>JXCR01148411.1:94117-110998 GCA_002079205.1 Phalaenopsis hybrid cultivar
TCACATGACTTTGAAATTTTTATGTAACCCTACTGATAGGTCAATTAAGACATCAGAGGAGAAAATGTGAATTTTCACAATTTAATTTAATTCATATAATTATTTTTATGCAAAAATATACATCTTCAAAGAAAATTCCAAAAGATGATCAAGACAATTCCTAATCATTTGAAATTTTTATGTAAGCTAGCCCAAGATTAGAAAGTCTTTTGACCAAAATTTCATAATTTTTTGAATTTTGTATGATTTATTAAAATTAATTGAAGTTTTGGGGATTTTAATAAAAATAAAATATTTTATAAGTTAAAAAATATGTTTTATATTTTTGGAAATTTTCTCTGACATCAGAAAACCCAGAGAATTTTATTTTGTATTTTTTTATTTTTATTTGATTTTTTAGAATTATTTTGGTGAAAATTCTATTTTTAAGCCTTAGGATTTTTATTTCATTTTTTAGAATTATTTTGGTGAAAATTCTATTTTTAAGCCTTAAAAATCTTTTTAAGGTTTTAAAAATAGATATCTTTATTTTTAGAACTTAGAAAAATATTCCAATGATTCCTAAGTGTTTAGGAAATAATTTGGAACATTTCCATGAATTTAATATTTTATGGTTTTTTTATTATTTTTAATTATTAAAATTAATTAAAAATAACCTAAAAATCAAATTTTTATTTTAATTATATTTTTATTTTTATTAAATCCCCCTGATGTTAGAGAACTCAAAAAACTAAGTTTGGCAGTTTTCGAAATTATATTTTGATTTTTAAAAATCAATTAATTTTCAAATGTGATTGTCACTTTTAAAAATTAATTAAAAATATTAAATGTTCTCAAAATGACTTGAAATTTTTATGGTAAATTCTCTGACTTATGAACCACAGTGGAGAATAAAAATCAAGTGATTTTGATCTCTGTGTGCTTCAAATTAAATGTTTTAAGAAAATTAAAATTTGCTCAAAATAGTGATGTTTTAATTCTTAACAATTATGAAATTATTTCCTAAGACTACTCTGGCCATAGGGAACTTATATGAATTTTTATAGAATTTTCTAAGTCAAATACAATTTTTTATAATTATTTGAATAAAAAATACATAAAAAATTAGAAAATTAAGATCTCTGTCTAGAGATCTCTTATGTCTTTGAAAAAATGCTCAAATTGTCCTTCTAGACAGAGGCTACAACATATAAAAATTTAGAGTTAAGATATTAATTCCATATGAATGGATCTAGATAGAGGCTCAATATTTAAAAATTTGGGGTCAAGGTGATAATCCAATATGAATGGAGAATTGAAAAACCCCTAACCCTCATATAAAAATTTGGGTCAAGGTGATAATCCAATATGAATGGAGAATTGAAAAACCCCTAACCCTAATTCATTTGTTAAAAATAATTTATGCCATGAATGGAGAATTGAAAAACCCCTAACCCTAATTTATTTTTTAAAAATAATTCATGCATCACTAATGTGAAAACAATTTCACATGGTTTTTCCCTATTCACTGAGCAAGAGGGTGCTTTTATTTTATTTTTATGAATTTTCTATGCAAAGATATGGATTTTTAAAGTTTAGGAGCTATTTTCTGATTTTATTAAATATCATATTTATTTATTCAAACCGTGGGCTGACTGGATCCTCAGATCCGTCGAAAAGCCACGCGGCGGGATCCTATTCGACGCCGCCTTCCGAGTCAGCTGCCACGCGTCCCGTTGTTTCGTTCCGGATGATCATCCGGCTTNTAAATTTTTATGGTGAGTTTTCTGACTTATGAGTCACAGTGGAGAACAAAAATCAAATGATTTTGATCTCTGTGTGCTTCAAATTAAATGTTTTAAGTAAATTAAGGTTTGCTCAAAATAGTGATGTTTTGATTCTTAAAAATTATGAAATTATTTCTTACGGCTACTCTGACCATAAGGAACTTACATGAATTTTTGTAGAATTTTCTAAGACACATACAATTTTCTATAATTATTTGAATAGAAAATGCATAAAAACTTAGAAAATTAAGATCTTTGTCAGACCTCCTATGTCTTTGAAAAAAATACTCAAATTGTGCATCTAGACAGAGGCTATAACATATAAAATTTGGGGTCAAGGTGATAATCCAATATGAATGGAGAATTGAAAAACCCCTAACCCTAATTCATTTTTTNTGCGGCCCGCTGTATCGTTCCGGATGATTATCCGGCTTGATCTCCGTCGTTCATTGAGTACACCCGAGAATGGACGACATCCGTTCATCGTCCCCGATAATCTTAAACGAGAGCCGTCCATTTTAAAATCTTAATATCTCTCTCATTTCTTAATGGATTTTAGTGATTATTTTTTTAAATTACTTATCTTAAAGAGACGAACCCATCTATATGGTAAACATATTATGAAATTAAGCCATTATAAATGGAGAGATCGCGAAGGCTCGGGAGAGTGAGTGAGGTTATACCTTTGCTCTGAGAGGTTTAGCCTCAATCAGAGATTCTTCACACCTTCGTTAGGTCCCAAAGAGCTTAGGGATGAAGCCTCTGGCTCTGGTGTAAAGCCTATGTATGATTTCGACCACAGCCGATTTTGGGTGTTGGTTGAGAGCTATGGTGGAGGCTATTTCAGGGGGAGAATTGATGGGGTTTTTGCCTCTTTCACTGTTGTGAAGGTGTAGGGCCAATTTATTTCAAGTTTGGTACTTTGTAGGTTGGGATTGGGGTTTGTCCTGATTTTAGGCAGGAAATTCAAGCTCAAAATTGGATTGCCATGGTGGATTTGAGAGAGGGAAATGGATTGCAATGTACTAAAGGTCTCTTAGGGAAGCTCTCTGAGGAGTTTGGTAAGGCCTTGGTGAAAATTTTTTACCCCTTCTTACTATTCTTGGTCGTGGGGGGTAGATTTTATAGAAATTGGCCAAGGGGATGCTTGGCTGGCCAATTGAGGGGTTAGCCCCACTGCTTAGGTGTCAAGCAGAGGATCCCTTAGCTCAATTTGGGCTGAGGTGGCTTCTTGGCATGAGTTTGAGTATTGGCCATGTAAGGGCTCACGATTTTGGGATTTAGCTTGGGTTAAAGTGGCTAACCAAGGGTAGGATCAAGGTTAAAGCTTATGATGATCAGTAAAAATGACACCATAGGGTATCGACATGTAGTATGGCAAGTACTTCGATTTAACCCCCTCCATATCTCTTTAAATTTTTTTTAAAAAAATTTACCCATGAGATAAATATCAAGCTTAACCATGGGTGGATGGCTGGCTTTAAACTCAAACCTAGATTCTAGGATGAGTTATGGTAAGGCTCATTTGACCATACCAAGCTCAATTGGTTTGGATTTGACTGATGAGTTATGGTAAGGCTCATTTGACCATACCAAGCTTAATTGATTTGGATTTGGCCATAAGTCTAAGAAGGCACATACGACCAAATCTTGTGTTTGAACTAGGTTAAGCATGTCAATTGGCCCAATTAACTATGGCATTTGGTGTAAAAGACCATGAGGAACAACTTTTATGAAGGGTGAAAGTCATTTTGAGGTCAATTGGTTAATCAATTGCATTTTTTTATTTTTGACCCATTTTAAGCATGTTGGGCTAAGTTTGGGTCAAAATTAGGCTAGCCATGGGCTAAGCTCAAATCGATTGTTGTGGTTGGTGAAGAACATCATTATGAACAATGGATTTTTTATTTTTGACCCATTTTAAGCATGTTGGGCTAAGTTTGGGTCAAACTTGGGCTAGGATTTTTGATTTTTGACCCATTTTAAGCATATTGGGCTAAGTTTGGGTCAAACTTGAGCTATTTTGGTATAAGCTCAAATTAATTGTTTTATTTGGTGTAACACATCATTATGAACAACTTTCATGAAGGGGCTCAAATTGATTGTTGGGGTTGGTGAAGAACATCATTATGAACAACTTTCATGGGCTAAGCTCAAATTGATTATTGTGGTTGGTGAAGAACATCATAATGAACAATTTTCATGAAAGGCTAAGCTCAAATTAATTGTTTTGGTTGGTGCAAAACATCATAATGAACAATTTTCATGAAGAATTTTTGACCTATTTTAAGCATGTTGGGCTAAGTTTGGGTCAAACTTGGGCTAGCCATGGGCGATTTTAGACCCATTTTAAGCATGTTGGGCTAAGTTTGGGTCAAACTTGGGCTAGCCATGGGCTAAACTCAAATTGATTGTTTTATTTGGTGTAAAACATCATTGTGAACAACTTTCATGAAGGATGAAAGTTGTTTTGAAGGACCCATTTTAAGCATGTTGGGCTAAGTTTGGGTCAAACTTGGGCTAGCCATGGGCTAAGTCGATTGTTTTGGTTGGTATAAAACATCATTATGAACAACTTTCATGAAGGATGAAAGTTATTTTGAAGTTGTTGTGGTTGGTGAAGAACATCATTATGAACAACTTTCATGAAGGATGAAAGTTGTTTTAACTATTGTGTTTGGTGTAAAACATCATGATGAACAACTTTCATAAAGGATGAAAATTGTTTTGAAGTATGGTTGGTGAATAAAATCATTATGAACAATTTTCATGAAAGATGAAAGTTGTTTTGAAGTTTGGGGTTGGTGAAGAACATCATTATGAACAACTTTCATGAAGAATGAAAGTTATTTTGAAGTTGATGTTTGGTGTAAACCATCATAATGAACAGTTTTTATGAAGGATGAAAATTGTTTTGAAGTTGATTTTGATGGATTTTGTTGGGTTTGGTCACAAATGACCTTATAAAGGATTTTCAACAAAAAATTGGATGCCAATTTGAGGTCTAAGGCATTCAATTGTTGAGATTTGGGGTGTTAGCCAATATTGTGGCTAATTTGGGGTTTTGGTCAAATATGGTCAAATTAATCCAATTGGACCATGGTGTAGTTGGACAAAATGAAATTGGGAATATTTTGGATTTATTGGGATTTTTTGGGAATTNACATACAACTGGTCATTCCCATTACAGAAAAATAACATTTTTGTGTACATAGTAATCATAAAACTCATAGCTCCCACAGATTGGAACGAAAATCTGATTCAGCTCGGTAATCAAGCGAAGTAAGCATGCAACAATCAACCAAGTCCTGCCATGAAACAGCAACATAAATAACAAGAAATAAACAGTTGCTGTTAGTATAACCCTAAACTCTAATTAGAACNGTATAGACCAAGGAAATCCCATTTTGGGTCCTCATATATTGGTCTTAGCCAGGGTATTGTGGGGTATGGTATACCTTAACCCCAAATCAACACCCATGGTCAATCCTAAGGCCAAGTAACCCTATAGGAACTCTTCTTGAGCTCCCCCTTAATGATCTTTTCTTCTAAATATTAGAGGTTAGGACCAATATGTGGAACTTCAAGTTGAGTAAAGAAAAGAGTTTCTATTGCTGAGGGTACCTTTTCTAGTTTTCTAAGACTAGTCAATAGGAAAGTCATATGGCTAGACCTAGGCTCTAAAGAAGTTTCTAGACCTCAACCAAAAGTGAGGTCAACAAAGATCCTAGTAGTTTTACTATACCTTATGCTATTGGTGAAAATTTTTTTTGGAAAAAACTTTATGTGATTTAGGAACGAGTATCAATCTTATGCCTTTATCGATCTTTAAAAGTTTAGATTTGAGAGAGATTTCCTTTAATACTGTAACTCTTCAGTTAGCTGATCGATCAATAACTTTTCCAAAAGGAGTTATAGAAGATGTATTAGTAAAAGTGGATAAATTTATTTTTCTTGTAGAATTTATAGTATTAGATATGGAGGAAGATAAAGAGAGTCCTATTATTTTGGGGAGATCATTTCCTGCAACAGGGAGAGCTGTGATAGATGTGTAAAAAGGAGAATTAATAATGAAAGTTAATGATCAAAAAGTAAAATTTAATATTGCAAAAGCTATGAAATATCCTAAAATAGAAATAGACAATGAATGTTTCATGATAGAAGTAACTAATTATCTGAGTAATGAGCATTTTAAGAATGAGTTTGAAGACAAGTTAAAGCAAGGAATTTTTTTTGGAAATAAGGACGAAATGATAGAAGAAGGTTTAGATTATATTCAAGACAAATTTGAAACGTTAGATTTGATGGAAAATGATAATAAAAATGTTATTCCTTCAAGTATTAAACCACCTAAAGTTGAACTGAAGATATTACCTGCCCATTTAAAATATCAATTTTTAGGAGAGTCATCTACCTTGCCTATTATTATATCTTCTGAATTAACTGAAATTCAAGAACCAAAATTAATAGAAATCTTAAAAAGATATAAAAAGGCTTTTGGATGGACTTACCAGATATTAAAGGAAATAGTCCTTCTATTTGTATGCACATTATTCTATTAGATGAACAATACGAACCTAAAGTTGATCCTCAAAGGAGATTAAACCCAATAATGTAAGAAGTTGTTAAAAAAGAAATTTTAAAATGGTTAGATGCTGGAATTATGTATCCTATTCCAGACAGTGCTTGGGTAAGTCCAATTCACTGTGTTCTAAAGAAAGGAGTGACCATTGGAGAAAATGAGAAAAAATAATTAATTCCAATAAGACAAGTTACTAAATGGCGAATTTGTATTAACTATATAAGATTAAATATGGCCACTAGAAAAGATCCCTTTCCTTTACCCTTTCTAGACCAAATGCTGGATAGATTGGCTAGAAATAAATATTATTGCTTTTTAGATGGATATAACGGGTATCACGAAATTCCAATTGCTCTAGAAGATCAAGAGAAATCAACATTTACAAGTCCATATGAAACATTTGTTTTTCGTAGAATGCCTTTGGAACTACGTAATGCACATGTAACATTTTAAAGATTTATGATGTAAATTTTTAGCAACTTTATTGAACATGGAATGGAAGTGTTTATGGATGATTTTTCTATATTTGGAACTTTGTTTGAATTATGTTTAAATAATTTATATAAAGTTTTGGAAGTATGTGAAAGAATCAACCTAGTACTAAATTGGGAAAAATGTCAATTTATGATTGCAGGAGGTATTGTACTTGGGAATAAAATTTCTGAAAATGACATGAAAGTAGATCCTACAAAAGTTCATGTTATTTAAAAATTACCACCTCCTACTAATGTTAGAGAGATAAGAAGCTTTCTAGACCGCGTTGGTTTCTACAGGCGCTACATAAGAAAATTTTAGAAAATAAGTAAGCCATTCTGCCAACTTTTAGAAAAAGACACAAAATTTTATTTTAACGAGGAATGCATAAAATCATTGGAATTATTTAAAGAAAAATTAATCACTGCACCTATAATAGTTCCACTTGATTTGGAAAAATCATTTGAAATAATGTGCGATGCTAAGGATTATGCTATTGGGATTGTTTTAGGACAAAGACACAATAAAGTTTTTAAAGTAATATATTATGCTAGTAAAAATCTAAATGATGCTCAAATTAGCTACACTACTACTGAAAGAGAGTTATTAGCTATTGTTTATGCCTTTCATAAATTTAGACCTTACTTAATTGGAACTAAATGTATAGTGCATAAATATAATTCTGCTATTAAATACTTGATGCAAAAGAAGGATGCTAAATCAAGATTAATTAGATGTATAATTCTATTGCAAGAGTTTGATTTTACTGTAGTTGATAAAAAGGAAAATGATAATCAAATAATTGATCATTTGTCTATACTTGAAAGGGAAATATTAACTTATTTTGCAAATGAAATTTTAGAAAATTTCTCTGATGAACAATTATATAGTATTCATGAAATGAATCTACCTTAGTATTTTGATATAGTAAATTTTATTGTAAGTGATATCTCACCACCTGATATTAAAAATTCATCACTAAAGAAATTCATTTATGATTTAAAATTCTATTTTTGGGATGAACCATATTTATATAAATATTGTAAAGATCTAATTATTAGAAGATGTGCGCCGTATGAGGAAACTCAACAGATAATTGAAAGATGCCATGATTCTGAATTTGGAGGACATTTTGGAACAAATAGANTCTTAATTTTTGAAAATAAGAGATCAAACTGATCTCTTATAAACAATAGTTTAAATGATCGAGCACAACATAACAAGAAATATACTTACTCCAAAAAATAGATACACTACTTACTGGTGAGGCTCAATTAAATAGACTAAAGAATTTATGACATCCATCTGGCCTGCGAACCTTTTATATATGCTGACAAGTTCTCCTATCTAATACAAACAATTAGATAAGGTTTATATTACCTGGATTTTTAAAGCTTCCTATAGAGGCAAGACCCTATAGTCAATTACATCTTAAATGATCGAAGTCACTTAAGAAAACTCTCGATTTAGATTAGAAAATATTGTCTCCAAGAATTTCAAAGGATATGCCTTTTCAAAGATCAGACAAAGAGGTGCAAAATGGGACATACTCAAATTAGGAACATTTTATTTTGGAATCCAAAGGAAGAAGAACTAAGAAATGTCACGGATCCTCACAAGAACTGAAATGACTTCCGAAGCTATCCTAAGATTTGGCTTAAGTTTCAAGGGAAAGTTTTTGAATGTCTCATCCTGTTAATTTTATTAGTTAGGACTTAAATTTGTGTGAGACGATCACATAAAAAACCTAGAAGATGTGAGGGTTTAGGTCGTGACGAACGATAACCTCAAAATCCTAAAATGAATTAGAGCTTAAATTACACAACATGATTGCAAAAATGCCTATAGAAGAGTTGAGGATTTATGTCGCACTAAGAGAAAAACCTCAAAATCTTATTGATTATTGTTTAATTCTAAGGAAAGATATGCTGTTGCAGATCCTCGTTTTGTTGAGGAAGGCTGCCCACAAAGTTAGTTCTGGGCTCCTCAGCGAAGTAGCAGTCCTAAAGTCTAAGGTTTGAAGTTTTAAATGATAGGTCCAAGTTCAATCTAGGGGGGTTAAAGTTAATTAGAGTGACACCAGTTAGGATCTCATGGTTCCCTCATTCCGCTATCACTATTTTCTTTTGAATTTACTTAGCTTAAACGAGTTGTTAGGCTCATTTAAACTAAGGAAATTTTGTTAGCAACCGTGGATTACCTCCTTCGAGGGACTCTCGTAAATTTAAAAGGATGTATTATGAAATGTTGTTTTTCAAAGGATTTATGTTTAACTTTGAAAGAGTTTAATTTAATTTTGAAAATTGTTGATTAATTTTGAAAGAGTTGTTTTGTTTTCCAGGTAAAGTGACATCCAAAACCAAGCATGTATAATGTCCAAAGCAAGATTAAATTGTAGTAAACGATAGAAATTAAATAACACTATAAAAGCATACCTGTCATCTTCTCGCTGCTCCCGCTGAAAGGTTAGCTTTTGCAAAATGTATATAATTTTGCAAGAAAAATAAATAATTTGCAAGAGTAGATGAAGGTGTAGTTGCAAAACCCTAAGTCATGGCTTGGTGATTCCCTAAGGGTTTTAATGGATGATTTGCTAAACAAAGTATAATAAGTTCAATTATCCTTCAAAATATCCAAAAGGTTATAAAAGCGTCTGGGGAACAATCCCTGACAACTTTTAAATCCCTTTTGAAGTATTTTGTGTTTATTTGAACTTATTATATTGTTCAATTGATCATACCAAATTTTAGATTTAATTGCAATGAGTTAATACGCTTTATGCTCAGTGAATCCGATATTTTTAATTATCCCAAGAGTAGGGTACTCAATTAGTCAGTTGATATTTTACTTAAAAGATATGTAGGTGGATGTCCCTAGGGTGGGTTTTAAGTCATTAAAGATTTTATGCCCATCACTAAAGCTGAGCTTGTAGTGTTTAAAGGAATTAATTATCAATTATATTAACTTTTCTAAACGTCATTAGACAAGTTTAAATTAAGCATAGCTCACTACCAAGCCCTTTAACAATTTTCAATGGGTAAATTTGCAATTATCAGAAATTTTAATTTAAGTGAGGTGTTTCCTTATTAAAAGATCATATCATATCCAATTATGAGCTTAAAATAAGTGAATCAGTATCTTCCTAACCTAAGCCCATAACCTTAGAATCATTTAATTTTAATTAACTTTCAAATCATGATAATTTAATAAGTTACAATTTTGTCCTTATCATGGAAAAGGTGGCAAATTAGTTTCTACCTTTCAACCCATTATTTTTCAAACATCCAAAGAAATTTATTAAGATCAAAATTACCCACATTTCCTTTAGAATAATCCTGAATTTTGATTAAGGCACCCAAATCTAAAATTACTAATTTGCCCATGGGGCTCTCCACTTCATAACTTATCAAGGATAATCCAAATGATTTTCAAAATCTTAGAGTACCCCACTCATGGGTCAACTAGGATATCAGAGGAGAAAATGTGATTTTTTCAAATTTTAATTTAATTTAAATAATTTTTTAACTTAAAAAATAGGATTTTCAAATTTTGATTTATTTAAATAATAAAAATAATGTTTTTATTCATGGGAAAACTATTGGAGGCTCACATAGGTCAAAGGACCACTTGTACAAAATATTATAATTTTCAAATTATATTTTAATTATTATAATTATTTATTGATTTTTATGGTTTAACTAAATAGAAAATATATGTTTTAATTACAAAAATCCATTTTTATATTTTTATTAAATTTCCTTAAGTCTAAAGAACTCAAAGAAATAAACTTTTTCATATTTATGATTTTAATTTTTTTATTATAATTATTTTAATGGAAAATTAGAGAAAATACATTTTTTAACCTTAAAAAAAAATTATATTTAACTTAGGAAAATTAGAAAAAAATATTCTAGAGGATCCCAAGTGATCAGTAAGTAATTAGGAAGATTTTTGAACCATTTTTGTACTTTTGAAATTTTTAATTATTTTTAATTATTTTTTTAATTCAAAATATAGCTAAAATTGAACTATTTATTTAAAAATAATTTTAATTTTTCTTAAGTGCCCCTGATCACAAGGAACTCAAAAAATCATTTTTCATAATTTCCTAATTATATTTTATATATTATAATTATTTTAATGCCAAAAATGCCATTTTTCTTGAAAAATCAATTTTAGTGGGAAAAATTAATCAAATAAATTTCAATTTTTTACAATGAGTCAAGACAAGTATTATTTACATTGTAGAATTAATTTTGATACATTTTGAAATATATTAAATTTATTTTAATTTTTATGAATTTTTAGTGTTTAATTAACTATAGTAATCTACACAAATATTAAAATTTAATTTATAATTTTCCAAACATCCTCTGACCATAAGCAACCTCCCAAAATAAGTCCCAGAATTTTTTGATTTATATTTTAATTTATGTAATTAATTTAAACAAAATAGCCATTTAAACTTAAAATTTAGGGTTGCATTTGTAGAGATGTTTTCTGACTTTAGAAAGATCACAGCACATCCCCTCTATCATGAGGAATAAACCCTTAAATCCTAAGCCATGATGATTATAGTACACTTAATTAAAATTAAAAAATTATAGAGGCTATTTAATTAATTAAAAATCAAAGACACGCCAAATAATTTTTATTCTTACTCCACATTGTAACAAGGTATTTTTATTTTATTCTTGTAAATTTTCTACACCAAGTTATGAATTTTTGAAGTTCTGGAATTAATTTAAATAAAAAAATCCTTAATTTCCTACTTATCCACGTCACCCATTGCGTCAACATACGATGCGTCGAAACGCCAAGCGGTGCTCTCTGATTTGGCACAGCCATCTGTCTCAGCTGTCATGTGTCTGTTGTTATAGTTCCATCCCCTCGCCTGATGCCTTCACAGTCATTGTATTAATACACGCGTGAATAGAGGACATCCATTCATCTTTCTCGATTAACTTAATCTGAGAACCGTCCAACTTCTGACCTAAGATCTCACTTGATACTCAACCAAATTAAGTGCAGTTTGTTCCTACACCTTCATCTACTTGAGACGAATACATCTATATGACTGCAATGCTATGAAATGCAAGTTTCTTTTACAATTAGTGAAACTGAGCTCAAAATTAGGGTTAGTGAGCTATACCTTTCCTAGGAGGTGAGGCCTCAATTGGGTGCTTGTGGAAGCTTCAGTAGAGTCCAACAAACCTCATAGAATTGTCACTTTGCTCTAGTAAATGGTTCAAGTAGGATTTTGACCAAAGGGTGGTGCAGTCTTGATCTAAGAGTGGGTTAAAGGGCTCAACAAAGTGGGATTTTGATGGAGAACTTCCTCTTTTGGTCTGAGGAAGCTTTTGGAAGGTTTAATTCAGAGCTTTATGGAGTTTTGTGGAATGACAAAAAGTGCCCTGGTTTTGAGCTCAGAAATTGAGCTCAAGCAGTGGAGAGAATCATTTGGGGATGGTTGGAGTGGGGTTAGGAGGTTTTGGAGGAGCTCTAGAAACAATTTGATAGAGTTTCCCCAAGGAATTAGATGGTCTCTCTTTTTGGTCGTGAAAAGGTTCTATTTATAGAGGGAGCCATGACTGCCATCAGGGTAAGCCAGGGGGCAAATAGGATGCTTATGTGGAGGGATAAATGGCGCAAGTGACCAATGGGGTTGAGCCATCTTAGAGAGTCCCAATTTTTTAGTTTAAGCTTTGGGGTGGCTCTCAATTTTGATGTTTTTCGGTCAGTAGGCCAGCCAACCAGAGTTGAGCTGGAGGCTAGCTGGGTCAGGGGAGCCAGTAAGTTTAATTATGATGGGCTTGGTAAGGTTGGTCTGGGAAGAGTTCTTATGGTTTTGCTAAATTTAGTAAGAAATCCACTAAATTTAAGGGACCCTTGGTCCATGGCTCAATTCTTGGGTCTTGGGTGATTTTATTAGCATCCCAAGTGGCTCATTATGGCAGGAAAGGATTAAGGTTGGCTAATGCAAAGAATTTAAGTCAACTTCGGGTAGGTTCAAAATTAAGGCTTTGGTTTGAATTTGAGTCTAAGTTTGGTTTGGGTTGAGAATGGGGCCAAGTGTTTGATCAAATTGATGGAATAATTGTCATGAGGAATTTAGGAAGGTCAATTTGATGGAATTTGAGCTTTTGGTCAAAATTGGGCATTTGGGTTAGATTTGGGTTTGAATTGGCTTAGAGGTTGGATATGGTTCAATTTATGGTTTAAACTGATTTTGGGAAGTGTTATGAAGAATTTGGAATTCAAATTTGGGGAAATTGATTTGACCATGAGATACAATTTGGGGACTTTGATGGTACGACTAAAATTGGGGATTTTAGATTGGGCTTGAAATTGGTTTTGAAATTGGGTTCAATTGGACTTGGATTTATTTTTAATTGGAATTAGGGATGATGAATTTGATTTTGGAATTAAAATTGGGGGAGATTGAAGTCTATTTGGTGGAAATTGGGGATGAATTGGGGAATTTGGGCCTTTAAGGGCAATTTGGGGATTTTGGTAAAAATAGGTCAATTTAGTCAAATTGGGCCCAATTGAGTGGATCAAATTTATTTTGGTGACATTTGTAGGGATTTTGAAGATTGTAGGAATTTTAGGAATTTTTGGAATTTTTGAGGCATGAAGGGCATTATGGTAATTTGGTAAAGTTGGGATTAATTGAGAACGTTAATCATAAAGTCATCCTATTTAAGCCATAGGACCAAGGGAACTCCCATTATGGATCTTCCATATGCTGGTTCTAGCCAAACCCTAGCCCAGGGCTAATAGTTTAAGGGACCATCCACATGAGTTTCCAATAGAGTAGGGGATTAGGCTAAGTGTGTTTAGGTTAGGGTTTAGGTTGTGAGTGCGTGTGCAAGTGTTTGTGTGCAGGACTGACCAAGACCACACCACCCAGGGTTAACCCTAAGGCTAAGCAGCCTATGGGGACTACCCTTGAGCTCCCCGATATTGGTCCCACCTACTAAGTGCTAGAGGTTAGAACAAACATGTGAAACTTCAAGATGAGCAAAGAAGAGCTTAAAATTTCTATTGGTGAGGGTATCATCACTAGTCCTTTAGAAATAGTCAACTGAAAAATTCTATGGCTAGATTCTAGGCTCCTAAAGAAGGAACTATATCGCAACCAAAAGTGAGGTCAACAAAGTGGTCGTTAAAGCTTGATGAATAGCCTTTTTACATCCTAGATTTTTTATTTTCTTTTCAAATATAAAAAATTTATAAAATCTGGATGGTTATCAATGGCACTATAGCACCACTCTTGGGCACTAGAGCGCTATTCATCAGGTTATGCAGGGCGCTATAGCACCACTGCCCGACGCTATAGCGCCTAACTAACCCGTGAGTCATTTCAAGAGCATGGACCCATAGTTTTTACCATTTTCACCCTTTATTTGTCTCCTTCCTCCCTTTTTTTTCACATTTTGCTCCTCTAGGGTTCATTTTATGCTTGATTGTCTTGGAGTTATGCCTCCAAACTTTGGATTTCATCATCTTCGCGTAAGATCTTCACCTTGGATTTGAGAAATTTTGATTCTCAGCTCCCTTCCTATCTACTATCTCAAAGTTAAACTCTTGCAAAATAAGAATCAATCTTATGATACTTGGTTTTGCATCCTTCTTCTTCATTAAATATTTATTAGCAGAATAATCAGTATGCACAACACATTTAGTTTCAATTAAGTATGATTTGAATTTCTCAAAAGCATATACTACTGCTAATAACTCTTTCCCAGTTGTGGTATAATTAATTTGAGCTTCATTACGATTTTTACTAGCATAATAAATTACTATGAAAATGTTATCATGATTTTGTCCTAAAATATCTCCAATAGCTAAATCACTTGCATCACACATTAATTCAAAAGGTTGTTCCCAATCTGATGAAACAATAATTGGTACAGTGACTAATATTTCTTTTAATAGCTCAAAAGCTTTTAGACACTCCTTATTAAAATTTAAAATTACATCTTATTCAAGAAAATAAGATAGAGGCTTAGCAATTTTTGAAAAGTCTTAATACCATTTTCTGATTTTCCTCACACTTGTTGGGTAAGGTAAATTAGTGATCAATTGAATTTTTGTAGGGTCTACTTCTATACCATTTTCTGATATGTGATGTTCTAAAACAATTCCTCTAGCTACCATAAATTGACATTTTTCCTATTTAAGGACTAAATTTGTTCTTCACAGCACTTAAGAACTTTTGATAAATGTTCTAAACATGTCAAATGAAGTTCTAAACATTAAAAAATCATCCATAAAAACTTCAATTCCCTTTTCAATTAAATCACACAAAATAGCCATCATGCATCTTCAAAATGCAGCAGGGGCAATACCTAAACCAAAGGGCATTCTTCTAAGAGCAAATGTTTCATAAGGACCGGTAAAAGTTATTTTCTCTCGATCCTTAGGAGCTATTTGTATTTGGTGATAACCATTATATCCATCCTGAAAATAAAAGTATTTTTGCCCAGCTAATCTATCTAAAATTTGATCTAGAAAGGGCAGTGGAAAATGATCTTTCCTAGTGGTGAGATTCAATTTTCTATAATCAATGCATATTCACCAGCCTGTGACTTGTCTTGTTGGTATTAACTCATTATGTTCATTCATAGTCACAATCACTCCTCCTTTCTTAGGAACGCAGTGAATCAGACTAACCCATGCACTATCTGAAATATGTTAGATAATTCCAACATCTAACAACTTTAAGATTTCTTTCTTAGCATATTCTTTCATAATAGGATTCAATCTTCTTTGAGGATCAACCCTGGGTTTGCAGTTCTCTTCTATATGAATTGTATGCATACAAATTGAAGGACTGATTCCCTTAATATTAGCAATTGTTCATCCAAAGGCTTTTTTATAATTCTTTGAAGTTTTCATTAAACTCACTTCTTCTTCTGTAGTTAATTTTGAGGAAATTATAACAGGTAATGTTGAGGAATCATCTAAAAAGGCACACTTTAAATGTTCAGGAAGTAACTTTAATTCAAGTTCAGAAGGTTTTTCAATCGATGGATAAAATGATTTATCTGTTTCTGTCGTGTCCAAAACTTTAAAACTTTCTTGAACATAATTCAAATTTTCCTTATAAAAATCCTTAGATTGATCTAATTCCACTTCTTGCTCTTGTTCCAACTCTTTCATTTTATATTTCTCTTCATAAGTTGTTTTTAAATGACATTCACCCAAATATCTTATTGCATCAATTCTGTATCATTCATCATCTTTACCTTTGTCAGGATACTTCATTGGTTTTGAAATATTAAAAGTAACTGTTTGATCTTTGACACTCATAGTTAATTCCCCTTTTTGCACATCTATCATTGCTCTTCCTGCAGTTAAGAAAGGTCTCCTCAAAATAATAAGTATCTCCTTATCTTCCTACATATCTAGCACAATGAAATCAACAGGAAAGATAAATTGATCCACTTTCACTAATACATCCTCTATAACTCCTTTAGGATATGTTATTGAACGATCTGCTAACTGCAGAGTTGCAGTACTAAGGGATATTTCTCATAATACCAATCTTTTCAATATTGAAAATGACACAAGGTTAATGCTTGCACCTAAATCACATAAATCTTTCCAATAAAATCTGCCTCCTATTGCAAATGTAATTGTGAAGCTACTAGGATCTTTAAGCTTTTTAGGAAGCTTTTTCTAAATTACATCACTGCACTCTTCACTAAGTACAATAACCTCATTATCTTCAAACTTCCTTTTCTTGTTAAGAATATCCTTCCTAAAATTCACTTAGCTTGGCATTTTTCTAAAGCTTCAGTAAATGAAATTGTAATTGTAAGCTTATTAAAGATTTCCAGAAATTTTGAAAATTGTTTATCCAACTTTTGTTTATAAAGTCTCTAAGGAAATGGAGGTGGTTGTCGACACTATTTTTGGTGTGGGGTTTGCCCGTAAGAAGCTGTCGGTCATCGGAATTGAAATCCCATTGCCCGCTTCGGAAGGACATTAAAAAAAATTTTAATTTTGAAAAAGATGAAGTCAAACTGACCCCATAATTTTCATAGTTTA
>JXCR01148413.1:7993-35634 GCA_002079205.1 Phalaenopsis hybrid cultivar
TAAAATTTAGACATAATATATGCAAATGGATAAAATTTATGTGGTATGTATGTAAATCCCCAAAAACATAATGCTATATACTGCTAAAATTCTCTGCTCTTCCAGCTTTCCCCGCTAGAACCTGATTGTATCAGACCCAGACCATACTCACTGGTTGGTGCGCTGTACCCACTGTTCCCATATTCCTGACTTTCTAATGCCTTTTTTCTGAATTTTCTCATATCCTCATTGTATTGCATGGCATCATAATCAGAGCTGGCGTAGGAGCCATATACACTGCTGTGGCCTGCTTTAGCTCCATTCAAACCTTCAAAAGATATATCTCCTTCCAGGGCCCGAACAATCTGTGTAGGATTAAATGATCAGAATTAGTTAAAGAAGTTTCCATATTCTGTCCCTTTTATGATGTAAATCCTAATTTAGTAAATTGGACTGTGAGGCGAATTTAAGAATTTCTTCCGCCGTCGCTCACGAGTTCATCTCCATCGCACAAGAGTATCAGATTTATTGGATTTGATAAATCCTATTTAACGTAAACTCAGATTGCAGCCATTCACCGTCTGATACTAATAACATCATTTAAGAAATCCATTTTCACCACAACAGTTCTACGATAACTTTAACAAAAAGCAGCAGACATCTCAAACGGATCAGTAAATACAAGCTGAATAATGGCCCAAACAAATGATAAAAACGAAATATCATAATCACCATCAATCAATTAAATGGCAGGCATTGCATTGTTCAGAAAAGGTAGAACTGAACCAAAGGTAACAAAATTGCTTAAATAAAACTATTCAAAAGCATCAGAAAACAAAAATTTGTAAAGGGCTACCAAATCACATATATGAAAAAGATGAGTTGATACCTGGCTCATCCGAGGCCTCCGCTTCGCCGAATGGCGCACAGAGGCGGCTGCACAGGCAACCATGCGTCTCATTTCACTGTGGTTATAATCTTTCCCCAGCCTTGGATCAACAAAGGAATCAAAGCTTCCATCATCAAGAGCCCGGGTAAGCAAAGGCCTTGCCTGCAGTAACAAGAAAAAGATCAATAATCAGTGAAAGAAAGAGCAACTTTCAGAAGGTTTATGGCATAAATTTTGTGTTATGCTGCAAATATAATGATGATGTTTCAGGTTTCAGATATCAGCCTCTTACCCAATCAACCAAGCTATCATCCATAAAAGATTGGGTTGAATCAAAAGGGAGGCGGCCAGTGATTAGTTCGAGAAGCATAACGCCGAAGGAAAAAACATCGGATTTCTCTGTGAGCTTACCAGAAGATGCGTACTCTGGAGCAAGATATCTGNGAAAGATTGGGTTGAATCAAAAGGGGGGCGGCCAGTGATTAGTTCGAGAAGCATGACGCCGAAGGAAAAAACATCGGATTTCTCTGTGAGCTTACCAGAAGATGCGTACTCTGGAGCAAGATATCTGGGGAGGACTGATATGTGTTAATTAAATATATGGATAGAATTATCCCTAAAATTTTAAGTTACAGACTATTGATGACATTAATCAGCTTTTTGTAAGGATAGTTGTAAAACTATTGTGAGAAAATCAATATTTTTAGAAGTTGTTGCTAGTATTTTTTTTTTATTTTTGAAAAATTTTAACAATAATTTGTTTATAACTACCACAATTTAACAAAATTGGTTATAAAAAATAACNATGATGACATTAATCAGCTTCAGCTTTTTGTAAGGATAGTTGTAAAACTATTGTGACAAAATCAATATTTTTAGAAGTCGTTGCTAGTATTTTTTTTTTTTAATTTTTGAAAAATTTTAACAATAATTTGTTTATAACTACCACAATTTAACAAAATTGGTTATAAAAAATAACTTACTGTCACAGAAATTTCTAAGGGTGTAACCGGACCATCAACTCTACTCGAACTCAACTAGAAAAATCTGGGGTTGGGTTAACCCAAATAATTTTCAAGTCGGGGCCTAGTTAGGAGTCATATCCAATTTACTTTTTAGGTCGGGTTTGAGTTTACCCTAAACCAGAAATTGACCCGATAGTCAGAAATGAACTCAAAATTGACCCGCCAACTCAAAATTAATTTGAAATCGACTCGAGTAACTATTATGCCTAATGTTAAATGGGTTATACAAATTAGGCTCAGGTGGTTGGTTGGTTGAAGGAGGGCAAGGTTCAGGTTGAACTTTCTGACCCATTTAATATTCAAGTCCAGTTTAGCTCAAGAAGTTTAGTGTAAAGTCAATTTCAGGTCAGATCTGAAACCGAACCACAAATTCAATTCGACACCTCTAAAAATTTTTATGATATAACATGATATTATTAGCTAAATCAAAATGTGGCAAAAATTTTAAAAGGATCGTGAAAAAGCTACCCCAAAAAGATCTTAACTCACAAGAAATATTTCATACCCAAAAGTTCCCATAACTCTCGTAGAGACATGGGTGTTGGTCTCTGGTGCACTCTTGGCAAGCCCAAAATCAGCAACCTGCATATAAACAATGCTTAGTTAGCTCAGGCACAAGAACCACCATAAAAAAACGAAGGGAATGTTTAGGAACTTAAAAAGTTTATGATTTTATCTTAGCTATAAATTACTGAAAAAGATTGGTGCTCTGACCATATATTCATCATTATAATAATCATCATCAGCTTCAAACTTGAATATTTTAAAAGAAGAGGCATTGCGAAATTTGAATATTCTACCTTGGCTTCAAACTTGAAGTCCAATAGAATATTAGATGCTTTAATGTCACGATGAATAATTTTGGGATGACCTGCAAATTAAGTTCAACGAGAAAAAGTTCAGGCAGACTGCAAGATCATTCGTGGTAAAACAAGGAGCAGATATGTTTTAAACACAATTGATAGCAAAAGTAGAAGAGGCTTACAATCTTCATGCAAATATGCAAGTCCTTTTGCAGAGCCCAGAGCAACTTTTAATCTAGTGGGCCAATCTAAGGGTGGTCGCCCCCGACCTGTGCGAGTACAGTAATAAATTCAATGTTGAAACAGGAACCCTGGTTAATGAAGAAGCCAAAGCATGTGGATCTGATTGATTATCAAGCAGGAAAATTATAATTTACGATAAAATTTTTCTCTGATAAATCTGGAGTACAACTATCTTATGTTCAACGCCATCAGAACAACCGTCATCGACTCTCTCTCTCTCTCTATCTCTATCTCTCTGTGCCCCACTGGTCACACACTCATAAAGTCAGACTACTTGGTTTAACTTTTCCTGATACTCACAACGGGCCTCTCTTCCCTCTCCCTCCATGCCATTGTCAAGCCTATGAGTGTGCATTCAATCAGTTTGGATGGAATGATTTAGAAATTAGTAAAATCTGATGAAACTGGAATTTGAAACCCATAAAATTAAACTAACCAAACTTTTACTAAAACCAATTCAAACCAAAGCTTTGGATGGAATAATTCAATTAAATCGGTGTTGTTTTGAGCAAATGGAAATCAAGCATTGGGCCTAAATTATTAAAAATAAAGGGTTCACTTAAAAATTAAAAAAATTCATCTCTTTCTAATTTCCTCATCATTTCTTGAAATTAAAAAAAAAATCAAACTAACCAAAATTAATCATATTACATGCCTAATTTCTTTTCTTTCTAAGTGAATTTAATTTTCTAATCTTATTAATATTAATTTTTTTATTTATTTGATTCAATGAAGATCAAAATAGACCCAAAAATCAAAAACAACAATAATAACAACAACAAACTTTTATCCCGCAAAGTGGGGTCGGTTACATGAATCCTTTTTCTCCATTGAGTCCTATTGAGTGTCATATTTCTATGTAAGTCGGATGAATGAAGATCATTTTATATACAATATGTCCAAGTCTTTTTAGGTCTACCTCTACCTTTCTTAACATAAGTTGAATCTAAAATATTACTCTCCTAACAGGATCATCAAATGGCCAGCATTTAATGTGACCAAACAATCTAAAACAACACACTTAGATCAGACATTCTTAGATCAGACATTCTAGCTTTAAACACATCGATTGGAGCACATATAAACGATTTTGATCCTATGAATGCATTTTAGTCCACTTGCACTACAAATTTGCACAAATTTCAATGCACTTGCAATCTTTTTGCAAGATAAGATTGTCTTGATTTCAATGTATTTGCACACTTCTTAAGGACTACACAAACTTTTTGTTAGCGAAGGTGACGTGAAAATAATTTAAAATTTGAGTTGGTTGTGAAGTCAAAACATTGAGTATTTGCATTAGTGATAAATTTTCTTTTCTTATAAATAAGAGCAAATTTTTTGCAAGTTTAATCCAAGGCTCCCTTTTGTTCATTTTAAGCGTTTTAATTTGAATGAAAGGTATTTAATATAATTTTATGTTATGTTATGTATGTATGTATCTATGCACGTATGTGTGTATATGGATGTATGTATGTATATCTATGTGAATGTGTGTGCACGCGAGCGTATGTGTCTCTATGTGTGTGTGTATGTATGTAAGTGTATTTGTATGTGTGTATGGCTGTATGTATGTGTGTATGTGTGTATGTGTCTGTATGTATGCGTGTATGTGTGTATGTGTGTGTATGTATGTCTGTATGTATGTCTATATGTATGTGTGTATGTCTGCATGTATGCCTACGTGTATATGTGTTTATATCTCTGTAAGTATGTATATATGTGTATGTATGTATGTCTGTATGTGTTTGTAGTATATGTATGTCTGTATGTCTGTATGTTTGTATATGTGTGTGGTATATGTATGTCTGTATGTATGTCTATGTGTGTGTGTTTGTGTGTGTGTCTGTGTATGTGTGTATATACGCCGGTCTATATATATGTGTGTGTATGTATGTGAATGTATGTATGCATGTATGTATGTGTATATGTGTGTGCGTGTATGTTTATGTGTATATATGTGCATGTAGATATAGGCATGTATATGTGTATGTATGTATGTAAATGTACGTGTGTATGTATATGGATGTGTGTGCATATGTATGCATGTATGGATACAAATCTACCAATATATGTACATATATCGATTGTTTCGCAGTAATTTTAAGTATCAAGTTTTTGATGTCTTTGTTAGGGATATTAGTAAAAACTTTTTGATATTGGGAAAATTGTAGTTAAAAAACTTAGAATTTAGGTTTAAAGAGTAACTTATTTTCCTGCCTATTTGTGTTTCATTTCTATTATGTTCTTATTTTTGAAAAATATGTGAAAAAACAAATTGTTTGCATCTTTCTTAATGACACATTATGCAGCCAAAACACTAAGCTGGTAAAAATTATGCACTGGTGTGATTACGTCACTTTCCAGCATAATTATGTCAAACTCTCTGTGTATGATGTAATTACATTAGGATTAGACGTAGCTATGCCGACGCCAGCCGAAGTCTTGTTTTGGCAACTTGTTCAATGGCAAAGTTGGTAATAGATATATGATAAAAGGCTTTCAAACGCCTTGGAGGAGTTTTGCAGCACTTTGGAGGTTTCTTTCAGAAAGGGTTAGGGTTTTTTGTCAAACCCTAGGGTCTCTTTCTCCTTCCTTGGGGAGAAGCTCTCAGGTAAGTTTTACTTTGAGTTTGAGAGGTTGTTTGTGAGAGAGATAGAGAGATTGAGGATTGTGTAAGAGGGAGATCGTGGAATACTTCCATTATACGATGAGGATTCGATGTATTCTGGAGAACACTTGACTTCATTATAAGTTTGTGTACTCTCTTTCATTTGTATCTTCAATGGGTTTAATGAAAAGTTTTGTGCCTTTCTACCTCATGTCTCATGGCTAGTCTTCTTTCATGGTCCTGCAATGTAAGGATGGGATATTTCTCATTGTTTTTACCATGAATTTTTCCCAGTAAACATTCTTTTTACCTTTAAATTTTATATGTTGATGTATTAACTTTACAACCTTAATTTACTTCAAATCTGACTAGATCAAATGTTAAAATCCCTTGTGATTCAGGACTTCAAACCGTCATCTAAAAGAAAAAATAGGTTAACACACAATAGCTTAGTAGAATAAAGATATTACCATTAAGAAATTACAACCAAGATAGAGAATCCGAGATATCCTGGGAAATGTTGCATGGTTAAGTCCCTCTTAACTATAATATGATGTATAACTTTTCTTATGACCTAAAACATAGTCTAAGGAGGATTGTATCTCTGGTTCTCAACTATCACGAAACTCATAGAAAAAAAATATAGAGAGAATACCATAATGGTGTTAGAGGAGCATGAGTCCCATACCTTTGAAAGAATCTGAGTAGCTCCCTGCCTTTTCTGCTACCATCATTTATGTTTATTGCACTTTAAAATTATTAGGATTTTCATTCTTGTCATTTTAAGCTCTTCAAACTAGATTCAGTGATTTAGTACACTAAAACTTCCCCTGTTAGAAATATCTTGACAACTATTCTCGTGAGATTGATACATGGACTCTTCAACTGTATATTACTTTATCAGTGAGTATATTTGTGTGATTGATCAATTGCTTTGCAATAATATCGAACATCACTTACTGGATTTACTGAATAAATATGAATAAATGCATTTTCCATTGATAATTCCTTACCCATCCCTAGTGAAGCCCTAGGAGAAAAAATTATCTAGTAATTTTTGTGATTCAAATGCTCTTTCTCGCACCAGATAAAACTTAAGCTTCACATCAACAAACCAAAAAAAAAAAATCACTAATTTTCTCAAGTCAGTTTTTGTAATTCTTTGAATGCAACCACTCATTCGCGTCACTACAATAGTAACAATTCTTCTAAACAAGTGTACTTTAGCAAATTCCTTTAAATAGCCTTTGAATAAGCTAATCAATCCATAACATTTTTCCAATTAAACACAGACACAAACACGACACGATAGAATATAATAACATCAGGTAATTATAAAAAGTACGGCACAACATATCGTTGACACATTTTATTTATATTTAATAAATGATTTATATAAAAAATATATTTTTTCATTATTATCTGCTAAGGACATCACAAAACAAAGTACGCAAAAATGAAATTTAACTTTATAAATTTAACTTATAATATGAAATCTCACACTTACGTAATGAACTATTTTAAAATAACACATTTTATATGCTTCAAAAAAATTATTTCAACTTATCAACTAAAATTTAAAATATCCTACATTTGCACCTTGTTGAGTTTATTAAGTTAAAATTTAACTTCTAAATTTATAATAGTTGTAGACTTATAACTATTAACTCATTAAATATTACAAAAAAATTATAAATTATCACTTACAAAACTAGTGCGGCTTTGACCACACTTAACTTCAACGAATAAAGGCTTCAATGCAAGCATCATGGGTGTTGGCATCATCTTCGACAAAGGGTATTTGGATAGGCTTCAACGAATAGATTCAACTCCTGCTTATGTTGCAACAAAAAAGCTTATGGCTTCCACTTTAGCAAGTGCATGTTCAACTTTGACAAACAAAAAATAATTTCAACACTCAGCTTCTACAAATGCAGAATGGACCTCTGATACTCGAGTTCAACGAACATAAAAAGAACTGCTGATGCTCAACTTCAATGATAGTTGAATGTGCCTTCGCCGCTCAACTACGACGACCCTACTTCAATGAATGTTATGGGAGCTTCAAAATGACGACAGAGGAGGCGACTGTTTATGAGGTATAATTTGGGCTATGCTATGTTTATAATTTTATACTTTGAGTGTCCCAATTTTCCCTAAATCATGTCTAGCCAGTGCTATCGAAGCGTGTCCTAGATGTGTTCGTGTATGAAAAAAATTCACACATTTTTACATTGTCAGACACGTGTCTAGGGATGTCAGATCCGGGTTCATGGTTGACATGGATATAACATATTTTTAGAAGTGTTGATACTACATAGCCTTTTACAAATCACATATTAAACCCTTCTCAAATCGAGCATAGATAATTGGCACTAATGATATTAAAACACTCCAGATATACCAAACTTGTATGAAAAATCGATTAAAGGCCTGAATAAAAGCTATAACCAAATAAATTAAATAATGTGTTGTCTACAAATGATCAAAAAGAAAAAAAAAAGTTTCAAGCTATGCTTACCATGCAAATGAAACTCCAATGTATTATTCGGAACAAATTCATAAACAAGAAGCCGCTTTCCTTCCGCAATACAATACCCAACCAATGACACTAAGTATCTGTGATGCACACGGCTGATGATTTCTACCTCCGCTTGGAACTCACGTTCTCCTTGCCCGCTTCCAGACTTCAACTGTTTCACAGCAATTTCCTTACCACTGGGAAGCATTCCTCTGTGAACATATCCAAAACCACCTTGCCCAAGCAGGTTAACCTCAGAAAACCCATCTGTTGCTATTGCCAGTTCTTCATATGTGAATGTACTCTTTGATAAGCCAAGTGAAGGAGTTGGTGATGGAGGAACTGGGGAATTATCAGATCCAGAATAATTTAACCCAAAGCTTCCACTCATTACAGATGGAGGGGCCCCAAAATTGCCCGGTTCGAGTGGAGGGCGAGAAGGAAATGTTGGGGGAGGAGAAGGATTTGGAGGTATTTTGATAGCATGATCTGCTTTTGGTGCAGAATTGTGCCAATTTTGGTGCTGCTCATATGATTCATCTGCCAGTAAGTCGAAAGGATTAAGAATTTCTGCTTCAAACAAAGAAGATTTAAGTACATACCACTCAATTCTGATGTTTTTACATATTTGACACCTAAGCTTCAGTTTTACACCTTACCTATGCATGAAAATGTGTATTTCACTTTTTCAAAGTTAAAATGGTTGTATTTTTTATGTGATATCAAAGATTTAGAAACTTTAAATGTAAAAGTTGAAGTTTAGTTGTTAGATATGTAAATACATAGGAATTGGATGGTATGTACGTGAATGCCCTTCAAACATAGCTAAACGATCTTATTGACAAAAGTATTCAAAAGAAGGAAGAATTGGCTCGATCAAATTAACAAAATTAACTCAAAACAAGTTACTAAATCCTCTTTAGAAATTGCAACATAATACAAAAGACAAACTTTTGACCTGCTTCTTGAATTTCAGAAAAAGCCCGTGACAGATGTGAAGCATTATTTAATAATTAAAAAAAAAAAAAAACCAAAATTATGGGCATTTTATAGGGCATGGAATAAGGATATATGCAACTCTCTTTTGGCGCAACAAAGAGCACATACAATAACAGAAACCCCAGTTCTATCTCACAGAATTAAATAAATATCTTACAGAAAACTAGAATCATACAGCTTATCCAGGGAATGAACAGGCACATTCAAGCTGCAAAGAGAAACAAATTCTAAGCTTATTTGGGAAAAATTCTATTTTGTTTTATTTTATTTTTATTTCTATTTTGTTTTTAAAAGCATATTTATAAGCACTTTTTGCGTGTTCCTCTTTTCAGTTTTTAAAAATATCAACTTGTTTTTAGAACCACACAAAGCAATTTTTAAATATTTTGAATGTTGTTAAAACATTACCACCAAACATGTTCAATTCAAATCAAAATATAAACAAAAATAAATATTTATTTAATAATAAAAAACAAAAAAAAAGTGATCCCAAACAGCTCCTTAGTTAAGCAGTAGAATCGCATAACAGAGCAGATACAATTACATCCAAGATAAAGAGCAAAAGAAGAAGAAAAAATTATGTTCAACGGACCACATAGAGCATAACGAATCAAATCCAATGTAAGAAAATCAACCAAATTATCAAAAAACTCAACTTTTTCACATCTGAGTAGAGCAATTCTCCACTCTTGAGTTCTTTGTGCATCTCAAAAACGAAGTTTGAGCTACAAGCTACAAATGAAACTAACAATAGAAAAAAACCAGATCCACATCGCATCAAATTAGCAATTAAAAGAAAGCGCACAACGCACGTTACCTTTCCTTGGAGGGGGAGCAATGTAGTATTGCTGCGGCATGGGACCTGGCCGGCGCTTCTTTCTGCAGCAACAGATCCATGAAAAACACAACAACGAAATAATCACCACTCCACCGATGGCCAACCCAACCAAAAGTTCCATCGAGGTCGAGCTCGACGACGAATGAGAGCTCGACGACGAATGAGAGTGACCAGATGATGGAGTGCTCCTCCCAGATCCAGAAGGTCCCGATGGGTTGGTTACCGTTGTGGAGCNAAGAAAAAAACCAGATCCACATCGCATCAAATTAGCAATTAAAAGAAAGCGCACAACGCATGTTACCTTTCCTTGGAGGGGGAGCAATGTAGTATTGCTGCGGCATGGGACCTGGCCGGCGCTTCTTTCTGCAGCAACAGATCCATGAAAAACACAACAACGAAATAATCACCACTCCACCGATGGCCAACCCAACCATAAGTCCCATCGAGGTCGAGTTCGACGACGAATGAGAGCTCGACGACGAAAGAGAGTGACCAGATGATGGAGTGCTCCTCCCAGATCCAGAAGGTCCCGATGGGTTGGTTACCGGTGTGGAGCTGCTCGGTGGGGATGGGATCACTGGAAGGGAAGGAGAAGGTGGAGAAATGGCCTTAGATGGGGGAGGAGCGGTGGAAGGAGGAGAAGGAGAGGAGAGGGGTTCAGGAGGGGGAGAAGTGGAGTTTGAGGGTGGAGGGGAGGTGGAGGACGGCGGCGGTGCAGAGGACGGCGGTGGTGAGGACGCCATGGCCTACTGCGACCAAATGTGGCTCCTTTTTGTGGATAAAAGAGGAGCACGGGAATGCTGGAGAAACGGATCCCTTGCTCCCACTGTTCTGTTTAGATGGGGGACAGAGAATGAGAGAGAGAGAGAGAGCGAGAGGACAAGAAGGTTATTCGTCGCGGACGGTCTACACGGCTAACCAACGATGGTACTGACTTCCGGGAATGGCTGGAGCATGAAGTGGAGTGGTTTCCTTCCACACTGGGAAATTTTTCACTGAATTTATGTTACTAACGGTGAAAGAAAACTAATGTGTTAATAATAAAAACATAATGAGTTAGTATTAAGAAAAAAAATATTTACATACCTGTTGAATTGATTTATCTGTGAATCACATTAGTTAAGCATAATACAAGAAAGAGAGAAATACAGAGGGAGAGCTGCTAGTTATTTCTCATCAAAAGATTTTTCATTTACAGAAGATGAAATATAATATATGAAGTTAATATATTTGTTATGTTTTAATAGGGGCATTATCAGGTATTTTACATATGAGTCTGTGACTTGCCTACTTTCTTGCTTGATCGGCTGGTAAGCTTCGGTTCGGTAAGGCTTGCTCGGTCGGCTATGTTGAGTTGGCAATAGCAGGTCGGTTGAGCTTATCTGACCTTAGGTTGGTAGCACAGTTTTGGTCGCGAGATGTTGTCAATCGGCTGGGCTAGCATGACTATCGACCATTGATCCCTGAATGAAAAGCTTCTGTCGGTAGAACAAGGTTAGGCTATCAAGCAAACGGTAAGTAACAATAACCCGACATTTAGGTTATTGTCAATTCTTAGCCCCTGACAAGGGGGTCCTTCGAGATATTTGAGTTATGTTATTGTCAATTTTTAGCCCCTTATAAGGAACCTCAGGGGCTTCCATGAGACTGCTGATGATATTGAATTCTTTCCTTGAATCTGGTTGTGACGATAGGCACGTCGATACCCTTGCTCAGCTTAATTAGCCATAGTTTGGTTCGGGTGGTCTATATATAATCGGCCTTCAACCCTAGTTTAAGGGGTTTTATTTGGTTAAGTAAGTGGATCCTTCAGTCTTTTGTCAGTGGGACCTCTTTCATTGTACTTCTTTTCTTTTGAACTGTTGGATCTCCTTAGGATTTATAATGATGCATTCCTGCTATACATATTTTAGTTCCTCAATTCTCTTACTTATTGAAAGTGATGTTACCACAAGAATAAGAGAATTAGAATGAAAAAGTGGATATCATTTATTTCATAATTAGAGCTCTGATAATTAAAATTTCTTGATTTTTGTGCCATGATTCCTATAAATAGGGTTGATGGGGCTCCTTTGATATTTTGCATTTGCTTTGTGTTATTTTTCAGAGCCAATCGACTTCCAAGCTCTATTATAGAGAAGACATCAAACACTCCTCTTGAGCTCCCTGATAGAGAGGTGCTTCTTATGAAATTTGGGATGTTAAAGGGGCGGCCTCGTCCGAAGGGTGAGAAGAAGAAGAATTAGTAGTAAAGAAGATGATAATAAACGAGTTGNTGACTTCCAAGCTCTATTATAGAGAAGACATCAAACACTCCTCATGAGCTCCCTGATAGAGAGGTGCTTCTTATGGAATTCGGGATGTCAAAGGGGCGGCCTCGTCCGAAGGGTGAGAAGAAGAAGAATTAGTAGTAAAGAAGATGATAATAAACGAGTTGACAGACCAAGTGGGGGTTGTTTGACTCGCTTCACGGTTCTCGACTGAGAAAGGATTAGATGTATGGTAGAAGCAGAGCAGGCGGCTTTGGCACTTGCCTGCCAAATCAACCTCCTGTTGTGGCTCAAGACTTGCTGCTCGAAAAGACAACGTAAGTGACTATTGGTGTCCTGTGGCCACTCAAGGCTCATGGAGTTGCCAGCACCCCACCATCGCCTGGTGAAAGTGATGTGTCAATTACATGGTCTGAGCTTAATCAGCTCCTTCGTATGAGGAGATTTAGTCTTGTTGGTCAAGTTATAATTTTCTCTTCTTTTGCTTATATTATCTTTTGGTACAACCAAGCCAATACAGATCGATAAATCGCTTCCTAGAAACACTGGTCAAAATTTGACTGTGGTGCAAGTAACTGCTACACAGACTCCAGTTAAGAGCGAGGTGGATGTGATTGACCAGGAGGGCAGCCCCCCCCGGAGCCCTGCAGCGAGGTGATCGATGGACGCAGATATGCTCTGAATCATTGGTTCCCCTCCTGAACTAGTGACCAAAGGAAAATATGTTGAGATTTTCATACCTATTTTACACTGATTTTGATGATATTGCACTCTTAAAAAGAGTATTTTTGATGTTTTGTTGCAGGTATGATGAATTATAGTCATTGGAGCAAAAAGAAACAAAAACGGTACAATTTGGAGCAAAAACGAGCAAGAAATGAATTTTTGCCCTGTCACCTTTCGATAAGTCTTTCAATGCTTGATCTCTTTTAAACTTCTTGCATATTTTTGAATGAGATTGCACTTTAAAGGAAGGTTTTTTAAGCTTATTTTGTAGGGTTATTTGTTAGGAATACAACACATTTGAAATGGGGCGAAACTGAGCTAAAACGGTGGCGCTGCGCAGTCTGCCTGCCGACGGCGCCAAAACGGCGCCGACGGCGAGATTTACCTTAGAAGACCAAAAAATGATAGAAAAGCTCGCCGACAGCGCCCTCGAGCCCGCCGACGGCGCCCGGGACCACTATGAACCGACTTTTGGCGGTTATGGGCCGAAATTCAACGTATTTGGACGCTTTTTGAAAGGATTCTTGTGACAACTCTTCAAACTTCGTCCCTACACTTTAAAAGAACGAATTTAGGTTAGAAAAAGGGGATTTGTGTGAGAGGAATGTTAGGAAAAGTGTGGAGAAAGTTTAGAATAAGAGTAGAAATGTAGATTTCTACCTTTTTGGAGAGATTGGAGAGGAGATTTTGAGAGAATCTGTAAGGAGATGTTATAGCATTGCATGGATCGGCGGGNGTGGGAGAGATTTTCTTCTTTCTTTCAAGGGAAAAAGCTAAGTATTGTGTTCTTCATTATCTTATGGTTTTGTAACACTTATATAGTGGATTTGCTTTGGTTAAATGAAGTTTCTGTTGTGTTTTCTTCGTGCTTTGTGATGGGCTTCTCTTACTCTCTCTTCTTGTTTGGAAATAATGCAAGAGATGATTATGACATTATTTTCATTTTACTTTTCTTTTGTAATGAGTAGAACTCATGTTTAGGATTTTGTGATGCATGTTAGAAGTGGTTTTAATTATCAATGTGATGGTTTTTACTTGTACTTTTTTAACATTACAATAAAGGGTTGTTGTAATGTTAAAGTTCGTTGTAATTGCATTAAGACCCAAGAGGGCTGTGTAATTCTCAACAAAGTAGAACTACATTCAGATTCCATGGATGGTTAAGATCATGGGAGTTGAAAGCAAATAAATAGAGAAATATACTTTGGTGGGCGTAGAATTGGAGATTTTAGGGTGACATACTAAAATCCCCAATTTGGTCCTATTGTTTGAGTACTGAAGCGGAGATGTTAGCCCTCAGGCGAGGGAAATGTGGGAGCTCAGAAGTGAGAGCCGATATCCTCCCAGCCTAGCCACGGATTCAGTAAACAAGCATAGGATTAGTCAATGTTCTTTATGTCTGGACCAAAGGGTAAAGAATAGGATTGCTCCTATTTGGCACATACAATATTTAATGCATCTCATTCCTTTACATTATCCAATTCATTACATAAGAATAGTAGTTTTAATATCTCAAAATTCTCCAAACCAATTCATCCAAAAAGGGTTTTTTATTAAAATTAATATTTGCATTTAGTTATAATTACTATCTTTACATTTAACACTTGCATTTAGGAGTAGCTGCTAAATAAAACATCATTTTAATTGAAATTCCTAACTAAGGACTAATTGTAGTAGACTAAAATTTGACTAAGAACCTCTTACCTCACTTCCCAGTGGGATCGATAAACAGAACTTCACTAGAGCTCTGTATTACTTTAGCGATATATATACTTGCGTTTGAAATTGTGACTTTACAAAATCATTATAAATATATAAATCTGGGTTCATAAATTTTTGCATATTAATAGTTGCATCAAGTTTTTGCCGTCATTGCTGGGGATTTAAATCTTCTAGTAGTGGTGTCAAATTCTTGTATTTTTAGGTATATAAAAAGTCACTGTCAAGTTTTTGGCGCCGTTGTCGGGGAAGCTTCGGTAAGAACTTTAAGAGAATTTTATTTGAAGTAATTAGGCTTATACTTGGAAAACTGTAGTGTCGTAAAAACTATTTTGTGTGAAAAGTGTCTTTATATGAAAAAGTGTTAAAAAAAATTGATTGTGTGAAAAATAAGGTGTTCGTGAAAATGTTTTGTTGTGTTGAATCTATTTCATCTGTTATTTATTTAATTATTAATGTATTGTTTATTGTGTTGTGTATGCTAAACAAAGGATCTGCAGGACTTGTGCCTTATGATCTCGAGTTTGAAAAAAAGAAAAAAAATAAAAATACAAAGAGGACTCGAAAAACTAGAAATGGAAATGGAAAACTCTCAAGATAATAACTTGGAAAATTATCATACATCATTGAGGGATTACGTAAATCTCACGACAAATGAAATTCACTTAAGTATAGAAAACCCTGTCGTAGAAGCTGACTCGTTTGAAATAAATCCTAGATTATCCAACTGCGTGCAGAACAATAAGTTTGGGGGAACTCCTTTGGAGGATCCCTATTTACACTTATCAAATTTTATAGAACTTTGTGCTATATTTCGTTATAACGGTATGTCAGACGATGCTGTCAGACTAAGGTTTTTTCCTTTCTCACTAAGGGATAAGACTAAAATGTGGTTATACTCATTAGCACCTAGCTCTATTAAAAATTGGGAGGAGTTAACTCAGAAATTCCTAACTAAGTATTTTCCACCTTCAAGGACTAGTAAACTTAGAAAAGATATTATCTCATTTTGTCAGTATGAATGAGAATCAATATACGATGCCTAGGAAAGATTTAAGGAACTTCTAAGAAAGTGTCCACATCATGCTCTGCCTGATTGGTTAATCATTCAAACTTTTTATAATGGGTTAGTAGAATCCCCAGGTTTATAATTGATGCTGCTGCTGGTGGATCATTAATGTCAAAATCATTTGATGAAGCGTATGCGTTAATTGAAAATATGGCTGCAAACAAATTTCAATGGCCCTCTATAAGGGTAAATCCTAAAAAAATAGCCAGTGTTCATAATTCAGATGTGATTACAATTCTTGCATCTCAAGTTGTTGCAATATCAAAGAAGTTGGACAAATTTGGAATGAACCAAACTCAATTTACTCCAGTAAGTGAAGAAAGTTCATTAGGGAATATGATTGATTCTAGTTATCATACGAGACTTTAAATACCATAAACAACTCGTATTCTAATTTTTACAACCCAGGTTGGAAGAATCATTCTAATTTTAACTGGTGTCATACTACTTGGGGTGGAAACGAACAATGGGAAAATAATCATGCAAATCCTAATGGAAGTTGGAATAATAAGGGGAACACAAACTATAGTTTTTCATATCCACCGGTCTCTAACAATGATCAACAATTTGAGAATAAGAAGATGTCTATGGAAGATGTGGTATTGCAAATGGGAAACCAATTGCAAAGTCAAAATGCTGCGATTAAAAATATAGAGAATCAACTGGGACAAATTGCCAATTCACTTAGCAATAGACCCCAAGGAACACTTCCTAGGAACATTGAGATCAACCCAAAAGGGAACACTAATGAACAAGTAGAAGCTGTCCAATTAAAAAGTGGAAGAGAGATAGAGGATTGAGATCAACCCTAAAGAGAACACTAATAAACAAGTAGAGTGTCTAATTAAAAAGTGGAAGAGAGATAAAGGATGTGGTTCGAAAAGAGAAAAATGTTCTGAGAGAAACAAAGGAAACTAAAAGACCTGAAGAACATGTTTCTAGGGATCTGAAAAAATTAATATCTCCAACTAAAATCAGTTTGGAAAGACCACCACCTCCATTTCCTCAAAGACTTAGATAGCATGAGTTAGATAAAAAATTTTCAAAGTTCATGGACGTACTTAAGAAGTTAACGATAAATATTCCTTTCGCTGAAGCTTTGAAACAGATGTCAAGTTATGCAAAATTTATGAAGGAGATATTAAACAAGAAAAGAAAATTTGAGGATTACGAGACAGTTGCACTAAGTTAAGAGTGCAGCGCTATACTTCAAAAAAATTTTCCGCGAAAACTTAAAGATCATTGTAGCTTTACAGTTCCTCGTGTAATTGGAAAAAGATTATGTGGAAAAGCTTTATGTGATTTAGGATCGAGCATTAATGTGATGTCTCTATCTATATTTAAAAGGTTAGGTTTAGCCGATATTTCTCCCACTACTATAACTCTTCAGTTAACTGATCGATCTATCATTTATCCAAAAGGGATTATAGAAGATGTGCTTGTTAAAGTGGATATATTTATCTTTCCTATGGAATTTATTGTATTAGATATAGAGGATAATAAAGAATATCCCATTATTTTTTGGAGACCTTTTCTTATTACTGGACAAACTATGATAGATGTGCAAAAAGGAAAGTCAACTATGAATATTAATGACCATGAAACCACTTTTGATGTTTTAAAGGCTATGAAATATCCAGCTGAGAGAAATGATGATGATTGTTTTTGGATGGATGAAATTGATTATCTAAGTAAAAACTATTTCCAGAAAATTTTTTAGAGTAATTTAACGGATGAGATCAAAATGGGCTTTCATGATGAGTCTAAAATGGTGTTTAAAGAAGACTATATGTATGTTCAGGAGAGGTGTGAAATGATGGATGTTGCAAAAAATAGTAAACTTTTAATTCCATCTGTTGAAAAATCTCATGACCTTAAAATGAATTTACCTCATACAATTTTAAAGCCTATCTATTTGGTGAATTCATATACGCCACAAGTCTCTATATCTTCATATTCGACTCAATCACAAGATGAACCTGAATTGAATGATGAAATCAGTAAAAGATCTCCTATGAAAGAGTTATTCAAAGTCACTGAATGGCATATGTCGTGGTATACGAACAAAATGAATGAGATTCTGATGCTGGGGCAGATTATTAATGCAATTAACAGTTACCCCCCACAAAGATTTTACCTAGTGACTCTGAGATAAATCCTAAGGAAATGAATTATGAGCAATTTAAAATTATTGAACTGATATTTAGAAGATAATTCGAGAATTTGTTTTAAAAGAGCTTTGAGTTGAGAGATAAGGACAAAATAATTGAAAGATCAATGGAAGAAATTTTTGAAGAATTGGAAGATAATTTGAAATAGAAGAGTAACATAGAAGATATTAATCTATAATCTGAATTATCTAGAGAGAATCTGATCCAAAATTTGGGAGATTATGAAGTATCATATAAAGATCCATTTCTTATAAATTTCAAGGATGATATTAATATGCAAATTTCTAGAAGAATATTAGATCTAGAAAGAAATACGAGGAACAAGGATATGAATCAATATGAAAAGGAAGAGCTGAAAGAAAAATTTAAATTCGAGGACTTTGTAGGAATCCGTGGATATGAAAAAAATTGGGCTATTGATCAAGGATTACTTAATTGGAATGTTGATCCAGGTGGAATCATTTGTCGGGCTAACGACGTTAAATCAAAATCTTTATGGGAGGCAACTCATAGTTATCTGTGTGGTTTGATTTAGTATGCTTAAGAGTCATGATTGTTAGTGTTGTATTGTGTTACTTTAGTATGCATTATTTACTTTGCTTGATGTTTGGTAGATGTTTGGATTGTAAGTGGTTTGATTTGCTTTTTGTGTGTCATGAGGGTGATGATTCCTTAAATTCTTATTATAATTAGACTTGTATGTTCTCTTGTAGTAGTTGGATTGACGAGTCCACTACAACTCGGGTATCACCTGGAATTGAGTTTTATAAGAGACATTATGAATTTTGACAACGATAGTTCCATCTCAATTTTGTTACTTCCTTTCTTGGACTTTATTTTCATTTGATAGGAGTCGCGAACCTATTAGATGAGTAACTTGTGGATGATCTTACACTATCTTTATAACTGCTAAAGGTGCTTAATTATTGGGATATGGTGATGTCTGGTGTTGGTGCTCGAGAACTAATATATTGGGAATAATCTTATCTTTCGGATTAGAATCTATAAAATCATTTATAAGCACTCAATATATTTGTGTAGTGATTCCGTTAGAAATTAGAAGTAAGTTAGTGAGATGCGATGAGATGAAGGAAGAATTGACCTCATTTATTTTATTTGTGTGTTTGTGTTTGTGTTTGTGTTTTTGTTTGTGTTACAATAATATATAGGACTTGAAGAACATTTTTATATTTCAATGTGATACATGTTATGCTAATTAGATTTATACTTATTTCAAAATTTCATTACCTAGCAAATTCTCTAATGATTTATATGTATAGAAAGCTCCTGATGTTACAAACCAGATGAAACAGAATTTTTGAGAAGGACTGCAAAAATTTTAGAATGATGAAAATGCCTAAAGTACTGAGGTATGATTTATATTTATAATTTTTCTTTCCACCTGTATCATTTCATATTGAAAAATTTAAGTTTGGGGAAGGGAAGAAAAAGATTAACTATTAAATGTTTTCAATTTAAATATTTTCAAAAATTATTAATATGATTTTATGTAGTGAATTTAATTCAAAGTACTATATTTTGTAGATATTTAAATATTATGGTAGATTTAAAGAAATATTTTTGTAATTAAAATTAATTTTGTAGTTTAAGATATTTAGTATAAGAGAATAAGACTATAGTTAACTATTTAAAGTAAAGGAAACTATAAAAGTATTAAGAATCTTGAAAATTCATTTGAGAAGAAAAGATTGGCGCTCAATTATGTAAAAACTATGAAATATTTATAAGGTAAAGGAATGCTTTGAGTTTCGAATTTAGGGAAAGAAAGATGATGTTCAAAATCATTAAAGGCTATCAAGATATAATAATCCTCACTTGAAAAAGGAAAAAGAAAGGATTGACAACAATTCCTGAAAAGAAAAGAAAAAATATAGAGGATTGAAAGCAATCCAAATGAGAAAGAGAAAAGAAAAGAAAGAAAAAAATATAAAAGTGAGGAGAAGCTTGAGGAGACGCCTAATCAAAAATTGGCTTCACTAGACCTACCTAAAGGGAAAACCTAAATACATTCCTGAACTTATATTATGGATTAACATCTTTTACTAGTAGTGTTCTCATGAAGTTCCTATCAGTTGAATATTCTAAGTGACTTGATTCTACAACATATAGTCATTCTTGAAATGGATAGAAAACTAGAACTCTTAAACTTGATGACTAGATAATCTTGTACCTACAGAGTTAATTTAGCTTGAAATTTTTTTGAAAATCTTACTATAGTATTTACTTAAATCAAACTTATAGTATTTCTGCATTAAAACTTTACCCTCTGAAAATCTCACTATGATATGTACCTATAGAGTTAATTTAATTACTTGAATTTTTTCTAAAAATCTCACTATGGTATTTACTAAATCAAAGCTTATAGTATTTTTGAATTAAAAATTTACTACAATAGATCATAACTTTTATATAGTACTAAAATTACTTGAGGACAAGTAATAGTTAGTTATGGGATTTTGACCCAAGGAAAATATGTTGAGATTTTCATACCTATTTTATACTGTTTTAATGATATTGCACTTTAAGTAGAACTAAAATTACTTGAGGACAAGTAATAGTTAAGTTTGGGGGATTTTGACCAAAGAAAAATATATTGAGATTTTCATACATCTTTTATACTTTTTTTGATGATATTGCACATTAAAGAAGGGTATTTTTTATTTTTGTTTCAGGTATGATGAATTATGGTATGTTAATGCACTCTTAAAAAAGGTATTTTTGATGTTTTATTGCAGGAATGATGAATTAGGGTCATTGGAGCAAAAAGATAGAAAGGTATTTTTGATGTTTTGTTGCAGGAATGATGAATTAGGGTCAATAGAGCAAAAATATGCAAAAAAAAATATGTTGAGATTTTCATACCTATTTTACACTATTTTTTATGATATTGCACTTTAAAGAGAGTATTTTTAATTTTTTGTTACAGGTATGATGAATTATGGTCATTGGAGCAAAAAGAAACAAAAATGGTGCAATTTGGAGCCAAAACGAGCAAGAAATGAAAGTTTACCCTGTCACCTTTTGATAAGTCTTTCGATGCTTGATCTCTTTTAAACTTCTTGCATATTTTTGAATGAGATTACACTTTAAAGGGATGTTGTTTTCATGCTTTTTTTGTAGGGCTATATGTTAGGAACACAACGCAACTGAAATGAGGCAAAACAGAGCTAAAACGGAGCCAAACAGAGCGAAACGGTGGAGCTGCGCAGTCTGCCGCCGACGGCACCAAAACGGCGCCGACGACACCAAAACGGCGCCGACGGCAAGATTTACCCGGGAAGACCAAAAAACGACAGAAAAGCTCGCCGACAGCGCCCTCGAGCCCTTCGACGGCGCCCATGACGACTATAAACCGACTTTTGGCGGTTATGGGCCGAAAATCAACATATTTGGACGCTTTTTGAAAGGATTCTTGTGGCAACTCTTCAAACTTCGTCCCTACACTTTAAAAGAATAAATTTAGGTTAAAAAAGGGGATTTGTGTGAGAGGAATCTTAGGAAAAGTGTGGAGAAAGTTTAGAATATGAGTAAAAATGTAGATTTCTACCCTTTTGGAGAGATTGGAGAGGAGATTTTGAGAGAATTTGTAAGGAGATGTTCTAGCATTGCATATGGTAGAGATTTTCTTCTTTCTTTCAAGGGAAAAAGCTAAGTATTGTGTTCTTTATTATCTTATGGTTTTGTAAACTTAGATTTCTACCCTTTTGGAGAGATTGGAGAGGAGATTTTGAGAGAATTTGTAAGAAGATGTTCTAGCATTGCATGGATCGGCGGGAGACTTTGTGGAGAGATTTTCTTCTTTCTTTAAAGGGAAACTAAGTATTGTGTTCTTCATTATCTTATGGTTTTGTAACACTTATCTAGTGGATTTGCTTTGGTTAAATGAGGTTTCCGTTGTGTTTTTTTTGTGCTTTGTGATGAACTTCTCTTACTCTCTCTTCTTGTTTGGAAATAATGACATGAGAAGATTATGTCGTTGTTTTCATTTTACTTTTCTTTTGTAATGAGTAAAACTCATGTTTAGGATTTTGTGATGCATGTTAGAAGCGGTTTTAATTATCAATGTGATGGTTTTTTTACTTGCACTTTATTTACATTACAATAAAGGCTGTTGTAGTGTTAAAGTTAGTTGTAATTGCATTAAGACCCGAGAGAGCTGTGTAATTCTCAACAAATTAGAACCACATTCAGATTACATGGATGGTTAAGTTCATGGGAGTTGAATGCAAATAAATAGGGAAATATACTTTGATGGGCGTAGAATTTGAGATTTTAGGGTGACAGACTAAAATCTTCAATTCGGTCCTATTATTTGAGTACTGAAGCGGAGATGTTAGCCCTCAGGCGAGGGGAACTTGGGAGCTCCTAAGTGAGAGCCGGTATCCTCCCGGCCTAGCCACGGATTCAGTAAACAAGCATATGATTAGTCATTGTTCTTTATGTCTGGACCAAAGGGTAAAGAATAGGATTGCTCCTATTTGACACATACAATATTTAATGCATCTCATTCCTTTACATTATCCAATTCATTACATAAGAATAGTAGTTTTATTATCTCAAAATTCTCCAAACCAATTCATCCAAAAAGGGTTATCTTTAGAATTAATATTTGCAATTAGTTATAGTTACTATCTTTACATTTAACACTTGCATTTAGGAGTAGTTGCTAGATAAAACTTTATATCAAAATTCTCCAAACCAATTCATCCAAAAAGGGTTATCTTTAGAATTAATATTTGCATTTAGGTTACTATCTTTACATTTAACACTTGCATTTAGGAGTTGTTGCTAGATAAAACATCATTTTAACTTTAACACTTGCATTTAAGAGTAGTTGCTAAATAAAACATCATTTTAATTGACATTCCTAACTAAGGACTAATTGTAGTAGAGTAGAATTTGACTAAGAACCTCTTACCTCACTTTCCTGTGGGATCGATAAACGGGACTCCACTAGAGCCATGTATTACTTGAGCGATACGTATACTGTGTTTGAAATTGCGACTTTATAAAATCATTACAAATATATATATCTGTGTTCACAAATTCTTGCATATTAAAAGTTGCATCAAGTTTTTGGCGTCATTGCTGGGGATTTAAATCTTTTAGTAGTGGTGTCAAATTCTTGTATTTTTAGGTATATAAAAAGTCGCTGTCAACTAGATGGAGGGTTTCTTAGCTCGGGGGTTAGCATGTAGTGTGAGGAGTACATAAAGGAGTTGTAGGAGGACTTGGTGGCCCTTAGCCCGGAGTTGTCCACTGTTTAGAAGACCTGCTTCATTGTCCGGATCCAAGTCAAGGCTGAATTTGTAGTTATGTTTAAATTTGGTGGAGAGGTTTTGTATAAGAGGCTGCTTGAGCGAGGGTTTGTCTTGCCGAAGCGGTAGATGAACTGCTTTTCAAATACTTCCACTCTGAATAAATTGAGTATAATTTATAATATTTTTGAAATAAAATTTTATTTTTATTTCTTGTATTTTGCATTGATGTGATGGTGTCTTATGAAAATTGATGCATGTCCCTATGTGATGGTTTTGCTTCCTCTATTACCCTATATATAAGAGCTAATGATTGATTCTTACATCACACTTTTTACTTTCTNGTCTTGACGAAGCGGTAGATGAACTGCTTTTCAAATACTTCCACTCTGAATAAATTAAGTATAATTTATAATATTTTTGAAATAAAATTTTATTTTTATTTCTTGTATTTTGCATTGATGTGATGGTGTCTTCTCAAAATCGATGTACGACCCTATGTGTTGGTTTTGCTTCCTCTATTACCCTATATATAAGAGCTAATGATTGATTCTTACATCACACTTTTTACTTTCTCTTCTCACCTCCATTAACTTCCTTGGCTTGCTGCTCTCTGCCCTTTGCTCTTCATTCAGATGGCTCTAAAGCATTCTCTTTAACACTTAAGGTCAATGTTCGCGACCGATAGGTCGACTATGACAATGGACGAGGTGGCCATGCTATAAAGTACATTTGTCTTTAACTCCACCATACAACTCTAAGCTGTTGGAGGTTATTATTGAGTGATGGACTGGTTTGGGGAGGATCTAATTTTATACTAAGATTAGTTCAAGCGTAGGGTACAACTACCATTTTGTTACGAGTTGCGAGCAATCTTCAATCATTATAGAATCACCCCTGCTAGATTGCCAAACTCTATAACTACTATTGTGACGTCAGTTATTTATCACCACTAACCAGGGATCATGTTGTTGACAGAGCATTTTCCTTACATGCTCTCTTTCCAAGTCAAACCAGAAGGTTATGCGCGGTTCTGCTCCTCTGGCGAATTCCAATTGTTGGCCTAGAGAACAAGATAAAAAATTGAAAATTGTGTTGCTTCCATGGCTCTTATTTTAATAATTGGGAAATTCAAACATCCCAACGGAAGGAATGTATAAAAAGAAGACTATGTCGGCTCAGAGGAGCAAGGGGCTCTCAGTCTAATAAATTGACCCAGTAGTTGTTAATCACGTATTGATGCTGGAAAGGTTTGGTTAGATGATAGAGGCACTGTGGTCAGAGTTATATGTTAAAAAAGCTAAATGAGAGGCCAATGAAGTCGCATGGTAAGAAGAAGCCGCGGAAAAAGGCTGCTCACCCCGAAGCTGTCGTGATAGTAAGCATGAGAGCTTGGTTGTCCATGCCTGAGAGAGGATCGAAGGTGCAAACTTTGTTTAATCCATCTATGAGTCTACCATTGTAATTCAAAGAATCTTCATTATTAAATTAACCCTTATTGAGAGAAACGATAAAGGTTCTTTATCATATTCAGGTCTCTTACGGTACTAAGTGACAAAGAGGACTCTAAGTTGGCTAGAAGCAGATGGTGCCGAGAAGTGGGGGAGAGTCCTCATAAGGGAGGTCAGAAACAGAACTGGCGACCCCTCGGTGGCTGCTACAAGTTTTATTGAATTTTTGGAGAGGGAGAAACCCAACCAACTCTCTTTTTTCGACCCCATCTGAGCATACATCCATCCATGAGCCAAAGCCTGCAACCACTGAGGAAGAAGAAATGTGTTGTTGAAAAGTGGAAGCTCTTGCTAGTGGTCTGAGTGCCTCACCCCCTCCTCACTAGAAGAAGAAGTGGAAGGTACCCCTCCATGTGGGTCCCTATGCAACCTGAGGGGGCGAAGTGAGGACTAGCTTAGGCGGTCGCGCTCATCTTGAAGAGAGACTGGTACTTTGACTCCCCCATCATGACCAACTACCCTTCTATCATCACCTGGGTCGTCTGGTCCTAGGATTTTGAGAAGATTCTCAGGTTGCTTGACTTATCGGGTGTTGTACCAAGTGGCCGATCGGTAATACATAAAGGTCCGGGAGACTTCTCACTTCAAGATGATGACGCTTCAACAAGAACACAAAGTTGAATTTGAAGCTGAGGAAAGATGGGCAAAGATAAAGGAGAGGGTCGAGGCCGTAGAAGAATGAGCTAAGGTGGATGAAGAGTGTGTGTCGACTACTGAGAAGCGGTTAGTAGGAGTTGAAGTTGAGCTACTTAGCATGTCAGAGCTATTATCAGTTGCTCAGAGATAAAATCAGGCTCTGTGTGAAAAGATGTTGATGATGAAGACGTGATACTAATTGCTTGTCAACATTCCTTCACACCCTTGGCAAAAGGAGGCCAACACCAAGTAACTCTGACTTAGGACCTTTTTGGGCATTACCCTGTTCGTGAAGGAGGGGCTTGTCTCCTCCAAGTGGTTCGACCTAAATGAATTGGCAACTTTACTCTCGAACTTGGAGCAGGATGATCAGAGATCAAAAGATGGTAGAGGGTCTTCGAACCTTTGACTCCAACTAGAACTTTGGCTGAACTTAGAAATTTTGTTTTCTTTTGAATATTTTGTAAAGCACAAGAAATTTCTTGTAAAGAAATTAGTAATCTTATATTCAATAAATGGAAAGATGGTTTCAGTCAGTTTTGTATCTGTATCTCTTGTTTTTTACCTTTAACAAAATTATTTACTTGTGATGATAAGCTTGGCTCTTAGGAAAGATCTTTGATTAGTTTTGATGTGTTACCTCTCAGCTCAAGTATTATAATTCTTATGTCTAAGTTACTTGGTTGGGTCATTTCCTTGGACGAGGCACACCTTTCAACAAGCATATTAAGGGGATCTTATGGTATCCTTCATGTGGGTAAGTATTGAGACTTGTTGTTATGGTAATTTTCTTGCCACCCACCATGGATCTTGTCATTAATGGGTAGGGAACCACGTCCATAGCTTGACTAATGTCGAGTTAGGGGGGACATAGGTTTTTATAGATTATTGAGTGTTAAGGGCTGGTTCTTTCATATAATGCCGACCAGACATTAATAGTCATTATTGGTCTTTTTTAGATTTTATCAATTAGTCATTTTGTGTTGCTGTCAATTTTTTTGCTACTTTTTTACTTATTGGACGTCATGTGTTATTGTCGATTATGTCGCTCAGGCTTTAGTTTCCCGAGTGTAGGAAAGATGTTAATGATCTATTAAATGAACTCTCCGAGTTCTTCGAGCATCAGTCAAATCTAAGATTCATGCTCATAATTAGCAAAATTTTATTTAATAATTTTTGTATGTAATGAACAATAAGATAAATCTACAAGATTTGGAACAAAAATACCTTCATTTTTATACTCTTAATGATACAAAGATTTTCTCTAAGAAAAAAAACTTCACCAAGCATCTTCACTCAATGTTCGAGGGATTCCCTTCTCAATATAGGTCTTTAGATTGTCTTGTGGTCGATGAGGAACAAGTAGGTCATGTCTGTCTAATTTTTTAACTGCTAGTCCTCGTGCACCTGGGTCGGCCTTCTTCAACACAAGTTTCCAAGAAGAAAAACTCTTCTCTCGAACATCTCTGTTGTAGTACTGAGTCATTCTCTTTTTCACCTATTCTTGTCGAAGAGCTGAATCAGCCTATATTTCCTCCATAAGGTCGAGCACGAGCATTACACTTTCGTCGTCCGCTTCCTACTCAGTTAGTGTTTCTTCATTAAATACTAAGGCTATCACACCCTCTTGCTATGCTGATTATATTTGACTAGTATCATTGCTTCCATCTGTGTGACAACATGAACGAAGTTTGTCTAGTCATTGTTAATGTGTTGTTTGGACCACACATTGGACCAATGGAAGGATCTTGATGCAATTTCCCTTTGCTCCTTTGACTTTATTTCTGTGCCTTGTCTCGCCCATTCATTTGGGAATGATGCACAAATGCAAACTTCAAGGTGAACCATGTTGACCTCACTTTTAGTTAACCATTTTTTTTATTTATATCCAATTGAACCTCATTTCAGCTAAAACTTGAGATTAACCCAAATAAACCCTAATTTAGATCACATGAAGGGTCATAAGAAATTGAACCAACCATTGCACTCTCTTCAAAAAACATAAGGAGCAAATGCTTGAAGCTCAATAGATTTTATAAGAGCTAACTGGTCCTAAAGATTGGTCAAATCAAAATAAACTCATTAATACTTACATTATTTGTTGAATAATTATAATATCANATATCCACACACATGTGTGTATATATATATATCTATATACACACATATGTGTATATATATATATATATATATACACATATGTGTACACACATATGTGTATATATATATATATATATACACATATGTGTATATATATATATATATACACACATATATGTATATATATATATATCTATATATATATACATATATCTACATATATGTATGTATATCTACACACAAATACATATG
>JXCR01148413.1:49362-68092 GCA_002079205.1 Phalaenopsis hybrid cultivar
CCAAAGCTAAGCTAACTATAACATAAACATCTTAGGTTTGGAAAAATATTATATATCTCATCCATCATATTACCTTTTCCATCCAACTTTTGTTAGCATAAAATTAAAACAGCCCATTTGCCCCAAAAAAATAAGTAGAAAAGGGTATTTAAATTTTAGGAATTCGAACATAGGCTATGTTGCTGAAGGAAACCCGCCCCGACAACTGGGCAACGTTTCTACCACATAAAGTACTGTTCTTGATACATTCTCTCATACTTCATATATAACTTTCTATTCGTTACTACGGTGTTTAGGTTAAGGAAATATAACCATAAGGAGAAAACAATCAGGTAAATCTCACCGAATGTAAATAAGAGCTAGCCTATGTTTGTGGAGTGACGTTTCAATAATATCATCTGATTTAAAAATATGCCCAATTAATTTTACATCTGATACATGAAGATAGTTCTATGAAAATATCAACCTTCTCATATTAAAAGACAGATGGGACAAACAAACTTCCCTACAAGGAACAAGTCCATTTTAAGCAATTTTCGAAAAAAAGGTTTTGATTGGTGTAATAATACAACATAGCAAAATTTTGAAAAAATCCCAGAAAAGAGTCTCAGAAAAGTTAACTACATCAAAGATGACATACCTCAAAGAAACCATGATACTAAAAGTTACAGTAACAAAAAAATTCTTCACAACAATTCATTTGGACCCTAATTTCATAAGAGGACCTATCAAATTTGCAAGAGTGCCATTGAAGAAAGAGTCCTTTTATTAGTCTAGCAAATCAAATGATGATATATGTAGCCAAACTTTTAGGGCAGATTTTTTTTTTTTTAATGAATGAGTATTAACATTTCTCTAGTTAAGAACTTTTGTCAACACAAAAGGAAAAAAAATGTATAACCCTAGCTGCAGCATCACATTTCTGTTTCTACAAATGTGTATAAGTACCTGTTCCAGGGTTACCAAGAAAAGCCATATGAGGAACTTTTGTTGCCGAAATGCTCAAGCCGAGAGCTCTTCTTTTCTCATCAAAAATCATTCCTTTAGCCCATTTACGCAACTGCAACTTAAGTGAATGCAGTCCCACAATGTTTGACAAGGAAGCTTCAAACTGGACCATCTTTGCTTTTGCCTCGCCACAAGCTTTGAGGGCTTTGAACTTTAATTGTTCTTTGATGTGTTGATCAAGAAGTTCCCTCAACTTCTCACTACCATGCCCTTCAGAAATATGATTCAAGGGAGTGAAACCCTCCTTTTAAATTTTATGAGAAAAATAGATTTAGTTCATTCCTTGATTCCTTCAACGGAAATTAGTAAGTAAACAAAAAATTCCTCAAATTAAAAACATACGTTGTCCTGGATACTGCAATCTGCATTGTACTCTAACAATGTTTTCACTATGCCACACTCCATGGCTTGTCGTGCATGCCAAATAGCTAAATGGAGAGCCGTCATTCCATTCTATAAGTTAAGAAAATTGATGATAGAAATGTTCGATGCTAAATAAATAATTAAGAGGCAATTACATACATATAATGTAATTCTTTTGTATTTATATATCTAGCACCTAAAATTTCATATTTACATAGATANTAAACAAAAAATTTCTCAAATTAAAAACATACGTTGTCCTGGATACTGCAATCTGCATTGTACTCTAACAATGTTTTCACTATGCCACACTCCATGGCTTGTCGTGCATGCCAAATAGCTAAATGGAGAGCCGTCATTCCATTCTATAAGTTAAGAAAATTGATGATAGAAATGTTCGATGCTAAATAAATAATTAAGAGGAAATTACATACATATAATGTAATTCTTTTGTATTTATATATCTAGCACCTAAAATTTCATATTTACATAGATAGCACTCAAAAGTTCAGTATCACATCAAAAAGACCAATTTTATTTACTTTTTAAAAGTGAAATATAGATTTTCATACATAGGTTTATGACACCAAAGTGAGCAAATGTAAATATAGAATTTTAAGTTTTAGATATGTAAATACCTAAGAATTATGTGGTATGTATATAAATTTCCAAATACATAAATGCCTGAAGCAAATGGAAAGATAAGAGACATTTCTCACATTAGCTTTTGCCTCTAAAGAAGCGCCATTAGAGAGAAGCAGCCGAGCAGACTCATTGCAACCATTTTTTGCTGCCACGTGCAGAGGTGTTTCACCATACTAAGGACACAGGCAATAAAAGAGCTGATGAGCTGACTTAATAGAATGAATAACAATCATTAAAAAAAGTAGGCATTTTGATGCTAATAATCAAATTTATAACCAAAAAAAAAAAAAACGAACTTGGAGTTGAGTAATTTTGCTCACCATATTCTTAGCTTCCATCTCAACCTTTACAGGGCCTCTCCACTCAAGCAAATATTTGATGATATCACATTTGTTATAGCCAGCTGCTAAATGTAGAGGCGTTTGTGCCATCTAAAAATTATAAGTGGGGGAAAAAAGATGGATTAGAGTCATTTCTTGGTGAAAGAAGGCTTAAAAAGGGAATGAAACATAAGTCTTTCAATTAGGCTTTGTAAAAAAGGTTTAATTTCGTTGCTTGTTGATAGCAAATATGTTAAAACAAAGATTTTATTTCACTCATTTTATATGTGGAAATGAAATCATGATATTTAAGAGGCGTTGAAAGTGTTTCCAAATTTAAAGTCAATATTTATCTATACCTGCAGCAAAAACAAATGGTGGAATCTAAATTTAATCAACAAATGGGCTCTTAAAACTAATATAAGAATCGGGGATCATGAAAGAAACAGTGAAAGAAAAAATAATGAAAGTGAGCACACGCAAGTAGTTCAATCACATCGCTGCGGTCATAGAAAGTGCGCAAATCAGTAAGATCCGGAAGAATTCTGAGAAAATTAGAAACCGACAGAGAAATCTCATTTTGCTGATATATAGCCGCTTATCGTTTTTTTCAAAAGACATAAATAAACGACATCGATAATCCCTTTTTTTGGGAAAAAATTCAAAAGGCATAAGAAAGACAGAAAAGTTACATTAAGCACTTATTTAAGGGAAAATTTTTGAATTGCTTCAGTAAAGAATAAAAAGCCTCAACAATAAATCCTCACAGAGCCCAATCTGGTATAAAAATGAAGGAAAATGGGTGAAGANAGTTAAATACCTATTCAATTGTCATAAACAAATCAAGTTCAAACATAAAAAAAAAGTTAAACAAGTCAAGCTTGAACTATATGTGAAAGCTCGAAATAAACTCAAACAAAACATAAATAATTTATAATTATACCAAACCAATTCCAAACTATGATATACTTGGCTCGATTACAGCCCTACGGCTATGCTTTATACATATCTCCTATTTACTTAAATGATGGAACTCATATGTAATAGATCATATATAAAATGATATAACACATATATAATAGATCAAAGAAAGCACTCTATGGCCTCAAAAAGACCCCTAGAGAATGGTACACCACCAATTCTTGATAAAGTTGGGCTTAACCATCAGTTGAGCCGATCCCTTCCTATCATCTCTTAAAAATCTACACTCACCATCTTTTTTCTCCTCTATGTCGACGACATCCTAGTTATCAGTGATTGTATGGCTTCCATTCAGGAGCTTACTAGCAAACTCTTCCAATATGTTCAGATCAAATAATTGGGCGCGTACAAAATTCTTAGATATCAAGGTATGTAGGACAACACTATGTTTTTGAGTCTACAATCCTACCTCACCAACATCGTTTAGGAGAAAACTATGATGGGCTGTAAGCCGGTTTCCACTCCTTCGAGTAAGAAAATGGACATCCCGAACAGGTCGCCACCTAGGGATAATGCAACGACGTATCAATGAGTTGCAGGGGCCCTATAGTAACTCACGATACTCGACCTAATATTTCCTTCGCTGTCAACAAAATCTGCCAACACATGCATCAACCCACAAATCATCACTAACAACTACTCAAACTCTTCCTCCGACACTTATAAGGTCCCTCGACTTTGGGCTTCTTATCATCACTATTTGGATGTTGTTTGGGTAGGTGATTCGGTGAACAGAAAGCCTATAACCAGCTTCTGCTCTCTACTTGGTAATACTCCTGTCTATGGACCATAAAGAAATAGCAGACCGTCGCTCACTCCTGCACGAAGGTTGAATACCGTGCCTTGGTTGCAGCAACTGCGGATATACTATGGGTTCGCCAACTTCTCAATGAATTAGGAGTTGACCAACTTAATTCGACGAACCTATACTGCGACAATGTCTCTGACATGACTATTGTCATTAATCCGATTTTTCACGATTTGACCAAACACATAAAAATTGATTATCACTTCATTCAGTACCATCTCTAACAAATCAACTTGCCATTCATTATATCTCTACACAGGATCAACTGCGTGATATCTTCACTAAAGCACTTACCAGGCCAAAGTTTCAAATCCAAGCTTCAGGTTCTTTCCAAGACCCATCACCTTGAAGGGGGGTCATAGCCCATAACCGAATGGGTAAATGCAAAAGGATTTCGTCTGACAACATGGAGGTGGAGAGCATAAGGCATATACAACTACCTAACGACACTTATGTAATAATATGTAACTAGCTACCAGAATATTCTACTATAGTTATATACAGTGACCGAGCTTTTATTGTAGAAAGCAAAGAAGGATTAAATCTCTCNAAAAGTTGGGCTTAACCATCAGTCGAGCCGATCCCTTCATATCATCTCTTAAAAATCTACACTCACCATCTTTTTTCTCCTCTATGTCGACGACATCCTAGTTATCAGTGATTGTATGGCTTCCATTCAGGAGCTTACTAGCAAACTCTTCCAATAGGTTCAGATCAAACAATTGGGTGCATACACAAATTCTTAGATATCAAGGTATGTAGGACAAGACACTATGTTTTTGAGTCTACAATCCTACCTCACCAACATCGTTTAGGAGAAAACTATGATGGGTTGTAAGCCGGTCTCCACTCCTCCTTCGAGTAAGAAAATGGGCATCCCGAACAGGTCGCCACCTATGGATAATGCAACGACGTATTAATGAGTTGCAGAAGCCCCATAGTATCTCACGATTACTCGACTTGATATTTCCTTCGCTGTCAACAAAATCTTCCAACACATGCATCAACCCACAAATCATCACTAACAACTACTCAAACTCCTTCTCCGACACTTATAAGGGTCCCTCGACTTTGGGCTTCTTATCATCACTATTTGGATGTTGTTTGGGCAGGTAATTCAGTGAACAAAAAGCCTATAACCAGCTTCTGGTCTCTACTTGGTAATACTCCTGTCTATGGACCATAAAGAAATAGAAGACCGTCAGTCCTCCACGAAGGTTGAATCCCGTGCCTTGGTTGCAGCAACTGCGGATATACTATGGGTTCGCCAACTTCTCAATGAACTAGGAGTTGACCAACTTAATTCGACGAACCTATAATGCGACAATGTCTCTGCCATGACTATTGTCATTAATCCGATTTTTCACGATTTGACCAAACACATAAAAATTGATTATCACTTCATTCAGTACTATCTCTAACAAGTCAACTTGCCATTTATTATATCTCTACACAGGATCAAATGGGTGATATCTTCACTAAAGCACTTACCAAGCCAAAGTTTCAAATCCAAGCTTCAGGTTCTTTCCAAGACCCATCACCTTGAAGGGGGGTCATAGCCCATAACCGAATGGGTAAATGCAAAAGGATTTCGTCTGACAACATGGAGGTGGAGAGCATAAGGCATATACACTACCTAACGACACTTATGTAATAATATGTAACTAGCTACTAGAATATTCTACTATGGTTATATACAGTGACCGAGCTTTTATTGTAGAAAGCAAAGAAGGATTAAATCTCTCTATTGAAGCCTTTATTCACTTGCTTTATTATGCTCACTGTGAGTTAAAATGATGCACTACACAGACGCCATTTTTACCCAACAAAAGCAAGCCCTGAGCTGGTCCGTACCAACGAGGGCTCAAAATAAGCTCATGTTGGAAAGCTAGCTTTAGATATATTGAATCATGAGATTTTGCTGATCTCAGCATAAGTGCAAATTGTAAGCTTCTGCTCAGAAACTTAAAAATTTGAACATTTATGCTTCCAGCCCATAGTTTTGGGGAATTAAAGAAGAGATTCACTTTGGATGCCAAAAATCGAGCCACAATGCAAAATTTTTAAAACAATTATTTTTCGTCATCACATACATAATTTAAATCCTGCAACAATCAACATTTTAAGACACTCTCATAAGATCACTTGAATTGAGTTTGTGTCCCTGTTAAGAAAATTCTCAGAATCTCAATTCCCAGTTTAATGATAGGGTTGTGATCATTTACCTACCCAAAGCTAAGCTAACTATAACATAAACATCTTAGGTTTGGAAAAATATTATATATCTCATCCATCATATTACCTTTTCCATCCAACTTTTGTTAGCATAAAATTAAAACAGCCCATTTGCCCCAAAAAAATAAGTAGAAAAGGGTATTTAAATTTTAGGAATTCGAACATAGGCTATGTTGCTGAAGGAAACCCGCCCCGACAACTGGGCAACGTTTCTACCACATAAAGTACTGTTCTTGATACATTCTCTCATACTTCATATATAACTTTCTATTCGTTACTACGGTGTTTAGGTTAAGGAAATATAACCATAAGGAGATAACAATCAGGTAAATCTCACCGAATGTAAATAAGAGCTAGCCTATGTTTGTGGAGTGACGTTTCAATAATATCATCTGATTTAAAAATATGCCCAATTAATTTTACATCTGATACATGAAGATAGTTCTATGAAAATATCAACCTTCTCATATTAAAAGACAGATGGGACAAACAAACTTCCCTACAAGGAACAAGTCCATTTTAAGCAATTTTCGAAAAAAAGGTTTTGATTGGTGTAATAATACAACATAGCAAAATTTTGAAAAAATCCCAGAAAAGAGTCTCAGAAAAGTTAACTACATCAAAGATGACATACCTCAAAGAAACCATGATACTAAAAGTTACAGTAACAAAAAAATTCTTCACAACAATTCATTTGGACCCTAATTTCATAAGAGGACCTATCAAATTTGCAAGAGTGCCATTGAAGAAAGAGTCCTTTTATTAGTCTAGCAAATCAAATGATGATATATGTAGCCAAACTTTTAGGGCAGATTTTTTTTTTTTTAATGAATGAGTATTAACATTTCTCTAGTTAAGAACTTGTGTCAACACAAAAGGAAAAAAAATGTATAACCCTAGCTGCAGCATCACATTTCTGTTTCTACAAATGTGTATAAGTACCTGTTCCAGGGTTACCAAGAAAAGCCATATGAGGAACTTTTGTTGCCGAAATGCTCAAGCCGAGAGCTCTTCTTTTCTCATCAAAAATCATTCCTTTAGCCCATTTACACAACTGCAACNCTCGAGCCACAATGCAAAATTTTTAAAACAATTATTTTTCTTCATCACATACATACTTTATATCCTGCAACAATCAACATTTTAAGACACTCTCATAAGATCACTTGAATTGAGTTTGTGTCCCTGTTAAGAAAATTCTCAGAATCTCAATTCCCAGTTTAATGATAGGGTTGTGATCATTTACCTACCCAAAGCTAAGCTAACTATAACATAAACATCTTAGGTTTGGAAAAATATTATATATCTCATCCATCATATTACCTTTTCCATCCAACTGTTGTTAGCATAACATTAAAATAGCCCATTTGCCCCAAAAAAATATGTAGAAAAGGGTATTTAAATTTTAGGAATTCGAGAATAGGCTATGTTGCTTAAGGAAACCCACCCCGACAACTGGGCCACATTTCTACCACATAAAGTACTGTTCTTGATACATTCTCTCATACATCATATATAACTTTCTATTCGTTACTACGGTGTTTAGGTTAAGGAAATATAACCATAAGGAGATAACAATCAGGTAAATCTCACCGAATGTAAATAAGAGCTAGCCTATGTTTGTGGAGTGACGTTTCAATAATATCATCTGATTTAAAAATATGCCCAATTAATGTTACATCTGATACATGGAAGTTAGTTCTATGAAAATATCCACCTTCTCATATTAAAAGACAGACGGGACAAACAAACTTCCCTACAAGGAACAAGTCCATTTTAAGCAATTTTTGAAAAAAAGGTTTTGATTGGTGTAATAATACAACATAGCAAAATTTTGATAAAATCCCAGAAAAGAGTCTCAGAAAAGTTAACTGCATCAAAGATGACATACCTCAAAGAAACCATCATACTAAAAGTTACAGTAACAAAAAAATTCTGCACAACAATTCATTTGGACCCTAATTTCATAAGAGGACCTATCAAATTTGCAAGAGTGCCATTGAAGAAAGAGTCCTTTTATTAGTCTAGCAAACCAAATGATGATATATGTAGCCAAACTTTTAGGGCAGATTTTTTTTTTTAATGAATAAGTATTAACATTTCTCTAGTTAAGAACTTTTGTCAACACAAAAGGAAAAAAAATGTATAACACTAGCTGCAGCATCACATTTCTGTTTCTACAAATGTGTATAAGTACCTGTTCCAGGGTTACCAAGAAAAGCCATATGAGGAACTTTTGTTGCTGAAATGCTCAAGCCGAGAGCTCTTCTTTTCTCATCAAAAATCATTCCTTTAGCCCATTTACGCAACTGCAACNTCAAAAGTTCTGCTGTTTTTTGTTATACAAATTTATATCTGTAAATTTATACGTATTTTTTCATATGTCATTTTATACTTGCAAGATCAGGGAGTTCAATGAATGGGCATAGTGTCTGGTACCTGAATTAGCCTCTAAATATCTACTATCTGATAGTAGTGAGATATTTGACATAATGAACCTTCTGGAGGATAGACTTCAACATGCAAATAGTGCAGTTGTCTTGACCACAATAAAAATATTTTTGTATCTGACGATGTCCATGCAGATGTTCATCAACAGGTTCGTATGCTCACATATTACCTCAGGGATATGTTAACATGAACTGGTTTTGTTGTTAATGCAGGTTCAAGCACCTAGCCGATTGCTTATTCTGTTAATATGAAACTTTTGATTTAAAACCTTTGTCAATTTTGAAGAAATTGTTAATATTTTACGCTCATGATATAAAGGAATGAAGGCTATATCAAATTCAATTTTATTGATCCATTGGCTTTTAGAAACTTCCAGAATATTCTAGTAGTTTTTGGAAGCGTCCATGAGACCAAGATGGTTTTGAGAATTTCCCGTGATAACCTTTAGAAGGACACAAAATTTTCTTAATGCTTTGACCTCTTCCCAATAGGTGAGCACAAAATTTGAAGCCCAATTACAAGCTTGTAGGGATAGCCCATACATGATTATCCTTCAAATTTTATGTTTTCTAACACAAGTGCACCAGGTTTGACCCAGTTAAAGCGGGGTGCACCAAGACCACGATATGGGGGCGCAAAGACACTAGCGCGGAGGGCGCCCCCTCTTTGACTTTTGGAGCATGGTGCGGGTGCGCAAGGTTCAGCTAGGCGCTGGTGTGTCAGCCCCCTAGTGTTGAGGCACCAGACACAATCCAGACATGTGTGCGAAAAGACTATGGTGCAGATGAGCCCAGGCGAACCTCCACCTCGGTGCCCTAGGTATGCACCGGGGAATCTTGAAGTATGTTTTTGGGCTATGAGATGCTACACATTAATACAATACGGTTCTCCAAGTTCGAATGAACGTCCCAAAGTTGCGACATAAAAAATCGATGCCAACATGTACAAATTTTTTACATGTTACAAATGGTTGCCTAAATTTAATCATGATATTGTGGCACTTGGTCTCGACATTGTGGCACTTGGTCTAGGCAATGTGGCGTTAAAGCCAGACTCAGTCAAACGCGCCTCTATTCACACTATGTCACACCCGTAACACAGGACGAGCATTTGTCTAATTCATTGAGCACTGCGACGTTTGGTCTCAATTTCACTGCGATAAAACCAGACTCCATCAAACGCTTTTATTATTAGTTCGTTCATATCAAATATAGTGTTTAATCAACAATGAAATTGATTGAGTGTCACAGTGTCAAGTGTCGGCGTTGTGGCATTAGTTAAGTTTCTGGGATTATTCAGGTAAAGGCTGAAATATGTTGTTACACGTGGCCACGGTTGTTGCAGATGGAGCCTAGGCGTGAAAGCTAGCACTTCAGCTTCATTTAGAGATCGCTTAGCACTGTGGTGCTAGACCCCTTTCACCGTATGCGTTGAGGCATATGTTGAGTGGACGAAAAGAGAACCCTCACAGTAGTTTAAGAAACAATGGTATCGGGACGAGCCCAATATGATGCCAACAAAATCTATCTATAAAAATGTGTATTTAACAAAATGTGAGAAGTATCATATCATCAATAATTGGGAGATAAGTACGCTAAAAGAAAAAGTCTGAGATACTTTTGGGGAAAAAAAAGGCTCATCATTCTATTTAAAACTAGGGAAAAAAATATTACGTTCAAAATCCGACGTAATTTGCATTCAGACAACATACGTGATATAACAGAGGTCTGAACTCTGCTCCATCCAACTATATCACGCTGTTGTTCGGAGATAGCTCTGTGTTCCGACAGACACAATATTTTTTTCTCTCCTAGGAGCATGCTTGTAGTAGTTTTTTTGCACATTTTTTATTTTCCAAAAGTTGTCATAACCCTTCTGCTAACTTCTTTTTCTTCTAAAAATTTGTATGATCAAAATTTATTTTTTAAAAGTACCTTTTTGTAAAATACGGCAGCAACTGCACTAAAGGAATTGCAGTTTCAAAATGCAAAAATATACATGTCCAAGTAACATGTAAAATATCATTCAATTTTTAAATTATTTGTATTACTTTATTCTGCTAAATGTTTATACCATAATAAATAGATACAAGACAATATATAAATACAAACATAGTCCTAAAGAACAACATCATTAAAAAAGATTGCATACAATAACTATTATCAAATGATTTCACAACAAAGAAATAAACTATTTGTAAATATAAAATAAAAATTGCATTCAATCCCTCTTCTATAGACATTTGTAAGTTTTAAATACAATTATTTTGTATAACTCCACAGTATCAAATAACATATTCTACAAATGAAACATACTGCTGGATATGGAGACATAAAATGCATATCTGATAAGAATTTGAGCAATTGTCAAAAATTATTACAAAAATAGCTAAGATGGGCTCAAAGCTAATAATGCAGACTGAAACAAAGCTGAAAATGGCTCAGAAAGGCTGGGATCCTCGGCCTTGATATTTATCTGTGCTTTTGTTGATGATGTATTGATGAGACACTCAACAAGAAAGAAGGGAGAATTTTCGCCATCCTTCTGTGCGAAGAAAAAAAATTTGAGATTTGGCGGCTGGCCGCCAGAGGCGATGCATTGAATGGAGTGACCTTGCATGTGTCTGTGAAGCGTATGAGGTATCGTCAAGGCGACCACTCCTTCTGGATTTATTGAGAATTCCTGGAAAGAAGATGAGACACTTAACAACAATGTTGAAAGCACAGCATGGAGAATGAAAAGTGTAACCTTTGTTTACTTGCATGTTTCTAGTTACAAGGAACATATCTTCAACATATGAAAAATAGAGATAGCAAGGTAGAGAGAATGATAAAAGTAAAGCCAGATTCATACAAAGAGACAGTCTGAGGCAGGGGAAGGAAAAAAAAAATGGAAGAGATAAAGATAAAGCATGTTTAAAATTCCCTCTACAAAAGTCTGCAACTGTTAGCATAGTGAGAGTCTCATCATATAACATAGATGAAATTAAATTATCAAATTACAAAATTTCAACCCATTTTAAATATCTCAGTTTTCAATACAAATAAATGTAAAAATAAAAGGATTAATTCTCTTTTAATCTCCTATGAGTTAAATGTTATAAAAGCATATCATCTCCCATGAGCTCGCAGAAACATTGAACCCGATGCCCTACTTGCATTTGCCTCCCATGCATTCTGGCATCTCTAATTTGTGCTCAATTTGCCTAAAGAATCATTTTCTTACTGTGTCAAATTGCCTCCATTGCATGCCAAATCAACTTTCATTTTGTTTTCTTTGATGTCTCAATTTTTTTTAGCAAGTGGATGAATCTAGTGCTAATTAAGTTTAAGAGTTAGAATATTAATCATATGGTTATAGTATTTGGATTGAAGGGTAGAGGCGTGCAGAAATATTTAAAGAATAGATCCAATCAAAACTAAATCAATCAATCTGGCTCAATATTAGTTCATGTCGGTTCAATTCTAGCTTTAAAATGCTCAAACCAAGTCTACCTGTTTTCGGTTCTAATAGACGATTAATCTAAATCAAATCAAAATTAATTTGAAGTGCTTAACATAGCTAATTACAAAATAGCACCAAGAAGTGTGAGAATTTAAAAAGTAGATGAAAGAGGATGCTAGTTTTGTAAATAGCAATATTGTAAGTGCTATATATGTAATTGCCCCTTCTAAAATTTAACAGATGTGAAATAATCGTAGATTACATTTTTCTTTTAATTTCTAAATGGCATTATATTATTTTAAATCAATTCTAGAATGAATGTTATATTTTTGTTTATTTAACTTTGATTTTATAATGCATCATTCTGTCCGTCATATGACCATGACTATTTAATTCTAGAATGCCCATTTTATGTGATTATGTCTATATGTTGATATTTGATAACCAGGTGTCCGGATCCATATTTCTAATTGTTAATTTCAACCATATATGATCTAGGCAAGCGAGAAACTAGACTATATCTGAATCCAAAAATTTAAGCAAATTCAAGTTAGGTAGGCAATCATTCTTAAAGTAAAATTGGCACTCATTTTTGGGTTGACTCTCCCAACAGTTTATGTAATCAGCAGACTGCCATCTAAGCTACACATGAAATCGCACCAATAAGCTACCCTATTAAGGAGCCACCCCCATACTCTCATCTTAAGGTACTTAATTGCTCTTGCTTCCCTTAATGACAACCACTCTCCAGATAAGTTAGCTCCAAGATCAACTCCCTGCATTATCTTAGGATAGCAAACATCTCAAAAGGTATATCGAAACTCTCAAAACTCAAAAAGTTATAATTTCCCATCATGAAATCGTTGATGAGTACAGCTTTTCTTAACTAAATTAGCATACCTCAACACTTACAAATTCACACAATCAGCCTCCGCTCCACTAATTTTAATCTCTATTTTTCATATTTCCCTCCCTCACAGCTACAATGCCCAATGCTAACAGACATCATATCCCCTTCAAAGCCAACTTCTACAACTACTTCAACTACCACTGTCATTTCTGAGTAAACCACAATGGATCCACCAATTCACTCATTACCCTCACTTTCCATACTACGCACATCGCCGCAAGAAATCCAGCATGCGCAGTCCAAAGACCACATGCAAACATACCTCAAACAAGATACTTCAAAGTCAAACCCATATTCGATCGCATCCATCACCAAACCATTCAGCTTGATCTTACATGTTACACCCATGTCGTCCAACACAAACACCAGCTATAAGCAATGTTCCAAGAATTCCTTGCCTTGCTACAACCACCTGAAAATTGGTTACCCCACCATCCAAGCAAACCATTATTGGTTGTAGGTGTAAATTCAAGATAAGGCTTAATTTTGATGAAACCTTTACTTGGACTAAGGGTATCTGATTGCATTCCACCATCGTATTAGTAAGGCAGAAGTTAAGAGGTTTTAAAGAAAATGAAGCGTGAAAAAGTAGTAGGACCTGCTGGTATTCCAATAGAAGTGTGGAAAAAAAAAGTTAGCAAATCTAGGAATTTCTTAGCTTGCTAAACTTTTTAATATTATTTTAAAAACTAAAAAAGATGCATAATGAGTGGAGAAAGAGTCAATGGTTCCAATTGTTAAGAATGTTCCTATTGTTAAGAATAAAAGAGAAACACAAGGTGTGCAAATTATAGAGTAATTAAGTAAATGGATAGGGATCGGCTTAAAGCCCATAACATTTTGCATTAGTTATGAATGCCCATAACATTTAAGAGGTTTTAAGGAGGCTTGATGTCATTCCACCGTTGTATTAGTAAAGTAGAAGTGAAGAGGTTTTAAAGAAAATGAAGTGTGTAAAAGTAGTAGGACCTGAGGGTATTCCAATAGAAGTGTGGTAATGTTTAGGAAATCTAGGAATTTCTTAGTTTGCTAAACTTTTTAATATTATTTTAAAAACTAAGAAGATGCATGATGAGTGTAGAAAGAGTCTAAGGATCCTATTGTTAAGAATAAAAGAGATAAACAAGAGTGTGCAAATTATAGAAGAATTAAGTTAATTGGTAGGGATTGAATTTATGCCCTTCACTTTTTGCATTAGTTATGAATGCTCTTGCTGGACATTTAGAGGAGGATGTAAATTTGTGTATGTTTTTTGTTGATGATAAATTCTTATTATTTTAAAAACTAAGAAGATGCATGATGAGTGTAGAAAGAGTCTAAGGATCCTATTGTTAAGAATAAAAGAGATAAACAAGAGTGTGCAAATTATAGAAGAATTAAGTTAATTGGTAGGGATTGAATTTATGCCCTTCACTTTTTGCATTAGTTATGAATGCTCTTGCTGGACATTTAGAGGAGGATGTAAATTTGTGTATGTTTTTTGTTGATGATAAATTCTTATTATTTTAAAAACTAAGAAGATGCATGATGAGTGTAGAAAGAGTCTAAGGATCCTATTGTTAAGAATAAAAGAGATAAACAAGAGTGTGCAAATTATAGAAGAATTAAGTTAATTGGTAGGGATTGAATTTATGCCCTTCACTTTTTGCATTAGTTATGAATGCTCTTGCTGGACATTTAGAGGAGGATGTAAATTTGTGTATGTTTTTTGTTGATGATAAATTCTTATTATTTTAAAAACTAAGAAGATGCATGATGAGTGTAGAAAGAGTCTAAGGATCCTATTGTTAAGAATAAAAGAGATAAACAAGAGTGTGCAAATTATAGAAGAATTAAGTTAATTGGTAGGGATTGAATTTATGCCCTTCACTTTTTGCATTAGTTATGAATGCTCTTGCTGGACATTTAGAGGAGGATGTAAATTTGTGTATGTTTTTTGTTGATGATATCCTTCTTATGGATAAGACTATAGAGAATTAAAGAATAACTTGAATTATGGACATCAACATTAGAGTCTAAAGACTTTTATTTGAGTAAATCTAAAACTAAATACAAAAAATGTAATTTTAGTAATAGTAGATCTAGTGGCATTACTATGATAATGGGTGATCAAGTCCTTAAAAGGAGTGAATATTTTAGATATCTCGAGTTTATTGTTAAAATTTGGATGGTTGAAGTAATGAAATGCATCAGGCCTATTATGTGATAGAAAAGTACCGCTTCGACTTAAAAGGAAAATTTTATAAGATGATGGTGAGACATGCAATGCTTTATGGAGCAGATTGTTGGCTCGTAAAAGAAAAGCATAAAATTAAGTTAAATGTTGTTGAGATGAGAATGCTCGAGTGGATGAGTGGTTTTACACTATTAGACAAAATACAATACGAATATCCATGAAATGGTTGGAGCAGCTCTAGCGGTTCATTCTTTAATTCAGAATTTGCAAGAAATACACTGACAAAATCTCTATGACATGCTATTGCTCATTTCAAAAAAATAGAATTGTCTCATGGTGTGTTAGAAAATAACAGGTCATTACTAGATCATCAATCGAGGTAAAATATAGAACCCTAATAACAACAACAATCGACACATGAGTTTTTTCCTTAATACAACAACAACAACAAAGTTTTAATCCCACTACATGAGGTCTGCTACATGAATCCTTTTTCTCCACTGCGTCCTATTTAGTGCCATATTTTCATTTAGTTCTAGTAAATTAAGATCATGTTTTATACAATAAGCCCAAATCTTCCTAGGTCTACCTCTGTCTTTCTTAACACAAGTCCAATCTAAGACATCTACTCTCCTAATCGGATCATCAGATGGTCGACGTTTAATGTGACCAAACCATCTAAGATGATTTTCTGTAATTTTGTCCGTCCCAGGAGCTACACCAACCTTATCACAGATATATTCATTTCGCATTTTGTCTCTAAGTGTAAAGCCACTCATCCACCTAATCCTGACACGAATATATTCATTCCGCATTTTGTCTCTAAGTGTAAAGCCACTCATCCACCTAATCATTCTCATCTTGTCGCATTTTGTCTCTAAGTGTAAATCCACTCATCCACCTAATCATTCTCATCTCGGCAACACTAGCATTTTGTCTCTAAGTGTAAAGCCACTCATCCACCTAATCATTCTCATCTCGGCAACACTTAGATATATTCATTTCTCATTTTGTCTCTAAGTGTAAAGCCACTCATCCACCTAATCATTCTCATCTCGGCAACACTTAATCTTTATTATTATGCTTCTCTTTTAAAGGCCAACATTCAGCGCCATAGAGCATTGCAGGTCTTACCACCATATTATGTTGTCTCTTTTAAAGGCCAACATTCAGCGCCATAGAGCATTGCAGGTCTCACCACCGTTTATGTTTCTCTTTTAAAGGCCAACATTCAGCGCCATAGAGCATTGCAGGTCTCACCACTGTCTTATAAACGTTTTTAAAGGCCAACATTCAGCGCCATAGAGCATTACAGGGTCTCACCACCGTCTTATAAAATTTTCCACTCATCCACCTAATTATTCTCATCTCGGCAACACTTAACTTATTATTATGCTTCTCTTTGAAGGCCAACATTCAGCGCCATAGAGCATTGCAGGTCTCACCGCCGTCTTATAAAATTTTCCTACCAAGCAGCGCCATAGAGCATTGCAGGTCTCACCACCGTCTTATAAAATTTTCCTTTCAGTCTTAGGGACGACATAGAGCATTGCAGGTCTCACCACCATCTTATAAAATTTTCCTTTCAGTCTATGCGGACGTCATAGGGCATTGTAGATCTCACCACCGTCTTATAAAATTTTCCATTCAGTCTAAGCGGTACTTTTCTATCACACAAAAGGCTCGAAGCATTCCTCCACTTCAACCACAAAAGCGATACTTTTCTATCACACAAAAGGCCCGAAGCATTCCTCCACTTCAACCAACCAACTTTAGTACTTTTCTATCACATAAAAGGCCCGAAGCATTCCTCCACTTCAACCAACCAACTTGAATTCTCTACTGTATCACACAAAAGGCCCGAAGCATTCCTCCACTTCAACCAACCAACTTGAATTTTACTATTAACATCTCCCATCTATATCACCATCGCTTTGAACAACATACCCAAGATATCTAAATCATTCACAACTTTTTTATATTCACCAACTTTGAACAGTGGACCCAAGATATCTAAATCGTTCACACCTTTTAATAATTTGAAAACCCAAAGTCACACTTCTGTCACTAGAGCTACTACCACTAAAATTACATTCCATGTATTTAGTTTTAGTTCTACTTAAATGAAGGCCTTTAGACTCCAATGCACCTCCATAATTCAAGTTTTTCCTGGGCTTTTTCTCTCGTTTTATCCACGAAAAGGATATCATTCATAATTCAAGTTTTTCCTGGGCTTTTTCTCTCGTTTTATCCACGAGAAGATATCATCAGCATGTTTTTCCTGGGCTTTTTCTCTCGTTTTATCCACGAGAAGAATTGCAGACCTCCATAATTCAAGTTTTTCCTGAGCTTTTTCTCTCGTTTTATCCACGAGAAGAATATTATCAGCAAAAAGCATACACCAAGGCTCTCCTGGGCTTTTTCTCTCGTTTTATCCACGAGAAGAATATCATCAGCAAAAAGCATACACTTGTGCTTTTTCTCTCATTTTATCCACGAGAAGGATATCAACAACAAAAAGCATACACCAAGGTACATCCTCCTGTAGATGTCCAGACCATCCATAACTAAAGCAAAAAGATATGGTCTTAAAGCCGATCTCTAATGTAATCCAATAGAAATAAGAAAATATTTGGTCAATCCTCCTTCAGTTTGAACACAAGTAACAACTCTAGTATTCATGTCTTTAATGACTTGAATATAAGTCATATCAACACTTTTCTTCTCAATAACTCTCCAAAGCAAAAATAGGAAAATATTTGGTCAATCCTCCTTTAGTTTGAACACAAGTAACAACTCTAGTATACAATATATCTTTAATGACTTGAATATAAGTCATATCAACACATTTCTTCTCAAGAACTCTCCAAAGGATATCTCTTGGAACCTTATCGTAAGCTTTTTCTAAATTAATAAAAATCAAATGTAAATTCTCCTTATTATCTATGAACTTCTCCATCAAACCTCTTAATAAATGTATAGCTTCCATAGTAAACCTGCTCGGCATAAATCCAAATTGATTATGAGAAATCTTTGTAATGCATCTTAACCTATGTTCAATTATGCCCGTCATAAATCCAAATTGATTATGAGAAATCTTTGTAATGCGTCTTAACCTATGTTCAATTACCCCTTTAAAGCATGACACATCAACTTAATCCATCTATAATTTTCACACTCATGTGCATCCCCTTTATTCTTAAAAATGGGGACCAAAATACCTTCCTCTACTCCTCAAACATATTTTTAGTTTTTAAAATAATATTAGAGTTTAGTAAGCCAAGAAACTCTCAAATCTCCTAAATATTTCCACACTTCAATTGGGATATCATCAGATCCTATAGACTTTCCACCCTTGGTTTTCTTTAAAGCCTCCTCAACTTCTTTTT
>JXCR01148413.1:68761-83031 GCA_002079205.1 Phalaenopsis hybrid cultivar
GAGCTTTCTTGGTGATAGCTCCTCTAAAGATATCAACATGGACATCCTCTCAAGAAATCAATCTATGATTAATCATCAAATCATCTTACCATTCATCAGCATATCCTGATGCACATCTACATGGGACAAGGCCTCAGGACATCAATCCAAGATTTGATTGGTTCTTTTCATCCACCTTCTGAAATGCTTCTTCTGACAAAATCACATTCAAACCTTGATGCTAGCAACACTCATTTTGCCCTAAGAACTAGATCGTCAATCTTGCCAACTTCAACTTCAACTTTTTATTCAATTATAAGAGCAAGAAGAGATGGGTGAAGAATGGTTTTTAACACCTATTGAGTAAAACCCTTGTAGAAATAAAGATTACTACACTCCAATGAGCCTTATCCTTCATCTAGCTCAACCATCTTTCCATTGTAAAGGTTTTGGTCGCAGTCAGCCTCCCTGCATTTCTAGGTAGTGCCGGAGATGAAAACCTACAGTAGAACCCCTATGCATCCATGACAGCTGTTGTTGGAAAAAACTAGTGATATCATCATGATGCAGGAGTCAACTAGCGGTGGAAGAAACAAAAAATGGAGTCAGGTTTACTAATTCAAATTCTTGGATAAACACATCTCCAACAATTTTCTTCTTCTAGTTCATGCAGCATCCCAATGCACAGGTTCTGAACAGTAAATTCTTTAGCCTACCTACGATTATGGACAACACCAGAGACTAAAACCTAGAGAGCACCTACTGATCCATGACGATAATATTTGTGGTTGGAGAACCAACAACACCATGGTACAGTGAATTATCCAGCAGTAAGAGCAGTGGGAGATGGAATCAAGCTGCAAAACATCATGGGCAATCCTCCATAATATACTGTACGCTAGAAAAGAGGAAGAGAAGGAAAGAAAACAAAGAAAACTTTTGGTATTGTATTATACGTATTCGCTTTTACAAGCATGACATGCTGAGGTATTCATAGAATCTACACAATACAATGTGGAAATTTTAAAAAAATTAATAACCAAAGTATAGCCGTGAAAAACTAAAATATATTTAGTAACAAACACAAACAACAAGAAAACACTAATAATTAGATATAAAGCTATATTAATAGCCATTTTGGCTTAGAAATTTCCAGATAAACACATAATAAGAGAGATATTCAAATGGAAAACCATGAACGAAAGTATGATAGGACTTGACCCAATTGCCACTTTAAACATAAGATCGGTATTGATTTTTAGAAGACTTTCAAACAGTTGCAGTGACGTCAATAAGAGAAACAAAGTGAAACAAAGAATGAACAACTCATAAAAAATACAAGCTTTTGGTACAATGTCAGCGACAATATTCATCTGGTTGTCAAAGAAAAGAGAATTTAAGGTGATGTGGAGGCTCATTAAGTAGTAAACACCTCACTTTGAGCAGAAAAGCAATGAGCAAGGGTCGATGTCAAAGCAATAGTCCACCTGGAAAAATTTGTCTAGACAATACAAAGCATCAATTCTAAGTAAAATTTATGTCAGATCAAAGGGCTGAAGATGATGGTTCTGGTAAGAGTAAATGTTCAAATTTCTTAGAATTTCAAAAAGTTAGAACAGAGGAATCCTCTAGAAAGGTTTGATTATTATTGGAAAAAAAATTCAGAGGGATGCATGCTTTTAGAGGGGGTTTCTTTATAACCTATAAATATAAAGCTCACACTTTGAAAATTTTCAACCCTCCAAATAAACTGACCAGATTNAATTTTATTTCACTCATTTTATATGTGGAAATGAAATCATGATATTTAAGAGGTGTTGAAAGTGTTTGCAAATTTAAAGTCAATATTTATCTATACCTACAGCAAAAACAAATGGCGGAATCTAAATTTAATCAACAAACGGGCTCTTAAAATTAATATAAGAATCGGGGATCATGAAAGAAACATTCAAAGAAAAAATAATGAAAGTGAGCGTACGCAAGTAGTTCAATCACATCGCTGCGGTCATAGAAAGTGCGCAAATTAGTAAGATCCAGAAGAATTCTGAGAAAATTAGAAACCGACAGAGGAATCTCATTTTGCTGATATATAGGCGCTTATCGTTTTTTCAAAAAACATAAATAAACGACAACGATAATCCCTTTTTTGGGAAAAAATTCAAAAGGCATAAGAAAGACAGAAAAGTTACAGTAAGCACTTATTTAAGGGAAAATTTTTTAATTGCTTCAGTAATGAATAAAAAGCCTCAACAATAAATCCTCACAGAGCCCAATCTGGTATAAAAATGAAGGAAAATGGGTGAAGAGAAGAAAAAGGAGTTTGAGAGGAAATGAGCTAAAGGAGAACAGCATAAAGAGCGATAAGAGGACTTACGATGCCGTTCTTGGCATTGAGAAGAGCAGGATTTTCCTCCAGCAGTTTCTGGAGGCCGGAGAGAACACCAAACTGCGCACAGCTATGGATATTGTTAGGTTCCGATGTCCTCATCCTCCTCCCAGGCATCCTCTTCTCCCCCACAGCCCGCGCCCCACTCTTCTCCAAGTTTTGACGCGGATTCTCTGCTCCCCGTCTCTCTCGCTGCTCCGCGTCTCTCTTCCTCGTCAACAATTCGGGATAGGTAATTCTATCGGACGCCACGCCCACCGAATTAATGCAATTTTAAATAAAAAATAATAATTTTCAAGATTATGGTAACCATAGAGGAATCAAAATTATGAGCCATATAATCAAAAAAAATTTCTGCGCGTACCAAGTTATTTCTAAGTTATTTTCACTTATTTCTGGGTTATTTTTAATAATAACGAAATAACCCAGAAATACTCAAAAATAAAGACCGCGGGTTATTTATGGGTTATTTTGATATTATTGAAAATAACCGAGAAATAACCTGAAAATAACTTAAGAATAACCTACGCCCCACGTAGAGCTACGTCAGGAGTCCGGACAGAAAAAAACGCTCCATATAATGAAGCTATAGGATAGTGAAATAGAAGCTTAGAGAAATTATATCAATTTTAAGGAATTAATTTCGTTTCATGCTAGAAGGATCTACTATTTATATATTTTTTTGTTAAATAATTTAATGAAAAGTCAGAAAAAAAAATCTTCGTATAATTTTTATTAATCTTAAGATATCATATGATTGAGCATCATATTGACAATTATACGTTGGTGTCATTAAAGATATGTATAGAAAATCATTTCTCTTATAAGAAAAAAAAGTTATTAGGTGACTCAAGTGTTTACAATTACTAATATTGAATCTGTCTTTTTATATTGATGACGAAGGTACTTTGAAAGTATATATTAAAGCAAGGCAGCTTGGTTGTAATTTTTGACAAAATGATAGAGTTAGTGAGAAATCATAGTAGCAGTGGAAATATTTTGAAGATNCGCTTTTCCTCGTCAACAATTCGGGATAGGTAATTCTATTGGACTCGCGACGCCCACCGAATTATGTCAATTTTAAATAAAAAATAATAATTTTCAAGATTATGGTAATCATAGAGGAATCAAAATTATGAGCCATATAATCAAAAAAAACTTCTGTGCGGACCAAGTTATTTCTAAGTTATTTTCACTTATTTCTGGGTTATTTTTAGTAATACCGAAATAACCCAGAAATACCCAAAAATAAAGACAGCGGGTTATTCTGATATTATTGAAAATAACCCAGAAATAACCTGAAAATAACTTAAGAATAAACTACGCCCCACGCAGAGCTACATCAGGAGTCCGGACAGAAAAAAAACGCTCCATATAATGAAACTACAGGATAGTGAAATAGAAGCTTAGAGAAATTATATCAATTTTAAAGAATTAATTTTGTTTCATGCTAGAAGGATCTACTATTTATATATTTTTTTGTTAAATAATTTAATGAAAAGTGAGAAAAAAATCTTCGTATAATTTTTATTAATCTTAAGATATCATATGATTGAGCATCATAAATTGACAATTATACGTTGGTGTCATTAAAGCTATGTATAGAAAATCATTTCTCTTATAAGAAAAAAAAGTTATTAAGTGACTCAAGTGTTTACAATTACTAATATTGAATCTGACTTTTTATATTGATGACGAAGGTACTTTGAAAGTATATATTAAAGCAAGGCACCTTGGTTGTAATTTTTGACAAAATGATAGAGTTAGTGAGAAATCATAGTAGCAGTGGAAATATTTTGAAGATAGTATCCTTTAAATTAGTGAAATAAAGAAATAGCTTATGCTATGTAATTTTTAATTGGCATGATATTAATAATTTTCATTTTATGATATTAGAAATCAAGTTGGTATCTATGTATAGTAGGTCTAATTATCTTTGTTCTATTTTGCATGAGAGTATCTTAGATTCCTTTTGATGTTTTGATAATTATATGGGATATTATNTTAATTTTTAATTGGCATGATATTAATAGTTTTCATTTTATGATATTAGAAATCAAGGTGATATCTATGTATAGTAGGTCTAAATATCTTTGTTCTATTTTGCATGAGAGTATCTTAGATTCCTTTTGATGTTTTGATAATTATATGGGATATTATAATGATTTTTTAATATAAATTTTAAAATAAAATTTGAAGACTAAGAAGATGGCAAATGATTGCAAGAAAAGCATCTTGATATCAATTTCGAATAACAAATATGATTTTCAAGATGATGGTAATTATAAAGGAATCAAAATTATGAGCCATATAATAAAGCAGCAGGATAGTGGAATAGAGGCTTAGAGAAATTATATCAATTTTAAGGAATTATTTTTGTTTAATGCTAGAAGGATCTACTTTTTTTGGTTAAATAATTTAATGAGAAATCATAGAAAAAAATCTTCATATAATTTTTTTTAAATCTTAAGATATCATATGATTGAGTATCGTGTGAGTTGATTTGATGTGTTTTAAAACTAAAATGTGTCAATGATATATTAGTGTTATTAAAGATATGTATAGNCTTAATGCTAGAAGGATCTACTATTTTTGGTTAAATAATTTAATGAAAAATCATGGAAAAACATTTTCATATATATTTTTTTAATCTTATAGTGAGTATCACGTGAGTTGATTTGATGTGTTTTAAAGCTAAAAGGTGTCAATGATATATTAGTGTTATTAAAGATATGTATAGAAAAGCATTAACTCTTATAAAAAAGTTATTGATTGACTCTAGAGTTTACAGTTATTGTAGATTTATGTTGAAGATAATATTGAATTTGTGCCCCTTTATATTGATGATGAAGGTACTTATAAATGATATATTAAAGCAAGATGCCTTGGTTATAATTTTTTGCAAAATGATAAAGTTTTTGAGATATCAGAATAGTTGTGGAAATATTTTGAAGATAGTATCCTTAAAATTAGTGAAATAAATACAACATATTTTATGTAATTTTAGCAGGCATAGTATTAGTAATTCTCATTTTATGATATTAGAAATCAAGGTGATATCTTTGTATATTAGGTTTAAATATCTTTGATCTATATTACTTGAGAATAAAGATGCAGATGAGGATATGTTGAGGGTTAATAGAGAAGTACCCATGGAGTTTCATGTGATAAAGATAATATTATAGAGATTTAAAAACATGTTTTATAAAAGCCCAATTAAACCAACAATATTATATGGATTTGAATGCTGATCATAATTTATTAATCTCTATATTGATTGCGACATCCTAAAAATAAAATGATAGATGCGTGCCAAAATAAGCATTAAACAATGAAATTTTAAAAGAACTGTTGGAATGGCATCTAATGAAGTGAAGTTTACTAGACATAGTCTTAGTTTGGACATGTATAATAAAAGTCAGAAAAGGCAACTAATATACAAGTAGTTAAAAGTACTACCCCGTATGATGAAGAAAAAAATTGGTGAACCAAAGATAGTGGCTAGAAGTTGTAGAATATAATTTTTAAATAATATGTCAACATCTAGACCACACTTAANCATAAAAAAGTTATTGAGTGACTCTAGAGTTTGCAGTTATTGTAGATTTATGTCGAAGATCAATATTGAATCTGTGCCCCTTTATATTGATGATGAAGGTACTTATAAATGATATATTAAAGCAAGATGCATTGTTTATAATTTTTTGCAAAATGATAGAGTTATTGAGAAATCAGAATAGTTGTGGAAATATTTTGAAGATAGTATCTTTAAAATTAGTGAAATAAATACAACATATTTTATGTAATTTTAGTAGGCATAGTATTAGTAATTCTCATTTTATGATATGAGAAATCAAGGTGATATCTTTGTATATTAGGTTTAAATATCTTTGATCTATATTACTTGAGAATAAAGATGCAGATGAGGATATGTTGAGGGTTAATAGAGGAGTACCCATGGAGTTTCATGTGATAAAGATAATATTATAGAGATTTAAAAACATATTTTATAAAAGCCAATTAAACCAACAATATTATATGGATTTGAATGTTAGATCATAATTTATTAATCTCTATATTCATTGCGACATCCTAAAAATACAATGATAGATGCGTGCCAAAATAAGGATTAAGTAATGAAATTTTAAAAGAACTGTTGGAATGACATCTAATGAAGTGAAGTTTACTAGACATAGTTTTAGTTTGGACATGTATAATGAAAGTTAGAAAATGCAACTAATAGACAAGTAGTTAAAATTACTACTCTGTATTATGAAGAAAAAAATTGGTAACATAGTAGCTAGAAGTTGTAGAATATAATTTTTAAATAATATGTCAACATCTAGACCACACTTAACATGAATGAATGAAAAGTGAGGATTCTTTATGAGGGCCTCAAATAGTTGGGTTAAGCCAATGATGGTGATGATGATCTCAAACAAGCAGATTTGAGCCCCACTAGCCCAAACCAATTTACTACCCCTACTATTTTTAAATTTGCACGTACAGAGTAATTTGATTAAATTCTTCTTTTATTCCAAAACTTCTGCTGTTTTTTGTTATTCAAATTTATATATGTAAATTTACACGTATTTTTTCATATGCCATTTTATACTTGCAGGATCAAGGAGTTCAATGAATGGGCACAGTGCCTGGTACTTGAATTAGCCTCTAAATATCTACCATCTGATAGTAGTGAGATATTTGACATAATGAACCTTCTGGAGGATAGACTTCAACATGCAAATAGTGCAGTTGTCTTGGCCACAATAAAAATATTTTTGTATCTGACGATGTCCATGACAGATGTTCATCAACAAGTTCGTATGCTCACATATTACCTCAGGGATATGTTAACATGAACTAGTTTTGTTGTTAATGCAGGTTCAAGTACCTGGTCGATTGCTTATTCTGTTAATTTGAAACGTTTGATTTAAAACCTTTGTCAACATTTTTGAAAAAATTGTTAATATTTTACGCTCATGAGATAAAAGAATGAAGGCTATATCAAATTCAATTTTATTGATCCATTGGCTTTTAGAAACTTCCATAATATTCTAGTAGTTTTTGGAAGCGTCCATGAGATCAAGATGGCTTTGAGAATTTCCCGTGATAACCTTTAGAAGGACACAAAATATTCTTAATGCTTTGACCTCTTTCCAATAGGTGAGCACAAAATTTGAAGCCCAATTACATGCTTGTAGGGATAGCCCATACATGATTATCCTTCAAATTTTATGTTTTCTAACACAAGTGCACCAAGTTCGACCCAATTAAAGCGGGGTGCACCAAGACCCCGATATGGGGGCGCAAAGACGCTGGCGCGGAGGGCGCCCCCTCTTTAACTTTTGGAGCATGGTGCGGGTGCACAAGGTTCAGCTAGGCGCTGGTGTGTCAACCCCCTAGTGTTGAGGCACCAGACATAAACCAAACATGCGTGCGACAAGACTATGGTGCAAATGAGAGCAGGCGAACCTCCACCTCGGTGCCCTAGGCATGCACCGGGGAATCTTGAAGGATGTTTTTGGGCTATGAGATGCTACACATTAATACAATATGGTTATCCAAGTCCGAATGAACGTCCCAAAGTTGCGACATCAAAAATCGATTCCAACATGTACAAATTTTTTACATGTTACAAATGGTTGCATAAATTTAATCATGACATTGTGGCACTTGGTCTCGACATTGTGGCACTTGGTCTGGGCAATGTGGCGTTAAAGCCAGACTCAGTGAAACGCGCCTCTATTCACACTATGTCACACCCATAACACGGGACGAGCATTTGTCTAATTCATTGAGCACTGCGACGTTTGGTCTCAATTTCGCTGCGATAAACCCACTCCATGAAACGCTTTTATTATTAGTTCATTCATATCAAATATAGTGGTTAATCGACAATGAAATTGATTGAGTGTCACAGTGTCAAGTGTCGGCGTTGTGGCATTAGTTAATTATACGGATAAAGGCTGAAATATGTTGTTACACGCGGCCACGGTTGTTGCAGATGGAGCCTAGGCGCGAAAGCTAGCACTTCGGCTTCATTTAGAGATCGCTTAGCACTGTGGTGCAAGACCCCTTTCACCGTATGCGTTGAGGCATATGTTGAGTGGACGAAAAGAGAACCCTCACAGTAGTTTAAGAAACAATGGTATCGGGACGAGCCCAATATGATGCCAACAAAATCTATCTATAAAAATGTGTATTTAACAAAATGTGAGAAGTATCATATCATCAGCAATTGGGAGATAAGTACGCTAAAAGAAAAAGTCTGAGATACTTTTCGGGAAAAAAAAAGCTCATATTCTATTTAAAACTAGAGAAAAAAATATTACGTCTGAAATCCGACATCCGGCGTAAGTTGCATTCAAACAACGGACGTGATATAACGGAGGTTTGAGCTCTACTCCATCCAATCATATCACGCTGTTGTTCGGAGATAGCTCTGTGTTCGGACAGACGCAATATTTTTTTCTCCTAGGAGCATGCTTGTAGTAGTTTTTTTGCACATTTTTTATTTTCCGGAAGTTGTCATAACCCTTCTGCTAACTTCTTTTTCTTCTAAAAATTTGTATGATCAAAATTTATTTTTTAGTTCTTTTTTGTAAAATACGGTAGCAACTGCACTTAAGGAATTGCAGTTTCAAAATGCAAAAATATACATATCCAAGTAACATGTAAAATATCATTCCAATTTTAAATTATTTGTATTACTTTATTCTGCTAAATGTTTGTACCATAATAAATAGATACAAGACAATATATAAATACAAACATAGTCCTAAAGAACAACATCATTAAAAAAGATTGCATACAATAACTATTATCAAATGATTTCACAACAAAGAAATAAACTCTTTGCAAATATAAAATAAAAATTGCATTCAATCCCTCTTCTATAGGAAAAATTATTCCATACGGATCAGACACCGCACGCAGCTTGCGTGCGGTGTCCGATCCGGACCATAAATCACCTGATTTACGGTCCTGATGTATTTCGGTGGGCCCCACCTAAAATTTTTTATTTTTTTTTCTAAAAAACGGAAATAATCCTGACCGTAGATCACCGTGATCTACGACCAAGATCGAACACCGCATGCAGAGATGCATGCGGTGTCCGTACGCAATAGTCCCTCCTTCTATAGACATTTGTAAGTTTTAAATACAATTATTTTGTGTAACTCCACAGTATCAAATAACATATTCTACAAATGAAACATACTGCTGGATATGGAGACATAAAATGCATATCTGATAAGAATTTGAGCAATTGTCAAAAATTATTACAAAAATAGCTAAGATGGGCTCAAAGCTAATAATGCAGACTGAAACAAAGCTGAAAATGGCTCAGAAAGGCTGGGATCCTCGGCCTTAATATTTATCTGTGCTTTTGTTGATGATGTATTGATGAGACACTCAACAAGAAAGAAGGGGGAATTTTCGCCATCCTTCTGTGCGAAGAAAAAAAATTTGAGATTTGGCGGCTGGCCGCCAGAGGCGATGCACTGAATGGAATGACCCTGCATGTGTCTGTGAAGCGCATGAGGTATTGTCAAGGCGACCACTCCTTTTGGATTTATTGAGAATTCCTGGAAAGAAGATGAGGCACTTAACAACAATGTTGAAAGCACAGCATGGAGAATGAAAAGTGTAACCATTGTTTACTTGCATGTTTCAAGTTACAAGGAACATATCTTGGACATATGAAAAATAGAGATAGCAAGGTAGAGAGAATGATAAAAGTAAAGTTATATTCATACAAAGAGACGGTCTGAGGCAGGTAGGGCTGTCAAAACGGCTCGTTGTTCGCGAACAGCTCGTGTTCGGCTCGTTAAGAAGCTTGTGTTCNTTAGTTTACTTGCATGTTTCAAGTTACAAGGAACATATCTTCAACATATGAAAAATAGAGATAGCAAGGTAGAGAGAATGATAAAAGTAAAGCTATATTCATACAAAGAGACAGTCTGAGGCAGGGGAAGGAAAAAAAATGGAAGAGATCTACAAAAGTCTGCAACTGTTAACTAAGTGAGAGTGTCATCATATAACATAGATGAAATTAAATTATCAAATTAGAAAATTTCAACCCATTTTAAATATCTCACTTTTCAATATAAATAAATGTAAAAATACAAGGATTAATTCTCTTTTAATCTCCTATGAGTTGAATGTTATAAAAGCATCTCATCTCCCATGAGCTCGCAGAAACATTGAACCCGATGCCCTACTTGCATTTGCCTCCCATGCATTCTGGCATCTCTAATTTGTGCTCAATTTGCCTAAAGATTCATTTTCTTACTGTGTCAAATTGCCCCCCTTGCATGCCAAATCAACTTTCATTTTGTTTTCTTTGATGTCTCAATTTTTTTTAGCAAGTGGATGAATCTAGTGCTAATTAAGTTTAAGAGTTAGAATATTAATCATATGGTTAAAGTATTTGGATTAAAGGGTAGAGGCGTGCAGAAATATTTAAAGAATAGATCCAATCAAAACTAAATCAATCAATCTGGCTTAATATTAGTTCATGTCGGTTCAATTCTAGCTTTAAAATGCTCAAACCAAGTCTACCGGTTTTCGGTTCTAATAAACGATTAATCTAAATAAATCAAAATTGATTTGAAGTGCTGAACCTAGCTAATTACAAAACTAGCACCAAGAAGTGTGAGAATTTAAAAAGTAGATGAAAGAGGATGCTAGTTTTGTAAATAGCAATATTTCAAGTGCTATATATGTAATTGCCCCTTCTAAAATTTAAAAGATGTGAAATAATCGTAGATTACAATTTTCTTTTAATTTCTAAATGGCATTATCTTATTTTAAATCAATTTTTAGAATGAATGTTGTATTTTTGTTTACTTAACTTTGATTTTATAAGGTATGATTCTGTCCGTCATATGACCATGACTATTTAATTCTAGAATGCCTATTTTATGTGATTATGTCTATATGCTGATATTTGATAACCAGGTGTCCGGATCCATATTTCTAATTGTTAATTTTAACTATATATGATCTAGGCAAGTGAGAAACTAGACTATATCTGAATCCCAAAATCTAGCCAAACTAACAAATATGAAACTCAATCAAATCTAAGCAAATTCAAGTTAGGTATGCAATCATTCTTAAAAGTAAAATTGGCACTCATTTTTGGGTTGACTCTCCTAACAGTTTATGTAATCAGCAGACTGCCATCTAAGCTACACATGAAATCGCACCAATAAGCTACCCTATTAAGGAGCCACCCCCATACTCTCATCTTAAGGTACTTAATTGCTCTTGCTTCCCTTAATGACAACCACTCTCCAGATAAGTTAGCTCCAAGATCAACTCCCTGCATTATATTAGGATAGCAAAAATCTCAAAAGGTATATCGAAACTCTCAAAAATCAAAAAGTTATAATTTCCCATCATGAAATCGTTGATGAGTACAGCTTTTCTCAACTAAATTAGCACACCTCAACACTTACAAATTCACACAATCAGCCTCCGCTCCACTAATTTTAATCCCTTTTTTTCATATTTCCCTCCCTCACANAATTCTTATTATTTTAAAAACTAAGAAGATGCATGATGAGTGTAGAAAGAGTCTAAGGATCCTATTGTTAAGAATAAAAGAGATAAACAAGAGTGTGCAAATTATAGAAGAATTAAGTTAATTGGTAGGGATTGAATTTATGCCCTTCACTTTTTGCATTAGTTATGAATGCTCTTGCTGGACATTTAGAGGAGGATGTAAATTTGTGTATGTTTTTTGTTGATGATATCCTTCTTATGGATAAGACTATAGAGAATTAAAGAATAACTTGAATTATGGACATCAACATTAGAGTCTAAAGACTTTTATTTGAGTAAATCTAAAACTAAATACAAAAAATGTAATTTTAGTAATAGTAGATCTAGTGGCATTACTATGATAATGGGTGATCAAGTCCTTAAAAGGAGTGAATATTTTAGATATCTCGAGTTTATTGTTAAAATTTGGATGGTTGAAGTAATGAAATGCATCAGGCCTATTATGTGATAGAAAAGTACCGCTTCGACTTAAAAGGAAAATTTTATAAGATGATGGTGAGTAGGGGTGTAAACGAACCGAACACGAACGAACATAGCTTGTGTTCGTGTTCGATTCGTTTGAAATTTAGTTTNGACAATTAATCTAAATCAAATCAAAATTGATTTGAAGTGCTTAACATAGCTAATTACAAAACTAGCACCAAGAAGTGTGAGAATTTAAAAAGTAGATGAAAGAGGATGCTAGTTTTGTAAATAGCAATATTTCAAGTGCTATATATGTAATTGCCCCTTCTAAAATTTAAAAGATGTGAAATAATCGTAGATTACAATTTTCTTTTAATTTCTAAATGGCATTATCTTATTTTAAATCAATTCTAGAATGAATGCTATATTTTTGTTTATTTAACTTTGATTTTATAATATATGATTCTGTCCGTCATATGACCATGACTATTTAATTCTAGAATGCCCATTTTATGTGATGATGTCTATATGCTGATATTTGATAACCAGGTGTCCGGATCCATATTTCTAGTTGTTAATTTTAACTATATATGATCTAGGCAAGTGAGAAACTAGACTATATCTGAATCCAAAAATCTAGCCAAACTAACAAATATGAAACTCAATCAAATCTAAGCAAATTCAAGTTAGGTATGAAATCATTCTTAAAGTAAAATTGGCACTCATTTTTGGGTTGACTCTCCTATCAGTTTATGTAATCAGCAGACTGCCATCTAAGCTACACATGAAATCGCACCAATAAGCTACCCTATTATGGAGCCACCCCCATACTCTCATCTTAAGGTATTTAATTGCTCTTGCTTCTCTTAATGACAACCACTCTCCAGATAAGTTAGCTCCAAGATCAACTCCCTGCAATATCTTAGGATAGCAAAAATCTCAAAAGGTATATCGAAACTCTCAAAACTCAATAAGTTAAAATTTCCCATCATGAAATCGTTGATGAGTACAGCTTTTCTCGACTAAATTAGCATACCTCAACTCTTACAAATTCACACAATCAGCCTCCGCTCCACTAATTTTAATCCCTTTTTTTCATATTTCCCTCCCTCACAGCTACAATGCCCAATGCTAACAGACATCATATCCCCTTCAAAGCCAACTTCTACAACTACTTCAACTACCACTGTCATTTCTGAGTAAACCACAATGGATCCACCAATTCACTCATTACCCTCACTTTCCATACTACGCACATCGCCGCAAGAAATCCAGCATGCGCAGTCCAAAGACCACATGCAAACATACCTCAAACAAGATACTTCAAAGTCAAACCCATATTCGATCGCATCCATCACCAAACCATTCAGCTTGATCTTACATGTTACACCCATGTCGTCCAACACAAACACCAGCTATAAGCAATGTTCCAAGAATTCCTTGCCTTGCTACAACCACCTGAAAATTGGTTACCCCACCATCCAAGCAAACCATTATTGGTTGTAGGTGTAAATTCAAGATAAGGCTTAATTTTGATGAAACCTTTACTTGGACTAAGGGTATCTGATTGCATTCCACCATCGTATTAGTAAGGCAGAAGTTAAGAGGTTTTAAAGAAAATGAAGCGTGAAAAAGTAGTAGGACCTGCTGGTATTCCAATAGAAGTGTGGAAAAAAAAAGTTAGCAAATCTAGGAATTTCTTAGCTTGCTAAACTTTTTAATATTATTTTAAAAACTAAAAAAGATGCATAATGAGTGGAGAAAGAGTCAATGGTTCCAATTGTTAAGAATGTTCCTATTGTTAAGAATAAAAGAGAAACACAAGGTGTGCAAATTATAGAGTAATTAAGTAAATGGATAGGGATCGGCTTAAAGCCCATAACATTTTGCATTAGTTATGAATGCCCATAACATTTAAGAGGTTTTAAGG
>JXCR01148413.1:92854-106014 GCA_002079205.1 Phalaenopsis hybrid cultivar
GCCAAGCGATTGTCTAACCATGTATCTAGCCACTGCCCTCATTTATCTATTGATTGTCCAACAACCACTTATAGTTAATTGAATTGATACAACAGAGCAAATTAAACAGCATTAGAAGAGTAATAACGACAATGACATGATAAATATCTATGCTGCAACTTGAGAGAGGTGTCGGAATTTTAAGATTATTATATTTTAGTATTTTCTATTTTTATAATATTAAATTGTTCGTATTTTTTTATTTCTATTTCCTTTTTCTAGCATGGAGATTTTGTGGCTTTCCTAGTTTGGTAGCATTTCCTTGATATTTATCTTGTAATCATTTCTTATGAAATTGAAAAAGAATATTTTTTTTCATCTCCCAAAAACTACATTGCATCTGATTGCCCAAACAAGAGGGTGATCTCTGTCATCGAGCAAAAAACAATGAAAGAAATAGACGGTGACATAACAAAAAATGAGGATGTTAGAGAGGAGCCCTTGGCAGATCATTTTTCTAAAATGACCTAATCATTTAGCATAATCAGAATGATCTAATTGCCCAAACAAGAGGGTGGTTTCTTTCATTGAGTAAAGAGAAGCATAAAAAATGGACAGTAACATAAGAAAAAATGGCAAAGTCAGAAAGAAGCTCGTGGTAGATCATTTTTCTAAAATGACCTAATCATTTCACATAATGAGGATGATCTGATTGCCCAAACAGGAGGGTCTTTCATTGAGCAGGGAACAATGGAATAAATGAACGGTGACAACAAAAATGAGGATGTTAGAGAGAAGCTCGTGGTAGATCGTTTTTCTAGAATGGCTTGAACATTTCACAACCAAGAAATGCTTCAAATTTTATAGTTCTGGTCACATTACATATAATTTTCCAAACAAGAGGGTGATATCTTTCATTGAGAGGGTGCAGCGGAAGAAATAGACAGTCACATATGAAAAAATAATGATGTTAGAGAAGAGCTCGTGGTAGATCATTTTNCATCTCACAAAAATTACATTGCATCTGATTGCCTAAACAAGAGGGTGATCTCTGTCATTGAGCAAAAAACAATGAAAGAAATAGATGGTGACATAACAAAAAATGAGAATGTTAGAGAGGAGCCCTTGGCAGACCATTTTTCTAAAATGACCTAATCATTTAGCATAATGAGGATGATCTAATTGCCCAAAGAAGAGGGTGGTTCTTTCATTGAGTAAGGAGAAGCAGAAAAAATGGACACTAACATAAGAAAAAATGGCGATGTCAGAAAGAAGCTCGTGTTAGATCATTTTTCTAAAATGACCTAATCATTTCACATAATGAGGATGATCTGATTGCCCAAACAGGAGGGTCTTTCATTGAGCAGGGAACAATGGAATAAATGACCGGTGACAAGAAAAATGAGGATGTTAGAGAGAAGCTCGTGGTAGATCGCTTTTCTAGAATGGCTTGAACATTTCACAACCAAGAAATGCTCCAAATTTTATAGTTTTGGTCACATTACATATAATTGTCCAAACAAGAGGGTGATATCTTTCATTGAGAGGGAGCAGCGGAAGAAATAGACAATCACATATGAAAAATAATGATGTTAGAGAAGAGCTCGTGGTAGATCATTTTTTTAAAATGACCTAATCATTTCACATAAGAAAATTAATGGTATTTCCCACATTGATAACTTTTTTTTTTAATTGGGTGATTAGATTGTGTGGATTGCCTAGCCATTATTTTGCTATATATGTAAAATTATGAGATAAAAGACGGCAACTCATTTATAATTTTTCAATATTAACCACCCAAAGTTAATTGATAAATTTAAGCACTCTAAAAATTTGGGTGATTTCTTGATCTGACTAATTAAAGAGCATCTGTCTAGTCGGGGTTTGATAATACATATGGCTTTGTTTGCAAACAATTTAGCTAATAATAGGTCTACAAGCATTTGTCCATTTGAAATAATTATCAGTTTTCAACAAAGAGAGTCTTGAACTTCATGTTGAGTTTAGGCATATTGAATTTGAACTCCACATACATGAAGTGCATGAAGATATTCACCAAAAAATAACTTTCAATTATAAAAATTAGGATTCAACTACCAATTTGAACAAAAAGTATGTGTGTGTACACAAATTGATAAGAAAATTGTCGGTTGTAACACTTATGAGATTAAATGTAAGAAAAGCTGGACCATTTAAAATCAAGTAACTATGACAAACCAACATGTGATGATGCCAAGGTCGCATTAAAAGAAGCACAATAGTTATGCCCTGATTTGTGTGATGGATATCAAAGTTTAAATTTGCTAGAGCCAAATATTTTTCTATTCGAACATATATTTAATGGAGATCGACAATTTTACACTTATTAGAATAAACTTGTTATTTTATTGCATAGTCATTTGGTTTTTAGTTTAGGGCTGAAGACAAGTTGAGTCCTTGGTTTCATTAGGTTAGGGTTTTAACAAGTTTCAATGTTAAATATGTAGCCAGAATTAGTGATTGATTCATTTCTATTGATCTGATTATAAATAATATAGTGAGTCCACTAATTGTGATTCTCAACATTTTTCATTCCACATAAATGTTTTCAGTAGTTAGAATTGTAGTGTGATCAGCATAATCATTGGAATGTGACTTGGACTTTCTTGCTAGATGGGTTTCACTTGATAATCTTCTGTCTGTTCAAAATGATAAGCTTGCGACCAACTCTTTCCAATTAATAGCAAACCATTACCATAATATCGACTTATGATAATTATAAATGTTAAGTCACTAAGAAACAATTCTAAATTTGGTATGCTCGACTGGATGCTAAATCATTCAAGTGCAATTCGTAGACCAGTTTCTAGCGGATGTCCTTATACAAGCATGGAATTTGGATTTCTTTGCCTGGAGATATCTTTCTTTTTCTTCTCGACTACATAATTCACTATTGATTTTCACAATGGAATCGAATTTAGTCATATTTAATACAATTGGATCTCTGATTATACGATGAATCTTAATCAAATTGCTACTTTATGGTTTAAATGCTCTTGTTAAATTTGTTTAATCTAGAATATCACTAAATTATTATTTGGACAGATTATTCGTATTTTCTTATTTTCATCAAAACAAGTGTTTATTTTGATTGTTGGTTTCTAAGACTACAAACTATAAAAATTGATTAGTGGAAATTTCAACATCGGCATCATTTAATTGCTATAGGTTCTAAAAGAATTTAGGATTTCAACATTAGGAAGATTTAGTTGTAATACAAAATTCAACATCTGTTCTCAATCCTAAGACATTTTAAATTTTATTTCACCAAAAAAAAAAAGACATTCTAAATAAATACACCAATAAAAATAGCAAGATAAAGTTAATATGGAAAATTAGAAAGAAAAAAAGATTAAATCAAAGTTTAACATTAATAGAAATGGTGCAAAAAAATACACGAGTTAAAACTTCCAAAAAAACAATAAATAAAATGAAAAGAATAGCTTAAGGAAAACGAATTAGTGTGAATAGATCCAATGATGATGGTAACGAATTATCTTTTTATAATTCAATAAAAAATTTGTCAATCAAACAAATGCTCCAAAATCTCACGTCTCTTTCGAAGACTTAAAAGGGTTCACATTCAATCCTAGCCCTCTGCCTTTAAAACACCTTTTATTAAAGCTGGCATATCCTCACTTTCACATCAATCTATAGGATACTTTTTATTTCGCAATTTTGTTCGTTTTGTTATCCAAGCAAAGCTCCTTATTTAGACTCTCACTCCTAAGATAATATTTTTCATATTTCTGTGATTTCATCGCACTAAATAACGTAATATTATAGATTTTATCAAATCGAAAAAAGATCAAAAGAAATAGAATACGCAATTGTAGCACAAGAACTAAATGAAAATACTTCTTTCCAGATTCAAGGTCCATTTTCAGTAAAAAATTCAAAAAGGTTGAATTCAGGTCAATAAAGATGAAAAATACCTTTTGATATAAAACCGAGAGGGTATTAAATTCATCAAATATGTGATCTTTAATTTCACTGCTCTGGGTATCAGTAAAAACTGAAACTGCTTGTTTGGGTGGATTTACAACACGTTCAGCCAAAGATACATCATATTGCAGAAGCCTGTAGTAGAATAAGGCTCTATCATGAACATCCTACAAAAAAAAAACTGTTCAAAAAAAAAAAAAGAAATAACACAAAATGCTCTAAAACGCATACAAGCTCCAATAAAATATTCCAAACTTCTCATTGATGATAAAAGAAGTGTACCTGATGAGAATCAGCCAAGCCAGCTGCTAATGCAGCACCCAAGGCCTTCTGTACCTCAGGAGGCCTTTTAAAGAAACATTTCATTGTTGCAGTCAAAAGATGTAATCGAACCTTCAAAATGACAAGAGGATTGGTTTATATAAATTTTGAAGTAATCATTCAGTGTTCAAACGCCTGGATAACTATTGTGATAACCAAATCAAAGAACTATTAAAAGATATCAACTAATTATGAGAAAATTGATTCATGACGTTGAATGAAATTGCTCCTCAATAATCAGTGAAAGTTACCAGTCCCTGGATTTCTTAATGGCATAGAACACTTCAAGAAAAGAACTCAAAGAAATTCCAATATTGCTCAAAACCGAATACTGGATGTTGAAGGATAATCCTAGTCTCCTCTCCTTGAGCTGTTTGTTCCTTTAAATACATGAACATTACAGACTTTTACCAAGAGTATGGGAAATCAATTCATCTTGTTCGGACATGGTGAAGATTGGACAAAAGAAAAATTAAACCAGAATTAGCACCCAAAAATGACATCGCTAGATAATAAAAGACAGAAACCTGAACTATATGATTCCATGTAAGAAATCCACTCCATTATTTAGCTTCAACAATTTAGAGGATAACAACAAAAAGGTAATAGGTTTCATTTGCAGGTTAGAAAATCCTGTATGATTCCAATGGGTATATTTTGAATAAGAGAAAAGTACGTACATATATTTCCCATTTTAAAAAGAAAATCCACTCAGAATACTAGAGTATTCGGTAGACTTAAATTTGTTTGGAACAACTTTCTGGCTGCTTTGTTTTTCAGACCGCCACCACAGTTCTGTTTAAGAAACTATTTTCTTGCTACTTTTTAGAAATTTCTATGATAGAAAGTTGTTTTTTTTTTAAGTGGCTGTCAGAGAGCCGTGGTCAGACATTTTGAAATTAAAACAAATTTATATTAGTCACCATAACTTTTTGAACAACAGCTTCTTCTGTGACTGCCCCAAATAAAGCCTTAATGACAAAAGCATACCGCATATTTTTCTTCAACAGGCAACAGCTTGACATGAACCTTTTTCGCATTCAACTTCAAAAACCAGTGTTTGGTTATAGAACAGAGCAGGTAGAAGTAAATAATGACACCTCAAATTATTTTAGAGCCCATTGAGTAAAAAAATAGTTATAAATAGCCATTACCGCTATATATAAATTTGATGCTGACTTTACAAATGAATTATTTAGGCTCCAAAAAAACAAGTAGACATTTTGAATACATTAAAAACATAATTTTACTAATGGTAAATTTGAAATTAGAAGTTTACGAGGAAAAATAAGTTTTTCCTTCANCAATACATTAAAAACATAATTTTACTAAGGGTAAATTTGAAATTAGAAGTTTACGAGGAAAAATAAGTTTTTCCTTAAGCTTTTCATAACATTAACTGAACATATTCTTTCAAGAATTCCTGTTTGGAACATCCATAAAATGAACAGTGAGAAAATGGCGCCAGGAAGAACACAAACTAATGCAAAAGATAAAGTGTCATAATCGTAAGATGCCACAGAACATGTAATAATCAAGCAGAAGTTCGGAAGAACAACATTAAATAACTTCTTATGCCACACACGGAGACTTCAATTTGGGCAGAATGGCTTGTTTAATGAAAATAATCGCAANCATGTAAAAATCAAGCAGAAGTTCTGAAGAACAACATTAAATAATTTCTTATGCCACACACGGAGACTTCAATTTGGGCAGAATGGCTTGTTTAATGAAAATAATCGCAAGAAATTTATATTAATATCAGCAATGAAACAGAATCAAGCCCAAGTCAATTTTTCTATAATAGAAGACACCATCAAGAAACCAATTACCTCAGCGGCGTGCTCCTCATCCCAGTTCTCCAGAAGACTTTCTAGAATGTAAGGAGCATCAAGCATATCATTGGAATATTCTCCAAGCATCCATATCAAAGCTGCTTTACCCTTAGGTTCTTGGACATTTTTGCTACTGATATTTCCAACAACTGCAATACAATCATGACTCCATTGAGGATATTTCCTCAAAAGGTCTTTTACCAAAACCTGTATATTGTTCCAAAAAACAGAAATTTAATTGATTTCAGTGCATCCAGAACTTAATCGCGCACTCCTGGAAAATAAGTAACAATACTCCGAAAATAAAATCCCTCCTCAATCGAAACTTACAAGTGTTTCAGCAGTCACATAATCCTTCTCCATTTCCAAGAACTGAAGAAGCCTATCAACAATTGCATTAACATCATATTGTTGCAATGCTATTTTTCCAACTGCCCTGATTGACTCCCTTGAAATAGAAATATCAACATTTGCAACATATTCACAAAGCTCAGTCACTGAGGAAACAGAATAGAGCAAAAAACAAAGAAAATGGAAAAAAAAAAAGAAAAAAAAATCAATATGGCACAAAAATGAAGCATAATTAGGAATGGCTAGGAATATAGCTGCTTCATTAAAACAATTTTTGTCGATAGTACTTAACCAATTTCATAGGTATTGCTCTCATTTGCTATGGCAGTCAACATCTCAAGTTTCAACTTTTGCACATATGATGGTTCGCTGTACTGACAGTAGAAGTGTTTGTAGTCTGAAGAGAACAAAATCGGAGCTCGCATCACTAATAGGTGTAAGTGGCTCAACACGGCGTATGATTGTTCAGGGCTACCGGAACTCACTAGTGTGAGTAAAGGTGCTTTAATGCGTTCATAAACCTATGAAAGACTTTTGACGCTTAATAAATGGATAGCTTCTAGCACAAGATGTAAAATAAGTAATGTATTAACAGATACTGTCAACAACAATAGCAATAAATGCAAACTAAATTAGAAATGACTAAACAATACTGATATGAGCAAAAGAAACCAATAGAAGAAATGAAACAGCTAGCTGAACTAATGATTAAAGTAACAACATTCCATGTATATCTAATTGCCATTGCGCATAAACACATGCAAGTATACACTTCAAACCCACTTTAAGCATACAATCAATATGATTAAATTCCTCAAGAGAACAAAGCTTAGGGTTCAACTTGAAAATATATAGTTATTAGTAAATTTATAGAAAGTACGGTATCAAGCAGATAGATAGCCAGAGAAATTAACAAGGTCGGATAATTTTCTAAATTAAATTATTCAAGATCATATATTTATTATTCTTGTTATTAATATGATATTTTCTGTATTAAAAAAAAAACAGATGGTTATCAACTTAGATACATTTGATTTACTTAGGAAAGGTCCTATAATTTAATTTACAGTTATTTATTTGGTCTCATCCTCCTTGAAGTCACAATGATTGATACTCTAAGAGATGATCCATAAATTTACATTCTCATAAATTTACATTCTCCCACATTACCTATGGGGGTATTTGGTTACAAGATTTATATGGCTTAAAACTAAAATGCAGCACACTAATGATTTAACTAGCAACATTCATTCTATACCTAATTTCCATTGTGCATAAAAACATCTTCAAGTATACACTTCATACCCTCTTTACGCAATCAATTCAATATGATTAAAATTCAGTTATGATAACAGAACTTTGGATTCAACTTTAAGATATATGGTTGTTGATAAAACTTGCAGAAAGTATGGTATCAAGAAGATATGCAAAAAAATATATCAGGATCGGATAAATTTTTGAATAAAATTATTTAAATTCATTAAAAGTGATAAATGTTTGATCTACTCAACGAATAAGATCACATGGAACTCTTTCCAAAACCCGGTTTATATATATATACATATATATATATCTATATACATATATATATATATATATATATACATATATATATATATATATACATATATATATATATATATGAGATCTAGCTGCTCCACTCGATTCCCTGGCTTGATCGTGCTCGAAGACGACCTGCGTTCGTCGACTCCTCCTTCACCGTCGTCACGTCTCGCTGCTTCTGTGGACATCCAGTTGCGAGCCGCGATCGTCGTCTCGTCTGCGTGGTCGTCCCGACCCTGCGTGGTCATCTCGTCTGCACGGCCATCCCAACATTTCAGCTCGTCTTCATCGTCTCGTCTGCGTGGTTCTCCTCTCGCTCTCGTTCGCTGCAACTCAGCCTCGTCGAGCTGCGAGTTCTGCGGCTTCTACAATTGCCGGGCAGAGCTTTTTTGCTGTGATTTCTATGATTTGCTATGATGGAGCTTCTTTCGTCTACGGTTGAACCTGGCAAAATCTACTTTGCCCACGTGGTGGGTAATTCTCAGAGAGAGACGACGGTTGTCTTCCCCTCAAGTTATAAGGAGCAACGGAAGAGTGATTTCCCTTTTATCAAGATTGCAAGCAGTAAAAGTGGAAAAGTAGCACTTTTTTTCTCTGAGCTAGAAATTTCTTCACTTACTGATAAATTCAATTTTGCTCTTATTGGAAAATTTTAGTGGGGACATGCACCTATGGAAGTTATCAGAAAAAGTTTTGATGATCTCAAATTAGCAGGAAAGTGGAAAGTAGGGCTCATAGATGAGAGACCCGTATTAATTCAACCAACCGTGTCTGAAGACTACACTGAGATTTTTTTCGAAAAATATCTCAACATTGCTGGTAAACCAATGAAGTTATTTAAGTGGTCCCCTGATTTTGACCCCAAGTGTGAATCTCCTGCTGTACCGGTATGGTTTAGTCTACCTAATCTTAAGCTGCACTTTTTTCATCATCAGGTTCATTACTCTATTGGTGTCATACTTGGGGACCCTTTGAAGCTAGATCTACCTACTTTTAACTTAACCAGACCTTCTGTAGTCAGAATACTTGTTGAAAGAGATATTACTTTACCTGATGTTACTGAAGTCTGGTTGGGCACAACTCACAATGGATATTGGCAACAAATTGTTATGAAACATAGACCTCCTTATTGTTCTCATTGTATGATGTTTGAGCACAATCTTGATAAATGTTATAAGCTTCATCCTAATTTGAAATCTAAAGATCAAGTGAATAAGAATGGATCTAACCCCATTGCTTTGAATATATTTGTTCCATCTGAAGAGAAAATTACCACAGAACAGGTTATGGTGTCTGAGTTAACCGCACCCGTGGATCCTCCCTCTGTAAATACTATTTTTGCGATCGATGAGAAGCTGGATGACCCTGCTGAGCAACCTACACTTTCAAACCCTCCTCAGTTGCAGGAAGCATTTGGTGAAAAGAAGACATTTTATGTTTCACACACACTTGAACCTATAGTCGTTGCAACAGTTGACAATCCTTCTTCTGGTGCTCATCAGCTTTTATCTGCCCGGCGTTCTGTTTACCAACACGATGATTAGATGAGCCAGTCTTCTAAGGAGGAATGACAGGTCTATTCAAGGAGGAAGAAGAAGATTGGAGACAAACTTCAGCTTGGGAACCTAATAGATGATACTTTGAATACTTCGGGAAATGGCTCGACACTCAACAATTTGTTATCTGGATCTCGCCCTAGAACTAAAGGCAGAGGCAGGACTAAACTGGCTCGTCACTAGCTACTGTTTTCTACGATTTTGATACCTTTTTTTTGTTTCTCTGTATCTTTTCTCTTTTGGGGTATTTATGTGTGTTGTATCGTACGGGTAGGGTGCCTCTATTGGGCCCTCTCATACAACTTTTATGTATCTTTCCTATTTTAATAGATTTAGCCCTTGGGACACACACACACACACACACACACAGAGCCTATGTGTATATATAGGCATCAATTCAGAAAATCCAATGAGCCGCTAGCTCCAACAACAGCAAAGAGATCTTTCAGTAGAGGAATTCACAGCATAGTTCGATCAATTACAAATGAAGTTTGAACTAGTCAAGCCAGAAGAGAACACGACAGCCCGATATCTGAGGGGTTTGAAGCCTACTATTAGTAATGTTATGAAATTACAGCCATACTGGGTATTGGGGGATGCTCAAACTTTAGTCTTGAAGGTGGAAATACAATAAAAAACAGAGAAAACAACAAACTTCATTCAGGTGGCAGCCTTCAATCAAACAATCATCTACAGTTATTGTGACCAACAAAGCTACATCGAGAGGAGTTAGCAAGATAAGACAGGGAAATGAAAAATAAATCAAAGTGGAAAGAAGATGGAAAGGAGTGACTCCGGTATAGTATTAGCCATCAGGTGTTTCGGGTGTCACAATTACGGGCACATAGGCTCAAACTATCCCACGAGCTGAGTTATCACATTCCCAAATCAGGGCATCTTCGAGGAGGTGGACGACAAGAAATCAAAAGATAATCCAGAGGAAGAACTTCAACTCCAGGGGGCTGAGGGAGAATTTCTAGTCATACAGAGAGTTGTACAATTAGGGACGGAGCGAAATTAATCATAGCTAAGGTACAATATGTTCCACACCAAGTCTATGGTAAAACGCAAGGTTTGCAACTTGATCATCGATAGTGGGAGTTGTAAAAATGTGGTGTCCACGCTGATGGTGAAAAAAATTGGGATTGGCCGCACAAAATCATTCCCAGTCCTACTCCCTCACCTGGTTGAAGAATGTAAATGAGATACGCGTGGATTAGCACTGCTTGGTCAAATTTTCAATTGGGGATCAGTTGGAGAAGCAAGTATGTTGCAATGTGGTCCCCATGGATGCATGCATATTATATCAGGGAGGACTTGGCAGTTCGACCACAAGACTCAAACACGATGGCTTCAAGAATAGTTACTCTTTTAAAATAGATGGGAAATGCATTGTGTTGTTACCTGTTAAGGATGCGGAAGTGTAGGTGAAACAAATGAGACGTTAATCCCAAGAGCCACCCTGATGCAGTTAGTTTGGAATGCCTAGTGGCACTGACATTAGTCCTACTAGAGGGGACTAAGGAGGAGAATGAGATATCAACACCACTACAACCACAATTACATGTTTCAAGGATGTGATGACTAGCAGTCTTCCGGAGGGGCTATCGCTATTGAGGGATATTCAGAACTTCATAGATCTCATATCATGATCAATGTTGTCAAATGCCTACAAATTGAGACAAGTGGAGAATGAGAAGTTGCAATGACGAGTACAGGATCTCGTCACGAGAGGGCTGGTCAGAGAGAGAATATATCTGTGTGTCGTCCCCGCCCTAATTGTATCTAAGGGCAGTCCATAACAGATGTGCGTTGACAGCAGAGCCATCAACAAGATTATCATCAAGTATTGGCTTCCCATGCATCACATGGACGATCTCTTATATTAGTTACATGGAGCACTATCATTTTCAAGATCAACTTACGCACTGGGTATCACCAAATCCCTATGAGACAATGAGGCGAGTAGAAGACCACGTTCAAGCCACGAGATGGTTTATACGAATGGACCGTTATGCACTTCAGCTTGTCAAAGACGCCTAACACTTTTATGAGGTTGACGAATCAGGTGTTATGAGTTCATAATGGGAAATTTATGGTCTATTTTAACGACATTCAACTGTGCAGTCGATCTGAGAAGGAACACTTACACCACCAGAGGGCAGTATTCGAGGTATTGCAAACAGAGAAAATATATGCTCATCCAAAGAAGCGTTGCTTCATGACAGACCAGGTATGTTATTTGGGTTATAACGTGTCTAGTGCAAACATTCAGGTGGATCCAATTAAAATTAAGGCTATTGTGAGCTAGACCGCACCAAATTCATTCACCGAACTGAAGCAATTTTTGGGACTAGCATCGTTTTACAAGTGATTCATCGAAAGCTTCAGTATCATCACTGTCCCTATGACGGATATTTTGAAGGGAGATAAATTCCAGTGGATAGAGGCAACTTAGAATAATTTAAATGTGCTCAAGGAGAAGGTGACCCACGAGTCGGTCTTGGTACTACCAGACTTCAATCAGGTGTTCCAGGTAGAGAATGATATATCCGACGTGGGGATAGAAGCAGTGTTGAGCCAAGAAAGTCAACCCATCACTTTTTTCAGTGAGGAGCTGAATGATTTCAAGAGGAAATACTCGATGTACAACAAGGAGTTTTATGCTACTGTGAAGACTCTCGAGCATTGGAGCCATTACCTGCTGACAAGTGAGTTCACATTGTTCATTGAACACAAATCCTTGAAATTCTTGAAGTAGAGTCAATTGAAGAACAAATACATTGGGCGAAGTTCTTGGCGTCATTCCAATTCGTGCTTATGCATAAAGCGGGGAGTCAAAACTATGTAGTAGATGTGTTAAGCCGCCGATACTTGTTGATCACTATGATGTGGCTCGTGTCATGGGCTTTGAGGTAGTAAAAGAGCTTTATGAAAAGGATGATAATTTCAAAAAAATATGGAAGCAGTGTTAGGAGAAGCCTATTGGTTAGACTACAGAGTTGATGGTTACTTGTTCTATCAAAGTAAATTGTATGTTACTAGATGCTCCTTGAAGAAGTCTATAATTCAGGAGAGCTATGTGAGAAGACTCGCAAGGAATTTTCGCAGAGACAAGACTTATGAGAGAACACTTTTTTTTGTCTCGACCAGCGAGAGATGTTATGATGCACGTACACTTCTAAGTAAGGAGTCATGCAGTGTCGGACACTTCTTGGATATTGACACTCTCCCAATACAGCCCAGACCCGTGTCCAATTTAAATAATATTAAAATAAAAAGAGAAGCTTGTCGGATATGCATGTCTTAAACTAGTGAATTAAGCTTTTTAAAAATAACTTTTTAAACATTTATGATATATTTTCATAAGTAAAATAAAAAAAATTAATTAAAGTTTAAACCTATATGTATGTTTACTTATCCATCTGATTTCTTGTCTCGCAGACAAGCTCGAGTGGTTCATCATCTCTCGTCTAAGCTGATATTTTTTGTTATGATATCTTAGTTTTTGAAAGAAAATGCCATTAAATTTCTTTTTCTATTATTACTAATATATATATATATATATATA
>JXCR01148413.1:113294-124428 GCA_002079205.1 Phalaenopsis hybrid cultivar
ATATATATATATATAGTGTTCTTATTGAATAATTTGTATCCAAGATAATTTATAAATAGTTGAATGTGAACCAAAAATTAACTTGAACAGCTCTTTAAAATTTGGAAGATGTAATAGATTATTTTATTAGATAATAAAAAAATGGATATGGAGAAGCACCTTTCAGGTTGTGACAAAAGTAGTAACAAAGAGAATTGGCTTTACTTAAGAAATAATAATCATAATAAGAATGGTTACTAGAATGATCAAAGAAGTTTAAAAATATTAAATTAGAATTATTTTGATTCCAAATAAGTGAAATTGTTCACATATCCCAAGCCTATAGTTTATTAGAAAAAAAGGACGTCAAAAAAAAAAATTACAAAATGTTGTTGATACAAATGCTCTCACTCATATGATGCTAGGAATGAAACAATTAAAATAACTTCATGGTCTCATTCCAATGACAAATAATATCAGCATCTCAATGGATAAATATCTGATATTGTTTTAAAGTATGCAGTTACCACCATTTAATGAAGCTAAAAAGCAAATTGAAGTAGAAAATTGGCTATCACGCTTCAAAAAGATATTAAATGATGTGTTTTGTTCTAGGGAAAAAAGTGACAAATCACTAATGACTTTTTTCATTGGATGGAAAAACAGAGCGATTGCAGAGAAGGCATTACCAGATAAGTTCAGAAGCCAAACTAATGTCCAGATGGTTGGGAGAATTTTGTAGAGATTTTTAAGGATTGGTTTGTACGGCTTTCTATGAAAACAAAATGCAGAATAGATTTATGAAATTGGTGCAAGGAAATCTATATATAACATAATGAGATAGAGTTTGCAATATTATGGAGATATGAACAGAAGCTTATTTATAATGCAGAACAAAAATGACATTCTTATCGCTAAGGGATACAATTAGATAACCTTTATTTCTCCTTGGGATCAATGACTATATATGCTAATAGAGAGGACAATAAGGATGGAACCAGATTTGCGAGCGAGCTTTGGATACAATGGAGTTAAGTTCCACAGTCAAAATTGAATTAGAATTTGAAGATAATAGACAATAATCTAATATGTTAACAAAATAACATCTAGAGCATCTTATGACTAGCAATTAGAATATCATAAGCATAGCAAGGTTATGTAATTCTCTGCCAAAGGCAAATAAAGAGAGATAGTAGTGGGAGGAACATCCCTTTTCTTTAAGTCATAGCCTTCCTTAGTTTAGCAGATATTGAGTATACATTTATACATATCTCACTATTTGATTTCATGATAACAAACTTTCTGTGTGCAACCTTATCTATTTGTGTGTGTGTGCGCATGCGCACGCGCGTAAGTATTTCAGGTAGACCTTCAATTCAAATAAGTTAAAATAAGTCAAACAGTATTCCGTACAATTCTTTTCAAGAAAATTTTAGTTTTGATGGGTTCTAGAGATACATAGTATGTATCTTGTACAATTTGCCAATAAGCTCAGAAATTGAATTAATTGGCCAAAAATACCAGCTTATACAGTTTCAATTTTATTATTATTATTTTTTAACTTTTTACTATTGTACATGTAATTTCTACATAAAGTTGAACTACTCTTATTTATATTTTTTAAAATTGCATGATTGAATTATTTCTAAATTTTTACCTTAAATTACTCATATTTGGGTTAAAATTTTATATAATTATTTCAAGTCAAATAATTTATATTATTAATTTTTATACACATATTAATATAGCTGCCTATGATTTAACCTTGCCACATTTTCTTAAATTAAATGGTTGAATTAATTATTATCAACCAAATTGTTACTACATTTATAATATTATGTCATAATGTTAATCAAACAAGATTAATAAGATTAATAAATTTACATAAAATTATAATCATTTAATCTAATTAATTCATGCCTACCAACCAAATAAAGCTTGATTTGCATTCATATTTTTTTTTATCAATCACGCGGCTAAATTTGATAATAATTTCTTCCCAAAAGATTGTTTAATTCAAATTAGTTATGAATTCAAAAATTTCCTCTCTTCATTAGTGTATTTTCTAAATTACTAAAGCTGATATGGAATTAATTAAACTTAGTCCCAAAATATACTTGGTTGAATTTTGGTAAAAAAAAAAAAATTCCTTCATGATCTCCCTCTTGGCTGCTATCATTCTCTACCAAAATCCTAAGCCTCGCTCTTCGAAAAAAACTTTCTTAATTTTCTATCTTTCTCAAAACAAATTTCATAAATTATTTCTTTAATTTGGGCAGAAACTTTCAAATTCAGAGTACATGGCTTAAGAAATCTTGCAAGCATTGAAGTTTGCAAATTATTTCTAAGAAATTCCTTTAATATATTTTTATTAATTTTATATATTGCAAAGATAATTTTCATCAATATTTGCGAACAATTTTATCACAAGAATTTTTAATTTCAATCTTCATATAACTGTATTATATGACTGTCAAAAAAGTCCGTTGTTTGCGAACAGTTCGTGTTCGGTTCGTCAATGAGTTTGTGTTCGAATCGTTATNATCGTTCGCGAACAACTCGTGTTCGGCTCGTTTGTTAAGAAGCGGCCACGAAAAGTGAATTCACGAACAATTTCGAACACAAACTTATTTCAAACAAACTAAATTTCAAACGAACCAAGCACGAATACAAACTCTGTTCGTTTGTATTCGGTTCATTTACACCCCTACTGTATTATTTGTGTTAATATCACTCTTTTAAAATTTATTTGAAATCATATTTCAACCACGTAAATTACATAACAAATTTAATAAAATTATATTTAAAACTTAAGGCGTGAATGCAAATTTTTTTTAATAAGTTGGCCTTAAGTGAAATATGCACAATTCGAACCCATGACCTCACAGTAGGAAACTACACCCTCAAACACTATGTTATGGGTAAGTGGGCATGTTGAAATTTATTTTACTAAAATCACATTATATTGTTCAGTGAAATAGATCTCTTGAAATCATAATTGCTAAAGTCATTTTACAAGAATTTTTTAATTGAAACCAAGTCTTTTAGCGATAAATTTTCATATCAGTTACATCAACTTTGGTTAAATAATATTTCTTCAAATCATTTTGTAAGATTTATTATCTGTAAATATTTCATTTTATTAAATTTATAAGTACCGAAATTAATAGTGCATTTTTCTGAAAATTTATCAAATTCTGAAATTATCTTTGTTGAAATAATCCTTGTCTAGGTAAAAGCAAAATTTTATTTTTGATGAAATTTTTGTTTGTCTTTGTTGAAATTTAGAGAAGCATTTATTAAAATTTGATTTTACATAGTTTTAAGTTTTTTCATGATATTGGTTAGCCCAAGTTCACATTTATTTAAATCAAGATTGTCTTTCCCAAAATATAGAGTGATTCTGCTAATATTAAAATTCACTATTGCTGAAATTTCTGACACAAATTTTAATTTTGCTTCCTGTTGCAAGACATTTTATAACTACAAAAATCAGATTTTATTTTTGTCAAAATTTAAAAGTACTTTGAAGAAACCTGAGTTTGAGTTTATAAAAATCTAAAATTGTTTTGTTAAAATAAAATTTTATTTTGTTTCAAATAAAAGTTACATATTGTATACAATTAAATTTTTAAATTACATTGTGTTGATGCAATTTTTTGGATAAACTCACTAAGCTAAAATCATTTTTTTATAAACCTATTTTTTATTGCAAGTGTATTTATTCTTCATATAAAATTATAAACAAATGAAATCTTAATCTTTTTTTTTTATTGCAACCTTTATTAGATTGTATGGTGGTAATTTAAATTATTCATAAAATCATCAATTTGAGTTGTAGTTATGTAAGAAATTGATATATTCAATTTGTCTAGTTTAGAGTTGTTTTTTATTTTGTTTTCCTAAGCACTTGGCTAAATTAATTGCAGTGTTATAGCTTGGAGTTATACTAGCCCAGTGTAGGAGAGTATAGTGGTGTTGTAATCGCCCGTTTTAAGAGAATGAGTATATTGTTCTAGAACTTTGTAATAATAGTTAAATCCTAGCTAAATGTTGGCTAAAAGCGGATGTAGACCATTTTGTGGTTTAATCAAATCGCATAAAAAGTATTGTGCTTTTTGTCACTTATTCTTTTTCATTTCTAGCATATGTTCACTTAATATTCTCATATTGTGGGTGATTAGGTCTTAATTAAAATTATTTATTTTTACTTTTATTAATTTTATACTAAAGATAATAATTTTTAAAACACCCAATTTAAGCCCACCCAGCACCCCCAACCATCACCACCCTCCTTTTAAGAGCCATAATCACTCCTCACTCTCATATGCCAAACTCTTAGTTCTTTGTTCTTTAATTTTTCCTTTTATTGTTGCTAACTATTTAGACTTAACAAGATTATGAATTATGCTTCTAATTTTAACCGTGATTAATAAAATTTATAATCATCTTATATGATGGAACCATACACTAATTCAAAATTATTATTTAAATTCACTGAGCAAGATTAACCTTACGTCTCCTCAAAAAATGGATCATCAATAAAGGCTTCTGATTTTGAACATAGTGACATAAGATGAACATTAAAATAAATTGAAATGTAATCTAAAGAGGATATAGCTCAATCCTCTCGAGACAATGATGTGGTATATATCAAAAAGAAAACAAGAGAGGGCTATCTTCTTGATAGCAAGGAGGTTTCACAAAAATACTAAGGTTATGTAGGTGCTGCTGATCAAAGTCTGCTTAAAACCCAGCAAACACAAGGAACTATTACCAAAAAGGGAGTTGTTTACAAGGAACCAATCTAAAAAAGTTGAACGATTTCTCCTTGTATTATCCTTCTTTACAAGATATTTAGATTCCTGTTATTCACATGAAAGGGGACATCAATCCCAATGACCTTTTGGGAAGAGATAGAAAAGGAATAGAGAGTTTGATCGAGTAGAAAGAAAAAAAAAAGAGAGAAGGTTAACTGGCTATAGGCAAAAAAAAGAGAGAGATGAGAAACATATTATGAATTTTGATGTAAGAAATAGTCTGTAATTAAATCTGGTTGAATGAAGTATTAGACAAATAAAAGAAAAAAAATAGATAATTCCTACCTTCAATGGAAAAAATCAAGAATTAAAGAAAGCAATCAATTGATAGATTAAAAACCATCTAAACAGGTAATTTCGCTGATGAATAAGAAAGAACAAAATGAATTATTTTATTCATAAGATAATCTAAGTCCTTTGTTTTGTGTAACAATGTTCCCTCTACATATTTCAGGGAAACATAAAATTTGAAGGATAATCATGTATGGGATATCCCTACAAGCTTGTAATTGGGCTTCAAATTTTGTGCTCACCTATTGGAAAGAGGTTAAAGCATTAAAAAAAATTTGTGTCCTCCTAAAGGTTATCAAGGGAAATTTTCAAAGCCATCTTGGTCTCATGGACGCTTCCAAAAACTACTAAAATATTCTGGAAGTTTCTAAAAGCCAATGGATCAATAAAATTGAATTTGATATAGCCTTCATGCTTTTATCTCATGAGCGTAAAATATAAACAATTTCTTCAAAAATATTGACAAAGGTTTTAAATCAAAAGTTTCAAATTAACAGAATAAGCAATCGGCCAGGTACTTGAACCTGCATTAACAACAAAACCAGTTCATGTTAACATATCCCTGAGGTAATATGTGAGCATACGAACCTGTTGATGAACATCTGTCATGGACATCGTCAGATACAAAAACACTTTTATTGTGGCCAAGACAACTGCACTATTTGCATGTTGAAGTCTATCCTCCAGAAGGTTCATTATGTCAAATATCTCACTACTATCAGATGGTAGATATTTAGAGGCTAATTCAAGTACCAGGCACTGTGCCCATTCATTGAACTCCCTGATCCTGCAAGTATAAAATGGCATAAGAAAAAATTCGTATAAATTTACTGGTATAAATTTGAATAACAAAAAGCAGCTTAACTTTTGGAATAAAAGAAGAATTTAATCAAATAACTCTGTACGTGCAAATTTAAAAATATTAGGGGTAGTAAATTGGTTTAGGCAAGTGGGGATCAAATCTGCTTGTTTGAGATCATCATCACCATCATTGGCTTAACCCAACTATTTGAGGCCCTCATAAAGAATCCTCACTTTTCATTCATTCATGTTAAGTGTGGTCTAGATGTTGACATATTATTTAAAAATTATATTCTACAACTTCTAGCCACTATCTTTGGTTTACCAATTTTTTTCTTCATAATACTGGGTAGTAATTTTAACTACTCGTCTATCAGTCGCCTTTTCTAACTTTTATTATACATGTCCAAACTAAGACTATGTCTAGTAAACTTCTCTTCATTAGATGCCATTCCAACAGTTCTTTTAAAATTTCATTATTTAATCCTTATTTTGGCACGCTTCTATCATTCTATTTTTAGGATGTCGCAGTCAATATAGAGATTAATAAATTATGATCTAACATTCAAATCCATATAATATTAAATCCATATAATATTGTTGGTTTAATTGGGCTTTTATAAAATATGTTTTAAAGTCTCTATAACATTATCTTATCACATGAAACTCCATGGGTACTTCTCTATTAACCCTCAACATATCCTCATCTGCATCTTTATTCTCAAGTAAAATAGATCAAAGATATTTAAACCTAATATATAAAGATATCAATGAGAATTACTAATACTATACCTACTAAATTACATAAAATATGCTGTATTTATTTCACTAATTTTAAAGATACTATCTTCAAAATATTTCCACAACTATTCTGATTTCTCAATAACTCTATCATTTTGCAAAAAAAATTATAACCAAGGCATCTTGCTTTAATATATCATTTATAAGTACCTTCATCATCAATATAAAGGGGCACAGATTCAATATTGATCTTCGACCTAAATCTACAATAACTGTAAACTCTAGAGTCACTCAATAACTTTTTTATAAGAGTTAATGCTTTTCTATACATATCTTTAATAACACTAATATATCATTGACACATTTTAGTTTTAAAACACATCAAATCAACTCACGCGATACTCAATCATATGATATCTTTAGATTAAAAAAATTATATGAAGATTTTTTTCTATGATTTTTCATTAAATTATTTAACCAAAAATAGTAGAGCCTTCTAGCATTAAACAAAATTAATTCCTTAAAATTGATATAATTTCTCTAAGCCTCTGTTCCACTATCCTGCTGCTTTATTATATGGCTCATAATTTTGATTCCTTTATAATTACCATCATCTTGAAAATTATATTTGTTATTTGAAATTGATATCAAGATGCTTTTCTTGCAATCATTTGCCATCTTCTTAGTCTTCAAAATTTTATTTTAAAATTTATTTTAAAAAATCACTATAATATCCCATATAATTATCAAAATCTCAAAAGGAATCAAAGATACTCTCATGTAAAATAGAACAAAGATATTTAAACCTAGTATACATAGATACCAATTGATTTCTAATATCATAAAATGAGAATTATTAATATCATGCAAATTAAAAATTACATAGCATAAGCTATTTCTTTATTTCACTAATTTAAAGGATACTATCTTCAAAATATTTCCACTGCTATTATGATTTCTCACTAACTCTATCATTTTGTCAAATATTACAACCAAGGTGCCTTGCTTTAAGATATACTTTCAAAGTACCTTCGTCATCAATATAAAAAGACAGATTCAATATTGATCTTTGATATATATCTATAGTAATTGTAAACACTTGAGTCACTTAATAACTTTTTTTTTATAAGAGAAATGATTTTCTATAAATATCTTTAATAACACAAACGTATAATTGACACGCATTTTAGTTTAAAATACATCAAATCAATTTATGATGCTCAATCATATGATATCTTAAGATTAANGATATGTAAAATTATGAGATAAAAGACGACAACTCACTTATAATTTTTCAATATTAACCACCCAAAGTTAATTGATAAATTTAAACACTCAATAAAAATTTGGGTGATTTCTTGATCTGACTAATTAAAGAGCATATGTCTAGTCGGGGTTTGATAATACATATGGCTTTTTTTGCAAACAATTTAGCTAATAATAGGTCTAGAAGCATTTGTCCATTTGAAATAATTATCAGTTTTCAACAAAGAGAGTCTTGAACTTCATGCTGAGTTTAGGCATATTGAATTTGAACTCCACATACATGAAGTGCAAGAAGATATTCACCAAAAATTAACTTTCAATTATAAAAATTAGGATTCAACTACCAATTTGAACAAAAAGTATGTGTGTGTACACAAATTGCTAAGAAAATTGTCGGTTGTAACACTTGTGAGAGTAAATGTAAGAAAAGCTGGACCATTTAAAATCACGTAACTATGACAAAACCAACATGTGATGATGCCAAGGTCGCATTAAAAGAAGCACAATAGTTATGCCCTGATTTGTGTGATGGATATCAAAGTTTAAATTTGCTAGAGCCAAATATTTTTCTATTCGAACATATTTAATGGAGATCGACAATTTTACACTCATTAGAATATACTTGTTATTTTATTGCATAGTCATTTGGTTTTTAGTTTAGGGCTGAAGACAGGTTGAGTCATTGGTTTCATTAGGTTAGGGTTTTGACAAGTTTCAATGTTAAATATGTAGCCAGAATTAGTGATTGATTCATTTCTATTGATCTGATTATAAATAATATAGTGAGTCCACTAATTGTGATTCTCAACATTTTTCATTCCACATAAATGTTTTCAGTAGTTAGAATTGTAGTGTGATCAGCATAATCATTGGAATGTGACTTGGACTTTCTTGCTAGATGGGTTTCACTTGATAATCTTCTGTCTGTTCAAAATGATAAGCTTGCGACCAACTCTTTCCAATTAATAGCAAACCATTACCATAATATCGACTTATGATAATTATAAATGTTAAGTCATAAAGAAACAATTCTAAATTTGGTATGCTTGATTGGATGCTAAATCATTCAAGTGCAATTTGTAGACCAGTTTCTAGCGGATGTCCTTAAACAAGCATGGGATTTGGATTTCTTTGCCTAGAGATATCTTTCTTTTTCTTCCCAACTACATAATTCACTATTGATTTTCACAATGGAATCGAATTTAGTCATATTTAATACAATTGGATCTCTGATTATATGATGAATCTTAATCAAATTGCTACTTTATGGTTTAAATGCTCTTGTAAAATTTGTTTAATCTAGAATATCACTAAATTATTATTTGGACAGATTATTCGTATTTTCTTATTTTCATCAAAACAAGTGTTTATTTTGATTGTTGGTTTCTAAGACTACAAACTATAAAAATTGATTAGTGGAAATTTCAACATCGGCATCATTTAATTGCTATAGGTTCTACAAGAATTTAGGATTTCAACATTAGAAAGATTTAGTTGTAATACAAAGTTCAACATCTGTTCTCAATCCTAAGACATTTTAAATTTTATTTCACCAAAAAAAAGACATTCTAAATAAATACACCAATAAAAATAGCAAGATAAAGTAAATATGGAAAATTAGAAAGAAAAAAAGACTAAATCAAAGTTTAACATTAATGGAAATGGTGCAAAAAAATATGCATGAGTTAAAACTTCCAAAAAAAACAATAAATAAAATGAAAAGAATAGCTTAAGGAAAACGAATTAGTGTGAATAGATCCAATGATGATNCGCATGAGTTAAAACTTCCAAAAAAACAATAAATAAAATGAAAAAAATAGCTTAAGCAAAACGAATTAGTGTGAATAGATCCAATGATGATGGTAACGAATTATCTTTTTATAATTTAATAAAAAATGTCAATCAAACAAATGCTCCAAAATCTCACGTCTCTTTCGAAGACTTAAATGGGTTCACATTCAATCCTAGCCCTCTGCCTTTAAAACATCTTCTATTAAAGCTGGCATATCCTCACTTTCACATCAATCTATAGGATACTTTTTATTTCGCAATTTTGTTTGTTTTGTTATCCAAGCAAAGCTCCTTATTTAGACTCTCACTCCTAAGATAATATTTTTCATNCAAAAATTTGTCAATCAAACAAATCCTCCAAAATCTCACGTCTCTTTCGAAGAATTAAACGGGTTCACATTCAATCCTAGCCCTCTGCCTTTAAAACACCTTCTATTAAAGCTGGCATATACTCACTTTCACATCAATCTATAGGATACTTTTTATTTCACAATTTTGTTTGTTTTGTTATCCAAGCAAAGCTCCTTATTTAGACTCTCACTCCTAAGATAATATTTTTCATATTTCTATGATTTCATCGCACTAAATAACGTAATATTATAGATTTTATCAAATCGAAAAAAAAATCAAAAGAAATAGAATACGCAATTGTAGCACAAGAACTAACTGAAAATACTTCTTTCCAGATTGAAGGTCCATTTTCAGTAAAAAATTCAAAAAGGTTAAATTCAGGTCAATAATGATGAAAAATACCTTTTGATATAAAACCGAGAGGGTATTAAATTCATCAAATATGTGATCTTTAATTTCACTGCTCTGGGTATCAGTAAAAACTGAAACTGCTTGTTTGGGTGGATTTACAACACGTTCAGCCAAAGATACATCATATTGCAGAAGCCTGTAGTAGAATAAGGCTCTATCATGAACATCCTACAAAAAACAACTGTTAAAAAAAAAGAAATAACACAAAATGCTCTAAAACGCATACAAGCTCCAATAAAATATTCCAAACTTCTCATTNTATATCTTTCTTTTTCTTCCCGACTACATAATTCACTATTGATTTTCAAAATGGAATCGAATTTAGTCATATTTAATACAATTGGATCTCTGATTATATGATGAATCTTAATCAAATTGCTACTTTATGGTTTAAATGCTCTTGTTAAATTTGTTTAATATAGAATATCACTAAATTATTATTTGGACAGATTATTCGTATTTTCTTATTTTCATCAAAACAAGTGTTTATTTTGATTGTTGGTTTCTAAGACTACAAACTATAAAAATTGATTAGTGGAAATTTCAACATCGGCATCATTTAATTGCTATAGGTTCTAAAAGAATTTAGGATTTCAACATTAGAAAGATTTAGTTGTAATACAAAATTCAACATCTGTTCTCAATCCTAAGACATTTTAAATTTTATTTCACCAAAAAAAAGA
>JXCR01148413.1:132981-148768 GCA_002079205.1 Phalaenopsis hybrid cultivar
TTATTGCAACCTTTATTAGATTGTATGGTGGTAATTTAAATTATTCATAAAATCATCAATTTGAGTTGTAGTTATGTAAGAAATTGATATATTCAATTTGTCTAGTTTAGAGTTGTTTTTTATTTTGTTTTCCTAAGCACTTCGCTAAATTGATTGCAGTGTCATAGCTTGGAGTTATACTAGCCCGGTGTAGGAGAGTATAGTGGTGTTGTAATCGCCCGTTTTAAGAGAATAAGTGTATTGTTCTAGAACTTTGTAATAATAGTTAAATCCTAGCTAAATGTTGGTTAAAAGCGGATATAGACCCATTTTGTGGTTTAATCAAATCGCATAAAAAGTATTGTGCCTTTTGTCACTTATTCTTTTTCATTTCTAGCATATGTTCACTTAATATTCTCATATTGTGGGTGATTAGGTCTTAATTAAAATTATTTATTTTTACTTTAATTAATTTTATACTAAAGATAATAATTTTTAAATACCCAATTTAAGCCCACCCAGCACACCCCAACCACCACCACCCTCCTTTTAAGAGCCATAATCACTCACTCACTCTCATATGCCAAACTATTAGTTCTTTGTTCTTTAATTTTTCCTTTTATTGTTGCTAACTACTTAGGCTTAACAAGATTATGAATTATGCTTCTAATTTTAACCATGATTAATAAAATTTATAATCATCTTATATGATGGAACCATACCCTAATTCAAAATTATTATTTAAATTCACTGAGCAAGATTAACCTTACGTCTCCTCAAAAAATGGATCATCAATAAAGGCTTTTGATTTTGAACATAGTGACATAAGATGAACATTGAAAAAAAATGAAATGTGATCTAAATAGGATATAGCTCAATCCTCTCGATACAATGATATGGTATATATAAAAAAGAAAACAAGACAGGGCTATCTTCTTGATAGCAAGTAGGTTTCACAAAAATACTAAGGTTATGTAGGCGCTGCTGATCAAAGTCTGCTTAAAACCCAGCAAACACAAGGAACTATTACCAAAAAGAGAGTTGTTTACAAGGAACCAATCTAAAAAACTTGAAAGATTTCTCCTTGTATTATCCTTCTTTACAAGATATTTAGATTCCTGTTATTCACATGAAAGGGTACATCAATCCCAATGACCTTTTGGGAAGAGATAGAAAAGGAATAGAGAATTTGATCGAGTAGAAAGAAAAAAAAAGAGAGAGAAGGTTAACTGGCTATAGGCAAAAAAAAGAGAGAAATGAGAAACATGTTATGAATTTTGATGTAAAAAATAGTCTGTAATTAAATCTGGTTGAATGAAGTATTAGACAAATAAAAGAAAAAAAGTAGATAATTCCTACCTTCAATGGAAAAAATCAAGAATTAAAGAAAGCAATCAATTGATAGATTAAAAACCATCTAAACAGGTAATTTCGCTGATGAATAAGAAAGAACAAAATGAATTATTTTATTCATAAGATAATCTAAGTCCTTTGTTTTGTGTAACAATGTTCCCTCTACATATTTCAGGGAAACATAAAATTTGAAGGATAATCATGTATGGGCTATCCCTACAAGCTTGTAATTGGGCTTCAAATTTTGTGCTCACCTATTAGAAAGAGGTCAAAGCATTAAGAAAATTTTGTGTCCTCCTAAATGTTATGACGGGAAATTCTCAAAGCCATCTTGGTCTCATGGACGCTTCCAAAAACTACTAGAATATTCTGGAAGTTTCTAAAAGCCAATGGATCAATAAAATTGAATTTGATATAGCCTTCATTCTTTGATCTGATGAGCGTAAAATATAAACAATTTCTTCAAAAATGATGACAAAGGTTTTAAATCAAAAGTTTCAAATTAACAGAATAAGCAATCGGCCAGGTGCTTGAACCTGCATTAACAACAAAACCAGTTCATGTTAACATATCTCTGAGGTAATATGTGAGCATACGAACCTGTTGATGAACATCTGTCATGGACATCGTCAGATACAAAAACACTTTTATTGTGGCCAAGACAACTGCACTATTTGCATGTTGAAGTCTATCCTCCAGAAGGTTCATTATGTCAAATATCTCACTACTATCAGATGGTAGNAGCTCATAATTTTGATTCCTCTATGATTATCATAATCTTGAAAATTATTTTTTTAAATTTAAAGTTGACATCAAAATGCTTCACTTGCAATCATTGGAATCATCTAAGACTTCAAAATTCTACTTAAAAATTTAATCAAAAAAACAACTCTACCATCCCATATAATTATTAAAATCTCAATTGGTATCTCAAATAGACCTAATATAATGAATCATTTTAGATAAATGAACTTCACTTTTGGATCAATTCATAATATACTTCATATTATTTGTTATTATCTTCCAAAATAATTTCTTTCTTAACTATCACATTAAATAATCTCTTAAAATAGTATTTTTCGTCTTTCATTAATGTCCTCATGTTTAACCAAGATTCTCTTTATTTCACTTTCAATGCATCTAACTTTATCAAAACCAACAGATCTTATCCCTTAATCTTAGCCATTTTATATATCATATTAAACATGCTATATAGATCATCAAAATTCACAACTTAGTTCAATTGAAATTATTAGTTAAAGATATTATTACGAAAAGTGTTATTTGAGATGTTAAATTAAGAAAAAAAAAAAACTAACATAAAGATTTCCAATAAAATGGTCTCTGATAGTGCAAGGAAAGATAAAACTACCCTGATCATTCAATAGTTATGGGTAAAATAGATGTTGCACGTTTAAAATATCCAACATTTTATACACAAAGAGAGCTTCCAACAACCTAATTTCCATGACACATAATAAATGATTTAGAAGTTTTACAGCACCTAATCAAGGTGCTATGCCAAACGGCTCAAATTGCTACAAAGTAAAATTACATGATCATTGTAGAGCTTCTGAGGATACAAGAACTGAAGCCAAAAATATCTAAAGAAGAAGAAATTTATGCAAATTAAAGTTAAATGAGACATGGCTTGATGCTAAGAAAAGACAGAAATAAACATAAATAGCTAAGATAATAGATAACGATCTCGCAGATTTAATCAAGTTGGATGCATTAGAAGTGAAAATAATAAAATATTAGTTAAATATAAAAACATCAAGAAAAGATAATTGACGCAAGTGTCTATTTGCGAGAAGCGGATCACGCCCGCCTTCGGCAGAAGTGAAACTCACAAAAGTGGGAGTACCGACCCAATTGAAGGATCAGTTCACTTTTTTTACCCCCATGGCTAATCGAACCACATTCAAGGATTCATGCTTAGTTTAATTAGATTTCTATTTGGGTTAATTTGATTGGAACCTATAAATATATCGTAATTCCTAGTTTGAGACACTTTTGCTTTGATTTATGTTATTTGGATACTATTGTTGTTTATTTTTCTCATAGTCAAAGTAATGTATATTTGTCACTTTCAAATGGTTAGACTGTAGCCTAATTGGATCAATGTGGTGAACTCTCCCCAGGCATATAATGATCTCCTATGTCGTCAATTACACAACCTAACAATGGTTTTCCTGCTACCAAGCTATTGTCCAGCCGCAAATTGTGCAAGACTTCAGACGTCAACACTTATCTTTCCTTCGTTTTCTATTCTACTAATATCCTAACCCATCACTTGATATTTTCACACCGTCAAAGAACCCTAGATTGGTGTCATTTGGTATCAAAGCAAGTTAAACCCTAAAAATTATGGAGTTTTTTTTTATTTTCTGACTCTTAAACCTAAAATCCATGTAACCTAGCCTAATATTTCCAACATGATCATCCCTACACTTTCCATCCATAACTTTAACCTAAACCACCATCTTTTTTTTTATATGAAAACTCAACTGGGAGAAAAGGGATATCATGCCATCGAGAAGAAACATATAAAGTGGTATCAAAGAGAACACAATATAGGACATGTAAAAGTAGATTCTTCAACATCAACCAAAACTTGTTGTCTTTGAGAGAAGACAACCGAAAGAGGTCATTTATAATCATAATGGTGAATCACCAGATCAAGAGAAAGAAGTCAACCATTTCCATAAGAAAATTTTAAGCAGCGAAGAACGAAAACCCCAACAATTTGGCATTAAACACGAGGATGAACAATAATTTTAGGATGAATATCAACTTGCTAGATTTTGATGAACATCTAGATCCGCATGAATTCATTGAGTGACTATAAACAATGGAATATATTTTTTAGTATAAAGATGTTCCCCAAGAGAAGCAAGTGAAATTGGCAAGCATTAAGCTCGAAAAGAATGCATCATTATGGTGGTAGAATTTGAAGCATCTTCAAAAAACATGAAGTGAACAAAAAATCATTACATGGCCTAAGATAAAAAAATTAATGCAGCCAAATATCTTCTCTCTCATTACCAGCAAGTCATATTCTTAAAACTCCACAACCTACACTAGAACTATTCCACTATGGAGTAGACTTTCAAATTTGATCGACTCATTCAAAATTGAAAGTTCGTGTAGTCAAAAGAGCCCACAATGATAAGGTATCTTAGAGGATTGAAGTCATTTATTAGCAATTTGGTGCAGCTAAAATTTTATTAGTTCTTACTTGATGTACAAACCCTAGTTTTGAAAGTGGAGAAATAACATTGTCACTAGGGAACTACCACACCTTACAAATAGTGCTTGACCTCAGGATCAAGCAGCAAGAGCATGCCCATTGATACCCCAAGTCAGCCCACCATGAGAAGACATCAGCCTAGGATGAAGAAAATGTGGATTCCACTAGCACTCCCAAATCATTTCTATCCTAAAAGTGTTCAAGTGCCAAGATTTTGGACACATTACATCTGATTGCCCAAATAAGAGGGTGATTTCTTTCATTAAGCGGAAAACAGTAGAAGAAACGGACAATGAGATAGGAGACACAAGAAAATGACGATGTCAAAGGGGCAGTATCAATTTCCAGCTAAAAAAAAGATATGTCAATTATTTGAATGAAACTTCATACTGAGCCAATAAGAGAACAATAGTAACGCTGCCACAACATCTTTCACACTTATTGCATTTTGAAGTGAAATGTGTACAACTTTATGATGGACGGAGACAATTATGAGAATGGGGTGTCTATCCAAATGACAAAAAAGTTGAGCCTTCCCATATAGCCTTATTCCCCATATTGATTGAAGAAAGAGAATGAGATCATAGTTTACAAAATGCCTCATGGAGTTCTCAATTGGAAATAAGTTGTAGGATCACGTATTGTAAAATTTGGTATCTATAGATGATTGTCAGTAGTAAAATCATCTTATATGTAATTATGGATAGAGAAACATATTCTTTTATCACAGATGGGAAGCACATCATACACTTATCATGGAAGGAGTCCAAGAGAATGAAAGTTCATACAAAATTTGAGACTATAATTCCACCAACAACCATTTTGCAAGCCTTGAGAGAAATACCAATAGAACTAGAATTCGTGGTATACGAGGACATTAAGTATAAGGAGTGGATACCAGACATAATGCAACACTTATTGAAAAAGTTTCACGATATCCCACTATTGATAGATATTCATCATACCATAAATTCATTAAAGGAATTGTTCTTCCAAATAGACATTTCTATTGGATGCGCCACCCGAGTATGATGAGTTGTAGAAGCAAGTTACAAACTTGATGACTAAAGGCTTAGTTTGTGAGAGTACTAACTCATATACAGTTCCAACTTTGAGTGTACCCCAAGAGGACGGATCATGGCATATGTGCACTAACAACTGCGCAATGAACAAGATCTCAGAGTACAGGTTCTCTATTTAGAGATTGGATGATTTGTTAGGTCGATCATATAGAACCAGTGCCTTCTTCAAGATAGTGCACATTGTATCCCATCACAAGATGATAGACATGTCACATATCGTAGGCCTATTCTTTAGAGAGATAGTCTATCTTCATGATATACCCAGGACTATCATTTTGTGTAGGGATGTGGAATTTATTAGCCATTTCTTAAGGATTTTATAGAATAATTACAAATTTTTAGTTCAATTCAACAATTCACCAATAGACATATAGGAAAACAAAAATTGCAAATCGTTGTTAGGAAAACCTCCATAGTTGTGGGAAAGAATATTAAGCAATGGGTGGGTTTCCTCGGGTTGAGTATGCTTAAAAATTGTTCACCAGCCAACCAATATGTCACAATCCATTTGAGATTGTATATAGTTGAAATCCACGCATTCCATTGCAGTTAGAGCCAAAACTTCCAACTATTAAGCTTAACACAGATGCGGATTTTAGAGCCAGAGAGATTTAGACCTTAGATAAGCATTCAAGAACAGAAATTACTAAGCAAAGTGCTAAATATCAAAAGCAGGCAAATAAGTTTAAGAAAGCTGAGGTCTTTCTTAAATGTGACTAGATATGGATTAGATTGAAGGACAGGTTTCCTGTAAGCTCTTTTAGGAAACTTAAACTAAGATTATCAGTTTCAATTAGAATCACCAAGAGAATTGAGAACAACGCCTATAAGATCGATTTATCGGGAGTATAATATCTCTTTTAAATTCAGCTATGCTTATCTTTCTTCATACTATGAGGCTCTAAATATTCCAGTAATAAAGACTATGCCCTCCAAATTGAGGAGAATGGTCGTAGAAGTTTGTTCGAGGGATGCAAATCGCATCCTCCTTCTGTAGGAATGAAACTTTAGAAAGTGGGATTACCGATCCAATTTAAGGATGGCTTCACCATTTCCAGCCCCTATGGCCTGATAAACCAACTTCAAGGCTTTCTACTTACTTTAGCTAGATTTCTATAAGTACTAATTTGCATAGAACCAATACATATGTTGTAATTCCTTGATTGAGATAACTTTTGCTTTGATTCATGTGATTTGGAGACAATTGATCAATTATTCCCCTTTTTGGAGTGTTCTATCCTTCTCTTTTAAATGTTATGATTTTAAACTAATTGGATTGAAGTAGTAATCTCCTTTGGATGTCCAACGATCTCCTACGCTACTGGCTCCACAACTTACCAATAGTTTTTCTGCTACCAAGTTGTTGTACAGCCACCAATTGCATCGGATTTCATCTACCATCACTTCTCCCTCCTTCGTTGTTTATCCTACAAATATCAAAACATCCCTTGATCATTCCATATAGTTTAGGATCTCTAGATCTTTGTCCATAACATTATTTTGAGAAATTACTAAATGACAGTTTTAAAGACGAAATTATTTTCAAATAGCTTAATAAATAATACAGTAAAGTGTATATTTGTCAATCCAAAAAGGTGAAGTGAATTTGGTTTGAAATGATGCATAAAGGTAAAATTTTAGGTCCAAATGAAAAACCTATTGAGATTTGGGATATCAAAGTAACTTGGCAAATAAATAATTTCAATTAAATTTTGAGGACTAATATGATGTAAAATAATTGTAAAATAACTAGAATTAGAAGTAGTTGTGAAATGATCTAAAAATTTTCAATTACAATAGTTTCACTTCAAGAATTACAATTGCAACCATATTCTTTTACATTGCTTATGAGAATGCATACAAAGAAAACTCAAAATGAAGAGCTTTGATATATATATATATATATATATNTAATTGTAAATAACTAGAATTAGAAGTAGTTGCGAAATGATCTAAAAATTTTCAATTACAGTAGTTTCACTTCAAGAATTACAACTGCGACCATATTTTTTACATTGTTTATGAGAATGCATACAAAGGAAACTTCAAATGAAGAGCTTCGAGATATATATATATATATATATATATATATATATATATATATATATAGTAGATAATATATATTTAATTATTTNTACTTATTGCATTTTGAAGTGAAATGTGTACAACTTTATGATGGACAGAGACAGTTATGAGAATGGGGTGTCTATCCAAATGAAAAAAAAGTTGAGCCTTCCCATATAGCCTTATTTCCCATATTGATTGAAGAAAGAGAATGAGATCATAGTTTACAAAATGCCTCATGGAGTTCTCAATTGGAGATAAGTTGTAGGATCACGTATTGTATAATTTGGTATCTATAGATGATTGTCAGTAGTAAGATCATCTTATATGTAATTATGGATAGAGAAACATATTCTTTTATCACATATGGGAAGCACATCATACACTTATCATGGAAGGAGTCCAAGATAATGAAAGTTCATACAAAATTTGAGACTATAATGCCACCAACAGCCATTTTGCAAGCCTTGAGAGAAATACCAATAGAACTAGAATTCGTGGTATACGAGGACATTAAGTATAAGGAGTGGATACCAGACATAATGCAACACATATTGAAAAAGTTTCACGATATCCCACTATTTATAGATATTCATCATACCATAAATTCATTAAAGGATTTGTTCTTCCAAATAAACATTTCTATTGGATGCGCCAGCCAAGTATGATGAATTGTAGAAGCAAGTTACAAACTTGATGACTAAAGGCTTAGTTTGTGAGAGTACTAACTCATATACAGTTCCAACTTTAAGTGTACCCCAAGAGGACAGATCATGGCATTTGTGCACTAACAACTGCGCAATGAACAAGATCTCATAGAGTACAGGTTCTCTATTCAGAGATTGGATGATTTGCTAGGTCGATCATATAGAACCAGTGTCTTCTTCAAGATAGTGCACATTGTATCCCATCACAAGATGATAGACATGCCACATATCGTAGGCCTATTCTTTAGAGAGATAGTCTATCTTCATGATATACCCAGGACTATCATTTTATGTAGGGATGTGGAATTTATAAGCCATTTTTAAAGGATTTTATAGAATAATTACAACTTTTTAGTTCAATTCAACAGTTCACCAATAGACATATAGGAAAACAAAAATTGTAAATCGTTGTTGAGAAAACCTCCATAGTTGTGGGAAAGAATATTAAGTAATGGGTTCCTCGGGTTGAGTATGCTTAAAAATTGTTCACCAGCCAACCGATAGGTCACAATCCATTTGAGATTGTATATAGTTGAAATCCACATATTCCATTGGAGTTAGAGCCAAAACTTCCAACTATTAAGCTTAACACAGATGCAGATTTTAGAGCCAGAGAGATTTAGAACTTAGATAAGCATTCAAGAACAGTTTACTAAGCAAAGTGCTAAATATCAAAAGCAGGCAAATAAGTTTAAGAAAGCTGAGGTCTTTCAAAAATGTGACTAGATATGGATTAGATTGAAGCTCTTTTAGGAAACTTAAACTTAGATTATCAGTTCCAATTAGAATCACCAAGAGAATTGAGGACAATGCCTATAAGATCGATTTATCAGGAGTACAATATCTCTTTTAAATTCAGCTATGCTTATCTTTCTTCATACTATGAGGCGCTAGATATTCCAGTAATAAAGACTATGCCCTCCAAATTGTGGAGAATGGTCGTAGAAGTTTGTTCAAGGGATGCAAATCGCATCCGCCTTCCGTATGAATGAAACTTTAGAAAGTGGGATTACCGATCCAATTTAAGGATGGCTTCACCATTTCCAACCCCTATGGCCTGGATAAACCAACTTCAAGGCTTTCTACTTACTTTAGTTAGATTTCTATAAGTACCAATTTGCATAGAACCAATACATATGTTGTAATTCCTTGATTGAGATACCTTTTGTTTTGATTCATGTGATTTGGAGACAATTGATCAATTATTCCCTTTTTTGGAGTGATCTATCCTTCTCTTTTAAATGTTGTGATTTTAAACTAATTGGACCGAAGTAGTAATCTCCTTTGGATGTCCAACGATCTCCTACGCTACCGGCTCCACAACTTACCAATAGTTTCTACCAAGCTGTTGTACAGCCACCAATTGCATCGGATTTCATCTACCATCACTTCTCCCTCCTTCGTTGTTTATCCTACAAATATCAAAACATCCCTTGATCATTCCATATAGTTTAGGAACTCTAGATCTCTGTCCATAACATTATTTTGAGAAATTATTAAATGACAGTTTTAAAGACAAAATTATTTTCAAATAGCTTAATAAATAATACAGTAAAGTGTATATTTGTCAATCCAAAAAGGTGAAGTGAATTTGGCTTTGAAATGACACATAAAGGAAAAATTTTAGGTCCAAATGAAAAACCTATTGAGATTTGGGATATCAAAGTAATTTGGTAAATAAATAATTTCAATTAAATTTTGAGGACTAATATGATGTAAAATAATTGTAAATAACTATAATTAGAAGTAGTTGCGAAATGATCTAAAAATTTTCAATTACAATAGTTTCACTTCAAGAATTACAATTGCGACCATATTCTTTTACATTGTTTATGAGAATGCATACAAAGGAAACTCAAAATGAAGAGCTTCGATATATATATATATATATNGCCATTGAAATAGATGAAAAATAAAACAAAAGAGATGTCTACAAAAATGAGGCATTCAAATTAATAGAATAAATTTTGAATATATAATATGTAATTTTAGTGGTGTGGTATTAATAGTTATTTTGTAGTATTACTATAGCATAAAATGATACCCAGATGTGCTTGATCTACATAGCTTGAATCTATCATACAAAAGCATTGGGACATATATGAGAATATAATTTTCTAAATTATGTTTTGATGGTTAAATAGAGAAGTGGCTCAAGAGTTTTGTGTGACGAGGATATAATGGAGTCTCAATAATAAATTTAACAAAATTATAATCGGGTCAGTAATAATGTGGGTATCCAAATGCTGAGTTATGTAAAAATCATTGAGATCTAACTATAACAGAAATGAGAATGTTAAGATGAATATCTAGCAAAACTAAAAAAAATAAATTAAAGAATAATTATATCAAAGAGAATATAAGTCTAATATGAATTAAAGGTACAACAACAAAAATAAGCCTTTTATCCCACTGAGTGGGTCAACTACATGAATCATTTTTCTTCATTGTGTCCTATTGAGTGTCATATTTTTATTTAATTCTAATAAATTAAGATCATTTTTTATATAACATGCCAAATCTTTTTAGGTCTATCTCTACCTTTCTTAACATAAGTTAAATCTAAAACATCTACTTTGCTAATTGAGTCAGCAGATGGTCGACGTTTAATGTGACAAAACCATCTTAGACAACTTTCTAATTTTGCCTATCATTGGAGCTACAACAACCCATTCATGGATATATTTGTTTCTCATTTTGTATCTAAGTGTAAAGCCACTCGTCCACCTAAGCATTCTCATCTCAGGAACATTTAGTTTTATGCTTCACTTTTATAGGCCAATATTTTGCACCATAAAACATTGCAGGATTCAACACCATCTTATTAAATCTTCCTTTATGTCTAAGCAGTACTTTCTATCACACAATAGGACCAATGTGTTCCTCCACTACAACCATCCAACCTGAATTTCTATAATAACATCCCCATTTGTATCACCATCATTTTGAACAACATACTTGGGTTATCTAAAATATTCACTCCTTTTAATACTTCATCGCCCATTGTTACAACCCCACCACTAGATTTAGTGCTAGTAAAATTACATTCCATGTATTCAGTTTTAGGTCTACTCAAACAAAGGTCTTTACTCTAAAGTTGATCTCCATAATTCAAGTTTTCTTGAAATATTTCTCAAGCCTTATTCACTAGAAGGAAATCATCAGCGAAAAGCATACACTAAGGTACACACTCTTGTCAATGTCTAATAAGAACATCGATAACTAAAGCAAAAAGATATGTGCTTAAAGTTGATTCCTAATATAATCTAACTGAAATAAGAAAATACTTGGTCAATCTCCTTTCTGTTTGAACACAAGTAACAGCTCTAGTATACATATCTTTAAACATAAGTCATATCAACACCTTTCTTCTCTAGAACTCTCCAAAGCACTTCTCTTGAATTTTTATCATAAGTTTTTTTTTTTAATAAAAAAAATCACAAGTAAATCCTCCTTACTCTCTATGTACTTCTCCAACAATCTCTCAATAAATGTATAGCTTTCATTGTAGACTTGTCTGACATAAATCTGAACTAATTATGAGAAATTTTTACATCACGTCTTAACCTATATTCAACTACTCTCTCATAATTATGATGTATGACACATTAACTTAATTTCGCTAAAATTTGCATATAGGGACAAAAATACCAATCGTCCATTCCTGAAACATCTTTTTAGTTTTAAAAATAATATTACAAAATTTAGTACGTCAAGAAATTCTCGAGTCTCCAAAATACTTTCACACTTCTATTGGAATACCATTAGGTTTTTTTGATTTTTTACACTTCATTTCCTTTAAAACTTCCCAACTTACATTTTATTAATGTGACAGTAAAAATAAAAAATTAATTATTAACAACAATATTAAGACTACTAAAATCGATGAATTGGGCATGTGTAAAAATTAGTAAAAAATGAACCCACAGGATGAATTAATAAAATATATATATCAAAGGTGTAACTAAACTATATAGATAGAAGTTATTCAAAATAGTTGCAAGGAATACTTTTAATACTCCAGATAACATTCAATAGGAACAAATGAATATAATAAATTCATAACCTGACCCTAAATAGTTGGCAAAGGCTAGTGATGATAGAGATCACTTAACCACAATTAGTTATAATATTACTCTCGATCAATAACACGTGACTTTTTTTTCTCCTCAATGCCCATCAAATCAAATCTCAAGATGCTAAATATACTAAAACAAATGCTTGTGTGCACTTTATTATTTTCTTTTAGCTATTATAGAATGAAAAGCACACATATAATATATCTTCTGGGCAAAAACACTATCATGATTCTTAATATTCAGTGGCAAACTGCATATACATATCAGGGAATTTTAAAGTTTGTCTCTNTAATAAATTCATAACCTGACCCTAAATAGTTGGCAAAGGCTAGTGATGATAGAGATCATTTAACCACATTTAGTTATAATATTACTCTCGATTGATAACACATGACTTTTTTTCTCCTCAATGCCCATCAAATCAAATCTCAAGATGCTAAATATACTAAAACAAATGCTTTTGTGCTCTTTATTATTTTCTTTTAGCTATTATAGAACGAAAATCACACATATAATATGTCTTCTGGGCAACAACACTATCATGATTCTTAATATTCAGTGGCAACTGCATATACGTATCAGGGAGTTTTAAAGTTTGTCTCTTTGGGGGGTAAAACATAAAGGATGCATGGGTCGGCTAAAAGGAAAATGCTGGTTGAAATTTAAAAGCTTATTGTACTGGAAAATATATGTACATGCAATTAGCTCACTATATACAGTTCTTTATTTTCACTCCAGCAATAGAAGGGGCAACAACTATTATAGAACGAAAATCACACATATAATATATCTTCTTGGCAACAACACTATCATGATTCTTAATATTCAGTGGCAAACTGCGCATACATATCAGGGAATTTTAAAGTTTGTCTCTTTGGGGGGTAAAGCATAGAGGATGCATGGGTCAGCTAAAAGGAAAATGCTGGTTAAAATTTAAAAGCTTATTGTACTGGAAAATATATGCACATGCATTAGCTCACTATATACAGTTCTTTATTTTAACTCCAGTAATAGAAGTGGCATCAATCCTAATAGTAAGTTATACACTAAATTTATAGTTGCGTGTTGCATGGGAGCAACTTTGCATCATTTAGTCTAGCACCGAATTTTTCATTATTCAAAATTGCTAAGTAAATTTATCTAGAAGATATTGAGTTTAAAAATCAAAAGTACGAACCTGTTTAGAAGATAGTAAACAACCTGCTTGCTAAGCAAAGCCTCTCTCTCGCGGGACACAGTCTCTAAATTACCAGCTTCCAAGCTCCATATCTCCTGCAAGGATGACAGGCAATTCGCAACCACCTGACAGTTGACAATCAGCAAAACATTAAACCAGACAATGACGTGCGCCAAAATGTTGCTCGTCTCTTAACACTCCAGTTTCCATTTCCTAACCTGTGCATCTGGGTCAGTGAGCATGAGAGTCTTTAGCATGGCTGGAAAATCTGAATCGAGGCATGTAGAGGGGGAAATGTGATAGAGCTTGAGGACCCCAATGGCAGCAACCATCCGTACGTAGGGGCTGCTGTCCCTAAGACCAGACGTCAGCGGGGAGACAAGGTACTCGACCAGATTGGCCACCCGGAGGGAGCAGAGGCTGCGCAGAGCAAGGCCACGGATCATAGGATCCTCGTCGCGGCAATCCTTCTGGAGAAAGTTGATAGTGAGGAGGGCGAGATCCGGGTTAGATCTGGCGTAGTTGCAAACATAGAGGTAGCACATCTTCTTAAGGACTACGTCCGATGTAGCGCTGCACATCACCATCTCGCTGAATGCTGCGGAGACGTCGATCCCTATTGTCATGAACGAGATGACCTTCTTGAAGAGCTCCCGCCGGGAATCGTCCGCTCCAGGGGCGATGCTGCCGGCAAGCTGCCGGAGTTGGAGCTTCAGGTCGGTGACCTCGCTTTTCCTGGAAGAAGAGAAAAGGTTAGAGTTTTGGACGAATGAAAAGTGACGTTGTAGAGATGATGAGACTTAGGGCTAACCCTGAGGGCTGAGAAGGGGAGGAAGTCTTTGGCAGGTTGGGTGCCGGCGGCGGCATTTCCGATAATCGGAGGTGATGCTCTGATATGCAGCCTCCCTACTCCCCAGTCTCTGCTCCGACAATAACCGGCTTCTCAGGACCATGCACGAACAAAGTAGCGTTGCGAAGATTTTCCGGTGCGACCTGGACGAACTCTGGGACTGTGAACCGTTAAAAAGGCATTTTTTATTTGAGGTTTTTAAGTTGGGATAATCAAAATATTTAATATAATATTTTAATTATCTAAAATTTTAAGTATAATATTTAGTTCATTAAAAATTTTCATTCACTAATGAGTAATGAAAGTGATAGAATTTAATTGTAATGATAAGATAATTACAATATTATATTTAAATATTATGTTGTTAAAATATTATATAGAATATTTTGGATAATTGATATATAAAAACTCATTTTTATTTTTCTACTTTGGGATTTACATACATGTCTCTTAGAATTATTTATTCTTAATTTTAATAACTTACCATGAAGATACCATCGAAAATTTTTAAATAGCTCTTATCTACTATTACGTTATATTATTTTCATATTGTCTGTGATTTGAAGAATGTTGTTATATTGTTCTCATATGTGCTCCCACTTTTCTCTCAATCCCGTGTGAAGTTTTTTTTAATGGCTATTCTCATTTTATTCCTCGATCTCACACAAGCTTCCACTTTCTTCAGCCAGATTAAGATTTTTCCTTAACTACCTTTAATGGTGCTACCTACATGCACATAATTTTAATCATTGAATCTTGTTCATCATCATAGCAACAACTCTCAATTTCAAAGGTTGAGTGTCTCTTGATTACCCACTTGGCTTCCTATTTGCCCATTATGTTCATCCCATGAGAGCTTCCACTTTCTCCATGTAAACACAATAAAGTTTTCTCGCTCTTGTCATAGATATTCCTCTCCTATAGACCATGAAACCATCCAAATCAAATCATGTAATTCATCGGAGTGATGATTGTCAATCTCAAAGGTTGGGTGACTCCCAACTCTCGCCACATAGCTTCCTATCCATCCCTGAGATTTGTGTTTTTGTTTCTAGAATTATTTTCTCATTATGCAAAATATACTTATGTCATTATGTGAAATATATTTTTGTAAATTGATAGTGCATTGTGTTGTTTTTATTTTACTATGTTGATCAATTTCCAAGAAAAAAATTTAGACTTTTTGCTTCTCCGTAATATTCAAACAAAACAAATTATGCATTTTATTAAGAATGTGCATATT
>JXCR01148413.1:156746-186091 GCA_002079205.1 Phalaenopsis hybrid cultivar
TCCCTAAGCTCTTTGGGACCCAACGAAGGTGTGAAGAATCTCTGATTGAGGCTAAACCTCTCGGAGTAAAGGTATAACCTCACTTACTCTCCCGAGCCTTTGCGAGCTCTCCATTTATAATGGCTTAATTTCATACTATGTTTACCATATGGATATGTTGCTCTCTTCAAGACGAACAATTTAAAAAAATAATCATTAAAATCCATTAAGAAATGAGAGAGATATTAAGGTTTTTAAATGGGGACGGTGTTTCGGTTAAGCCTATCGGGGACGATGAACGGATGTCGTCCATTCTCGCGTGTATTGAATGAACGGTGGAGATCCCGGGGACGATGAACGGATGACGTCCATTCTTGCGTGTATTGAATGGACGACGGAGATCAAGCCGGATGATCATTCGGAACGATAGGCGGGCCGCGTGTCAGCTGAGTCAGAAGGCGGCGTCAAATAGAAGCGCGCCGCGTGGTTTTTCGACGGATCCGATGATCCAGTCAGCCCGCGGTTTGAATAAATAAATAGGATATTTAATAAATTCAAAAAATAGCTCCTAAATTTCAAAAACCTATATCTTTGTATAGAGAATTTATAAAAATAAAATAAAAATATCATCTTGCTCAGTGAACAGAGGAGAATCATGTGGAATTATTTTCACATTAATTTGATGCATAAATTTTTTTTAAAATGAATTAGGGTTAGGGGTTTTTCAATTCTCCATTCATATTGGATTATCACTTTATCCCTAAATTTTTATATGTTGTAGCCTCTGTCTACGTGCACAATTTGAGCATTTTTTCAAAGACATAGGAGATTTCTAGACAGAGATCTTAATTTTCTAAGTTTTTATGCATTTTCTATTCAAATAATTTTAGAAAATTGTATGTGACTTAGAAAATTCTACAAAAATTCGTGTAAGTCACTTAAGAAATTTGTGGCCAGAGTAGTCTTAAGAAATAATTTCATGATTTTTAAAAATCAAAACATCATTGTTTTGAGCAAACCCCAATTTAGTTAAAACATTTAATTTGGAGTACATAGAGATCAAAATCACTTGATTTTTGTTCTCCACTGTGGCTCATGAGCCAGAGAACTCACCATAAAAATTTTAAAAGATTTTGAGATCATTTGATATTTTTAATTGATTTTTAAAGATCATCATTAAATTTAACACTTAAATACTTTTAAAAATCAAAACATAACTCCAAAAATTATCAAACTTAGTTTTTTGAGTTCTTTGATATCAGAGGGATTTAATAATTAAAAAAACCAAAACATAATTCCAAAAATTATCAAAATTAGTTTTTTTAGATTCTCTGATATCAGAGGGATTTAATAAAAACAAAAAATTATTTAAATAAAAACTTAATTTTTAGGTTATTTTTAATTATTTTTAATAATTAAAAATAATAAAAAAAATCTTATAATATTAAACTCATGGAAATATTCCAAATTATTTCCTAAACATTTAGGAATCATTGGAATATTTTCCAAGGTCTAAAAATAGAGATATTTATTTTTAAAACCTTAAAATGATTTTTAAGGCCTAAAAATAGAATTTTCACCAAAATAATTCTAAAAAATCAAATAAAAANCTAGGCCACTGGCCCTAGGCTAGGGTTTAGCTAAGACCAGTACATGGAGAACCCAAAGTATGGAATTCTATTAGCCCATGGCTCAAGTAGGTGATTGTGTGGTTGGCAACCCCAATCCAATTAAAATACCCAATTTAGCCTTCTACCCCCAAAATCTACCCAAATTACCAAACTATCATTGAAACCTCAAAATTCCCAAGATTACCCAAAATACCCAACTTAGTTCAAAAAATCATTTCAAACCATTTGAAATCACTCAAATTTCCCAAAACACCCCAAAATTTTCAAAATTACCAAAACACCCCTAATTTTGCCAAAATTACAAAAATACCCTTGTCGACTCAAATTGTCATGAAACCTTCAAAATCCTTTCAAATGTCCCCAAAATCAATTCGGACCACCCCATTGAACCCAGTTTGATCAAGTTGACATATTTTGACCAAAAGCCTCAATTTGCCCTTAAAGGCCCCATTGCCCTAATTCACCACTGATGTCCACCAATTTGGTTCCAATTTTCCCTAATTTCAATTATAAAATCGAATTCATCATGCTTGTGATTGATTGAAACCAAATCCAAGCCCAATTGAATCCAATTTCAAGCCCTATTTCAATCTAAATCCCAAAATCCTCAATTTGTAAGCCAAAATTTCACCAAATTGAACCCCCAAGCCTATCCAAATGCCCCAATTTTGAATTATGAACTCTTTACAACACTTCATCACATTAAATTGAACCTTAAATTGGCCTTGGGCAACCCTTGATTTCACTCAAATTCAATTTGGACAAAAATCCCCAATTTTGCCCCAACTTAGCCATGTCACCAAATTCCATTAAATTGAATGTCATAACCCCAAAATTTTCACTCAATTGATAATCAAAAATCTTCATGATAATCACCTACATCAAATTGAACCATCCATTGGGGCATAGCCAAACTCTACCCTAACTCAAACCCAAGTCTAACCCAACATCCCCAAAATTGACCAAATGTCCAAATACCACCAAATTGAGCTTCCAAATCAATTTATAACCACTCCAACCTTTTCTAAAATCTTCATGATAATCATCTACACCATCTTGATCAATCAATTGGGCTCAATTTCATGACTAGCCCAACTTAAACCCAACTTCAAGTTGAAATGCTCAAAATTGAACCCATATACCAAAGTTGACCAAACCTAAGCCACCACAGCCACTATTTGGACTCTAGTGACTAGGCTAGACTCACTTAGCCCACCCTATATGAGCCATGGACCATTGGTGCCTTGATTTAAAGGATCTCCTCCAATACTTGTCCTAAACCAATATATCTATGCCACCATGCCTTAACCATTCAGAGTTAGTCATAATTAACACTCCCACTGGCTCTCCTGGCTGCCTGACCACATCCTCTGCTATGCTCGGCCAGCCTAGTGGTTGAAAAACCCCAAAATTGAGAGCCACCCTCCTCAAATCCAAACCCAAATTTACTCATCCAAGTTGGATCATCTCAATTGGTCTTTGACACTCTTCAACCATCCACATAAGCTGCTAATTAAACCCAAATTGAAGCCCAACCATCCACCCCAAGCTCCTTTATTTAAACCGTACCTCCCACGACCAAAAAGTAAGCCAATCCAATTCCCTGGGGAAACTACCAATTTGTTTCCAGAGCTCCTTTAAGACCTCTAAATTCCATTCCAACCATCTCCCAGTCATCTTCACCACTGCTTGAGCTCAAAACCAGGAAAAATTTTGATCATCCTCCAAAATCCCTCAAATTCCAAATTGAACTGATTTTGAGCTTCCCTAGAGCAAAAGAGGAAGTTCCCTAACAAAATCCTTCTTTGTTGAGCACCCTAACCTAGCTTTTAACTAAGGTTGCACCCCCATTTCATTGAACTTTTACTTGGATCTTACACTAGAGGAAACCAACACATCCAAGAGATTCATGGGACTCCACTGAAGCTTCCACAAGCACCCAATCGAGGCCTCACATCTTGGGCAAAGGTATAAACCATTAACCCTAATTTTGATCTCAATTTCACCAATTATGAAGAGAGGTTTGATTTCATAGCATTGTAACTGTATAGATGTGTTTGTCTCGAGTAGATGAAGGTGTAAGAATAAACCACACTTGATTTGGTTGAGTTTCGAGAGAGATCTTAAGGTTTGAACTTGGACAGTTCTTGGGTTAGGTTAATCGGGGACAATGAACGGATGTCTTCCATTCGCGCGTGTTTTGATCTAACAGTTGCGGTGGCGTCAACCGAGCAGAAGGAGTGGAACAGCAGATCGAGTCAGCGTTGAGTCAGATGGCGGCGCCAAATCAGAAAACATCGCGTGGAGGCTTTGAAGACACGTAGTTTGCATGGCGGGTGACTGGGTTAAATAGAAAATTAGGATTTATTGAATTAAATTAATTTCAGAACTTCAAAAATCCATAACTTTGCATAGAATAATCATAAAAATAAAATAAAAATATTCTCTTGCAAACTGAATAGAGGAGAATAAAAATTATTTGATGAAGCTTTGATTTTTAATTAATTAAATGGTTTTTGTGATATTTTAATTTATTTTTATTGAATATTATCCACCATGGCTTTAAACTGACGGTTCATTCCTTATAACATAGGGGGTGTTCTCTAATTTTTCTAAGGTTAGGGAGCATCTATGTGCAAGTAACCCTAATTTTCAAGCTTGAGTGGCTACTTTGGATTAAATTAATTATATAAATTAAAATATCACTTGGAAAATTATGGGATAAATTTTAGTAGGTTCCATAAGGTCAGAAGAGTTTAGGAAAAAATATCAGAATGGTCTGAATAATTCTGTAAATTTTATAGTTAATTAAATGTTTATATCTTGTATTAATTTATTTAAATTAAATATTACTCAAAAATTAATAAATTTAATTTCACATTGTCTAGAAAAATCATGTTGACTCACTGTAAAAATTAGAAATTCATTTGATTAAGTTTAAGTACAAAAGTTAATTTTCTATAAAAGTTATATATTTTCTATAAAAATAATTATATTAACTTAATTATACTTAGTAAAATTATGAAAAGTAGTTTTTTGAGTTCCTTATGATCAGGGTCGCTTAGGAATAATAAAAATTATTTTTGAGAAAATATTTTATTTTTAGCTATATTTTAAATTAAAAAAACGTAAAAATAATAAAAAAATTACAATATTATGAAAATGATTCAAAGTGTGTCTAATTGTTTCCTGATCACTTGTCACTCATTAGAACATTTTTCTAATTTTTCTAAGTTAAATATAAACTTTAAAGGGCTAAAAATGTATTTTCCTTAATTTTTTCATTAAAATAATTATAATAATTAAAATACATTTTGAAAAAATCATGGGATTTTTTCTAAGAGTTCCTCTGACTTAGTTGAACCTTTAATAATTTTCTCATGACCAAAAATCTTATTTTGGTTATTTAAAGGAATTAAATTTGAAAAATCCTATTTTAAATAAAAAAAATCTAAAAGACCACATTTTTCTCCCCTGATATTTTAATTGAGTCTCCATGGAAATTTCAAGGTCACTTCAATCTCATTTGGATAAGTTATAGAATCGAGAGTTGATCCCGACTGTCTATATGCAATAATATAACAATGACTTTGATGATCTTTTTCACTTATAATATTTTACTTTACAACAGAACCAAAAATTTGATCCTGATAAAAATAAGAATTTAACCTTTTAATTTATATATATATATATATATTGGGATACTAAGTAAGTATACATATCGTTATCAAGTAATATAGGACTTTTTGATTAAGACCTGAATATCAAACCCATATGGAAATATGCAATATGCACGAACTTTTTATTTTTAAAAAGACAATTACTTAAACTATAGATATTTTCTCAATAAGTAAAATTCAATTCTTTTTGGTATTTTTGATATTTTGACGAAACAGTAAAACTTCTAAAGATAACTTGAGTTTATGTAAAAAAAAGCACTTGATATTAAAATATCTTTCTACTTATCATGAATCAGTAATAAGTATAGGAATTCTGTTGTGGAAGTATGCAAATTGTATTGTGTCAATAGGAGCAATAATATTCTTTACCTTTACAAGTGATTCTATAAAAAAAACATTGACTAATTTAAAGTTTGAATAGTTCTGAAGACTGACTAGGCAGGAAAGATACTAGCTCTCACTCTAGAGTTCCCTCAATTCCCACCACATGGGGGCTAATATCTTGTATCAGAACCTAAAATAATAAACCAAGTTGGGGGCCTTAACCTGTCACGTTAAAATCCTCTAACTCTACACCCTTCAAAGTTTATTTCCCTATTTGTTTGCACTAAATCATATGAATTACATTCTCATTCATACAACCTTATGTGATTCTCTCTAATTATTGATTGAGACAATACCAACCAGGTTCTAACATGTTCTCACAACAAATTTTAACATCTGGATAGGCTAAATCAAGAAGTAAATGAATTACATGGATTTAAATCATCACAACTTATTCCAACATTAAAGATCAATACTCTTTATAACTTCTATCCAAACTTTAATTACTTATCATTTGAAGGAAAAAGATAAAAAAAACTACTCAGGATCTATAAAGAAAATAAAACCACACTTTAGTTTAAATGTAGAAATAATTGTCAAACTAACAAGATGTCTCGATTAAAACCAAAAGTCGTTTAAAAATAAAGATAAAAACTTATCTCAAATCCTCCACCAAACTCTTGAATTTCATTTGAATCTCTTCTCTTTTACAACACTCTTGACTCTCACAATAAAACTAAAAATAAAAAGGATAAAGTAAATTTGTGATGCCTCAAAACCTCTCCAAAACTATCTCTCAAAACTACCCCTTTCCATCACTTTTCAAAACTTTCAAGCATAATTTAAGTGTTCTCAACTTCCTTCTTTTATAAATCTCCAAGAGGTGCCTTGATAACTCTTCACAATGTGTCACAATTCGATGTATTCTCCAAAGGACGCCTCCTTTCATAAGTTCTTTTATCATAATTTCATTTCTAGTGGTCATAACCACCCTCTTTAGCCAATATGTGCCTCAAATATCCCTTCAATATTTGAAAAAATGAAGTAAAACGTCAAATTACTGCCTCTAGTACTTAAGCGCGGGCTGCCTCTAGTACTTAAGCGCGGGGCCTCTGGCGCTTAGGCGCGGCCTTCTCTATTTCACCGGCGCTTAAGCATCGGATCTGGCGCTTAGGCGCCAAAACACTTTAGCACAATTCTCACATTTTTTTCCAAATTTGATCATTTTTCACTCCTTTAAGCATTTTTCACCTTTCTACTTGTACCTGAAAGAAAAACACAAAAATAATTTCTATTAAAGTGCAATATCTCAAAAATAGGTATAAAAATGTGTCTAAAAATACTATATATTTTAGGTGTATCAAAATCCCCCAAATTTAAAATGTTACTTGTCCTCAAGTGACACTTCAATCTTTAAAAACTAAATAACTATGATTTGTATATAAGTTTCTTTAGGAGTTACTAAGGTTTAGATTTATAAATATAGTAGTCCAATTTAGAAAAAATATTTTGTAAATGAGACCAACTTAAAGTTTAGAAATTTTTAATGTTAAGAAATATGAAAAATATGAGTTTCAATCTAACTTAGAAATATTGTAGATTTTGTAAATTTAGAATTTAGTCTTTTTATTATCTTTATTTAAAAATTTTTATTAAAAATAATTTTACTTACTATATTATATCCCTAAGCTTAAGAGTTTCTCAAGTCTTATACTTTAAAAAGTTCAAATGTAGAACCAATTTTTTATTAGGCACTAATCCTCAAGCTTCTCCTCCCTTACTTTTTTTCTTTTCTTTTCTTTTCTTTTTCTTTTTCTTTTTATTTTTCTTTTTTTTTATTTTCTTTTTCTTTTTAGGCAAGGATTACTATATTTGGAAAGGCTTTAATGATTTTGAATTCCACTTCTTCTGTTTTCATTCGTTTTTCTCTCTTTTATTTTAGAAGGAGTCACCAGCTTTTCAATTGTCGTATAATTCCCCTATTCAAATAAATCTCCCTCTCAAATAAGATATATGATTCGAAGAGGAGAGGAACTGAATAAAAAGGGACATATGATAAAGCGACAAACAAGAGAAAGCACAAAACGTGGACATCCTACGTGCGGTAAACCTCACAAAGATAGGTTAAGAGAGAGTCAGGTGTAGGTGTCTGTTCTGGTGTCAAGAGCACTCCTAAGGGGACGTATTCGACTTGGTTAATTACATCTTGGGGGGTACCTAAGAATACTCTCGATAAAAGGAGTTTCAATTGGATTATCATGAACCTGGGGCAATAGATACTCAAAGGATGGTTATTTCATGTGGGAACAGCCCTGATGCTTCAAAGCTTACGCTAAGCCCATCAGGCAGAGAGCTAGTCTCTCACATCCTGAATGGGTAGCGTCTCATCTCTACACGGGGCCATTAGAATAACCTAAATCATCTTGATGGGGATATCCCAACACGTCAAAGCACGTTTGGGCCATAAGGGTAGAGGACAAATCATCGTATCCCAAATGAGCAGCAGCTCATCGGCATTGGGCAATCAAAATGATATTAACGAGGTCAAAGAAGCGATAGGGCTCAAATGGGCTCAATAAAAGAAAGGTAGAGTAATTCTAGAAGGTAGAGGTAACTGGGTCTGGGTATCACAGACCCATCATCCACAACTACTAGGACCCTATGTCTACCTGGTCGTGAAGGTAGTCGACCCAACATGTCCTGAGGTTCCCGATTAGCAATCTATGAATTGCATCATCCACGGGAACCTCAGTAGCCCTAAGGTCAAGGGAAGGAAACTCTATCCTATGACTATAAGCTGGAGCTCTAAGAGGTGAGACTTATACCTGCCAAAATAGCAAGGATGCCTCATAAAAGAAGAGAAGTAGGGGTTCAACAATAAAGCTAGAAACGCTCCAAACAAAAGGACTTACACCCCATATGAGTTGGGGAGCCTTCTAACACTCTAGGTGCACTAGACAACCACATATAAAGAGGCATGTTAGGCCAGTCAGGTTGGAGGAGCACGTGGACTCTGATCCCAAAACTGCTTATATGCAACAGTATAACAATGTCTTTAATTATAATTTACACCTATATTTTCTTACTTTGCAAATGTACCAAAAACTTGATCCTTAAGAAAATAAGAATTCAACTATTTAATTTATATATTCGGATACTATGCAAGTATACGTATCGTTATCAAGTAATATAGGACTTTTTGATTAAGACCTGAAATTCGAACAACAAGTATACGTATCGTTATCAAGTAATATAGGACTTTTTGATTAAGACATGAATATCGAACCCCCACATAGAAGATTATGCAATATGCACTTTTTAGAAACTTTTTCTATTTTTAAAAAAATAATTACTTAAAAAAATTAGCAATATGCACTATTAAAAAACAAACTTTCTATTTCAAAAAGACAAGTATTTAAAAAAATATGCAATATGCACTATTGAACAACAAACTTTCTATTCTAAAAATGCAATTACTTAACTAAAAATATTTTTACAGTATTAAATTCAAATCTTTTTGGTATTTTTGATATTTTGACAGAACAGTAACAATTTAAAAAGATAAATTGAGTTTACGTAAAAGAAAAGCATTAAATTTGAAAAATATCTTTCTCCTTATCATGAATCAGTAATAAGTATAGGAATTCTGTTGTGGAAGTATGCAAATATGTAATAACTCCCATATTTTCCATCGTCGGAGCTCCGACCACCACTAAGCCAACGGTGACATTCCAGCGTACAGGGATCTTCAGAGCTCCCACCTTTCTCTCCTTCTGCAGCTCCATCCCAAACCACAAAGGAAGGTGTCTAGCTTCTCTCTCCCTCTCAATTCGTTTCTTCTTGTTTATTAACATATACAACCTGAACTTTCATATCTACATGCATACCACCTAATTCTTACGCATTTAGATATTTAACACATTAAAAAAAAAATAGAGATTTACATGCCTACCACCCTATTCTCATGCATTTACATGCCTAACATCTCAACTTTGCTATCGACATCTATGCCACCTAATTCTTACGCATTTACATACCTAACACCTTTAAAAATAAAAATAATCAAAAAAGATACTCACATGCATGTCACCCGATCTTTACAGGTTACATATCAAACACCTTAAAAAAAATTTATTTATATGCATTTCAATATATTATTATATGTTTATACATGTACACCATTTATATTTTCATATTTACATGTATGACACCAAAATTTTATGTATTTACACAAAAACCACCTTATTCCCATGTATTTACACAGACCACCTTAACCCATCTATATATTTACATTTTCACCACCTTACTTGTAAGCATTTTCATGTTCACAACTTCACACTTATGTATTTACATGCTTACCACTTAAGTCTCATGTATTTACATGCTAGCCACTCAAATCTCACATGTTTGCATGCTAGCTATTTAGATTTGATGCATTTGCATGCCAACACTCAAATCCTAGGTATTCACATGAAAACTACTCAGTGCTCAACTATTTACATGTTAGCCACCTAAAGTTAGGTGCCACCATCCAAAACAAACCCAAAATAAAAAGATAGGGAGAGAGAACAAGAAGTAAAAAAGAAAAAAAAAACTTTAATAATTACATGCATACAAGAAAGAAAATAAATTTTGATATTAAAAAAATTAACAATGATAAATGAACCCAAAATTTAAGCATTTAAATAAATAAATAAAAGATATTCACATACCACTATTTGCTTCTTATGCACATACATAATCAATGCTTCGTTTTTAAATATTCATATTTTTAAAACTTAAATCTTAATTTCCACATTTAAAAAAATAACAATAACACATATGATATAATTAAGTTTTTTTTTTCCATAAAACTTAAAATGTAATAAAATCTATGCTTTAAGTTTGGTGTATGTGTTATCTTTGAAAATTAAAATTTTTTGCATATAATAAATAAAATTTTAATTTTTTTTAATATGAAAAATATCTTTTATGTGTTATGTTTAAAAAATAAATATTTTTACATGTAAAAAATAAATTTTTAAAGATGTGAACGTAAGAAAATAATTTTGTTATGTGTGATATTTAAAAATTAAATATTTATGCAAGTAAAAATTAAATTTTAAGTGTTTAATATGAAAAAAATAAAATTTTATGTAATATATTTAATACTTAAATATTTTTGCATGAAAAAAAAAATTAAAAGCTTTTTTTGTAAGTAAGAAAATAATTTCTAAGTGTTATATTTCAATTTAAATATTTTTGCATGATGATGTAAATTTTTAAATGTTTGGTATGTGAAAGTAATGTTTTCTTGTTTTTTAAAAAATAAAATATTGTACATATGAAAATAAAACTTTTCATAGGTAAAAAAACAAATCTTATATTATTTAAACATAAGTTGGGTTGTATATGAAAATATATTTTTGAACGATTGATATGGGAAGAATAAGTTTTTATTTGTGATATTTAAAAATATAAATAAATATTTAATTTGTGTGAGAAAATAAATTTTAAAAGTGTATGTTGTATTTATGTGATATTATAACTTTAAGTATTTTGTAAATAAGTTTTAAATTTTTAATATGTAAAATTCAAAATTTAAATATTATATGTGATATTAAAATTTGAGAGTAATAAAAAAAATGGAATTTTTTATTATCTTTGCCTACAAATGAATATGTAAGTGTTAATTATGTAGATATACATAAGAATTTTGTGATTTGTATTCAAGTTCACAAAAATTTAAATAGAATAGATTGAAAGCTTTTAAGAAAAACAAAAATATAACTCCCTAAAATAAAAAAAAAAGGAAATAAAAATTTCCAAAATATAACAAAAATATATAATATTCCTAAATTCAGCAAGAAAAAAAAATCACTCCATCAAAATTCTCATCCAAAACTTCCCTAAAATATCACCAACAAACCTACTAAAACTTCCATCCAAAACCTTTCTACAATTCCACCAACAAATCTATTAAAATTTCCATCTAAAATTTTCCTAAAACTTTCATCCTAATTCCACTTTGAATTTCCCTAAACCCTATGCAAAGTTTTACTAAAAACTCTCACCAAATTTCTACCAAAACTTCCATTAAACTCCAACCAAATCTCCACAAACATTACTTCCAAAAATCCCTTCCTACAATCATTCTCAAATTCTAGCCAATGTTAATAATCATAATCCAATAAAAAAATATAACTTTCATGAAACTTGTAATTAATTGAAAAATTAAAAGATGATAATAAAAAATGATAATAATAATAGTAAAGCTATAATATATAAAATGTAAAAATTTATTATTATTATTATTATTATTGTTGTTATTGTTATTGTTGTTGTTGTTGTTGTTGTTGTTGTTGTTATTATAAATTTAATTCGGAAGTGAAAAGATGATTAAAATAAAGAACTCACTTCTTCCTCTGAAAATTAAGAACTGCTTAAACCTATGAGATGGCATATTTGTAATATTTAAATTTACACTTCTAACCCTTGGTCTTTGAATTTAAATAAAAAAAAATCAGTAAATTAAACTTTGGAATTCTAAGAATTAAATCTAATTAACCTTTGAAATAAGACATTAAATTAAACTCCAAGTCAAATATCAAGAATATGCTAAAGGGTAAAATTGTATTTTTTTAAAATCATAAAAAAATGAATTTTGTAAAAATTAACCTTAGTTAACACAAAATCAGAAAACCAAGTAATCAAATCTTTATTGAAAACACTTTAAACAAAGTTGGTAAGATTCTTAAGTCAAAACCAACTAAATCTTAACAAAAAATTGGACAAAATTGAAAAGGTATAAATCTACCTTTAAAAGTAATATGAACAATTTGAAACCTCAAAATCTTTAAAACTTAATTGAAACCAACTAATGAATGGTAAAATGACTAAGATAAAATAAAACCCCTAACTAAGGAGTTGAGAAAGGTTATATTTGTAACATTTCCAAAATTACCAATGTTTCTCTCCTAACCCTTAGACCGCATATTCAAACATTAAATAATATTCAAACTCATAAAAATAGATCTTAATTATTAAATAATAAAACAACCAAGTTACAACAAAAATTGATTAATCAAAAGTGATTGTAGGTTTATTTGCAACTCCCAAGAATTACGAATGTGTCTTTCAACCCTTAGCAACAAAACTTATAGTCTTAAAACATAATTTAATAAATTAACTTAGAATCATTAATGGAAATTTAAGTAAAAATCAAATCCTATAATTCATGTGATTAAGAATGAATGGGGGCATGTTCATGGCTCTCCATAAGTTACGAACGTACACTTTTCATTATCGAACATAACAAAAAAAGTTTTAAAAAATTTTGAAATCATTAATTAATCACTTCAAAGTATTCATCAACATGTATTAAAACACAATAATCAACTTTTACTTTGAGACGAAGTAGTTTAAGTTGAAAATGAGAAATTTATAAATACCCCTCTTATGAACTAAAAATTTAATAACTTCACTAAGAAAACTTCGAATCCAACAAAATCTTCATCAATGAAGTGAACAAACTAAAATGAACCCAAATATAACATAAAATTGAACATGGAACAAACCCTAACGAAAAAAACAAGTGAACTCAAGTAAAAGTCAAATAAAATCCATAACATAAAATTTATAAATGATTAAAATTCACTAAAACTTAAACTTGAACTTGATTAAGCAAACCTCAATAAACAATATATCGTTGGGTGAGGTAATATATGATTGTTAACAAGGAATTCTCTGGTTATTCGTAACCAAGCAAACCACACTTATGACCTCAAGATGTTGGAACCATGAAATCTTGACCAAAGTCATCAGAAAGAAAATCCTGTTAAAAATAAAATTAATCAAAAAAAATTCTATTTTAAAAAATGAATTAACATAAAAGTCAAATAACCTGAAAGTCATAAGCTCATAAAAATTTAAAAGACATTAATAGATAAAGTAAACCTCTAATAAATAAATAAAACCCAATACAGCCTGAACAGTAATAATTAAACATGTGTCTACGAAGGTTTTTAGAACAACATAACCCATGATTTCTGACAAGAACATTTCGGTCAGATTGGGTTAACTACATTTTCTAACTATGTAAATCCAAAATATTAACAACCTCAGGATGATGGAAAACCATGGGCATCTTAACTGGGATCGTCTTAACTAAAATTTGATAAATCTTTTTACTTCACATTCACCCACCTTTAGATGTCATAAGATTAGATAGGTTGTACTTCTATGTTGTGAACACTTTATTTTCTTGTTAGATGCTTGTAAGGATGAATAGACCGTTCTTCTTTATTACATAGATTGTGGTAGATTTTATTATCATGTTTCTAAGCTTTCATAGTAAGCTTAAGATGTGCTAATTTTATTTTGTAGGGTTGTTAGAGATACTTAGGGATCTGTAGTTAAAATTAGGTTGTCATAGTAATGTATGTTTTCTTACTTGAATCATTTCATTTCTTAGAGTTAGAGTGTGTTATGTTTGGTCGACTACCAACATCTTGAATATCTCAAAGATGATGAACAATAAGCAAAATGATGAAACTCAACTAAATCAATAACAATATTTCAGGCGATTTCAATCAACATGTCTTTCGTAGGTCTAGGATTGGTATCATATGGTCGTCTTTTATATTGTTTGTGTTTTTATTCAATAGTTGTGCCCACATTTTTAGGCCAATGCTTTGTGTTGTCATTTGCCTGGATTTTTTCGGTAGGCTCATAAAGGACTAAATCTTCTATCCAAATCATACAACTTTAACTTAAATTTTCAAAAAAATAAATAAAACTCATAACCATAAATAAAAATTGCACAAGATATTCCATTGGTAACCTTAGATATAATATGTATTTAAAATAATCAAATTGATATTAAACAAAGTTTAGTAGAAACTTCCTTGCGATTTAGAAATAGCCTTGAAAACGTCACCATATGCATGTGAATAATCATATTGTTTTTACTATTGGTCATTCAGGCTCTCGCCCATTGACAAAAAGGGGTGCTCTATTGACAGTGACTTTATATATGCTTAAAAATACAAGTATTTAATGTTGCTGCTAGAAGATTTAGTTTCTCAACAACGGCACCGAAAATTTAATAATGATTATAGATTCGATAAAGATGTATATATAAAATATTCAATAATGGTAAAGTCACACTTGTCTAATGGAGTCCTAGATATCGATCCCACATGGAGTAATATTAGAGGCTACGAACTAAGATTTTAGAAAAGTAATACTTAATCACAACAATGTAATTTAAATTGCTTATCTGTCACTAATAGACAATTGAAATAAATATGTAATTTTAATAACTCTTAAATAACTAAAAATACTCATAAAGTTTCTAATGTGAAATTCAATATATAAGAAAACATCCTTCTCCTTGTCAAGAAATTAAAAGTGAATTGATAAATTGAATCAGTTCTAAAATTGTGTTATGTCAAATAGGAGCATACCTATTCTTTACCCTTTGGTCAAGGCATAAAGAACATTGACTAATCCTACGCTTGNCTTCTTTAACATTTTTCATGGCTCAACCAGTTCAAATCACCATTTCACAAATCTCAAGACAAGGAGAAAGACAGAGAAAACTACTCAGAACTCATGGGGAAAGCACAACACAACTTGGAATTCATATGTAAAATCAAAGCCATACAAACTATAACAAGTAATGGGAAGACACAACAAAACTCGAAATTCATATATAAAAGCAAAGTCATACAAACTACAACAAGATTATCTCTAAATTTCTCCCCAAGAACACTCATCGAAGTTCCTCTGAATCTCTTCCTTTCTTTATTCTCTAAATTTCTCCCCAAGAACACTCCTCGAAGTTCCTCTGAATCTCTTCCTTTCTTTACAACACTCTAATTCCTCCTTAAGCAAACTCCTTGAAGTTCCTCTGAATCTCTTCCTTTCTTTACAGCACATAGAATTCTTCTTTGAAGCGGCAAGGAGGAAGAAATCTCTCACTTTCCCTCCACTCTTACAATAAATTCTTCTTCAAAGCGGCAAGGAGGAAGAAATCTCTCACTTTCCCTCCACTCTTACAATCTCTCGAAGCAATTCCTTTTTGAAGTAGCAAGGAGGAAGAAATCTCTCACTTTCCCTCCACTCTTACAATCTCTCGAAAATTTGAAGTAGCAAGGAGGAAGAAATCTCTCACTTTCCCTCCACTCTTACAATTTTAAAGAGTTCCTCACAATATTGGAACCTTTCTAACCTCTATGAACTCTCTCTAGCACCTCCTATTTCTCTTTGAAGTAGCAAGGAGGAAGAAATCTCTCACTTTCCCTCCACTCTTACAATCTCTCGAAAATTCTTCTTCAAAGCGGCAAGGAGGAAGAAATCTCTCACTTTCCCTCCACTCTTACAATCTCTCGAAGCAATTCCTTTTTGAAGTAGCAAGGAGGAAGAAATCTCTCACTTTCCCTCCACTCTTACAATCTCTCGAAAATTCACTCACAATCTAACCCTAAATTAAACTCTCTACACACTACTGGGGCTCTTGGATGTTGTTCTAACCTTCCAACTCCTCAAACTCTTGAGCTTCTCTCTCTCTAATTTTTAGCCAAAATCTTCTTTGAAAGTTGTAGAAGAATTTTCCCAAGAGTTGCCTAAGCATCCCTCCAAAAATCGTCCACATTCAATGCACCTTTGGAAATAACCGTCGATCTCGCCGTCGGCAGCCTCGAGGGTGTCGTCGGCAACCTCGAGGGTGCCTTCGGCGGGCCTTCTAAATTATTTGTCTAGAGTCTCGGGAAAATCTCATCGTCGGCTCGGTTTGGCTCGTTGTTGGCGCCCTAGTTCAATTCTTCACATTTTGGTCCTTTTCGCTCTAAATTTGCTCTTTTTTTGCATCTTTTTGCTCCAATGACCATAATTCATCATACCTACAATAAAACATCAAAAATATCTTTCTTTAAAGTGTAATATCATAAAAAATAATATAACATAGGTATGAAAATCTCAATATATTTTTCTTTGGTCAAAATCCCCCAAACTTAACTATTACTTGTCCTCAAGTAATTTTAGTTCTACATAAAAGTTATGATCTATTGTAATAAAGTTTTAATTCAAAAATACTATAAGTTTGATTTAAGATATATAAAAGTTATGATCTATTGTAGTAAAGTTTTAATTCAGAAATACTATAAGTTTGATTTATATTTGGTCAAAATCCCCAAAACTTAACTATTACTTGTCCTCAAGTAATTTTAGTACTATATAAAACTTTGGTTAAAATCCCCCAAACTTAACTATTACTTGTCTCAAGTAATTTTAGTACTACATAAAAGTTGTCTATTGTAGTAATGTTTTAATTCAAAAATACTATAAGTTTGATTTAAATAAATACCATAGTGAGATTTTCAGAAAACAAAAAACTTCAAGTAATTAAATTAACACTGTAGATACAAGATTATCTAGTCATCAAGTTTAAGAGTTCTAGTCTTCTATTCATTTCAAGAATGACTATATGTTGTAATATTAAGTCACTTAAAATATTCAAATGATAGAAACTTCATGAGAGCACTACTAGTAAAAGATCTAATCCATGAATATAAGTTCAGGAATGTATTTAAGTTTTCTCTTTAGGTAGGTCCAGTGAAGCCAATTTTTTATTAGACATCTCCTCAAGCTTCTCCTTACTTTCATATTTTTTTTCTTTGTTTTCTTCTCTTTTTCATTTGGATTGCTTTCAATCCTATATATTTTTCTTTTCTTTTCAGGGATTGTTGTCAATCCCTTTCTTTCTCATTTTTCAAGTGAGGATTACTATATTTGGATAGTCTTTAATGATTTTGAACATTACATTTCTTTCCCTAAATTTGAAACTCAAAGCATTCCTTTACCTTATAAATGTTTCATAACTTTTACATCATTGAGCCTCAATCTTATGTTCTCAAATGAATTTTCAGATTCTTAACAGTTCAAAATATAATTTCTTTTACTTTAAATAGTTAACTATAGTCTTATTCTCTTATACTAAATATCTTAATCTACAAAATTAATTTTCATTACAAAAATATTCATTTAAATCTACCATAATATTTAAATATCTACAAAATATAATTACCTGAATTAAATTCACTACATAAAATCATATTAATAATTTTTGAAAATATTTAAATAGAGAACATCTAATAGTTAATCTCTTACTTCCCTCCCAAAAACTTAAATTTTTCAATATGAAATGATACAGCTGAAAAGAAAAATTCTAAATATAAATCATACCTCAGTATTTTAGGCATTTTCATCATTCTAAAATTTTTGCAGTCCTTAAAATTTTTACTTCACCTGGTCTGTAGTATTAGGAGCTTTCTACACATATAAATCATTAGAGGCCTTAGTATTGTAGGCATTTTTATCATTCTGAAATTTCTGCAGGCCTTCTCAAATTTTTACTTCACAGTCTGTAACATTAGGAGCTTTTTATACATATAAATCATTAAAGAATTTGTTGGGTAATGAAATTCTGAAATAAGTACAAAACTAAATATTATACAAACATAATATTTCACTAACACATCTACAATACTAAATAAAACAATTACAATTAAAATGCAAAATAAAAATTACATCACATTACAAATTAACAAATTTCAACTACCACACCAAACAATTATAACAATAATTAAAAATTATCCAATTACAACATAAAAATAAAAATAAAAATAAAAGTAAAGACACACAAATATTTATTTCTATTACAAAAATAAAAGTAAAAGCACATCAATTACTATCAAATGTCAAAATCCCAAACTATATCTTCGTCTCCTTGGTCAACAGGTGGATTGGGCTGATACTGAGTATATCGAGGGCATTCAGGAAAAGTAACATCAGGCTCACCTCTGTAGTGTCGGGTCTGAGCTTCGTAGTAAGCTATCTCAAAGTCTGAATGCCTCTGTTGGTACTCACTATCCTAATCATGTCTACGTTATAATCCTCCAATCCTTTCATTTATTAACTCTATACTCTTTCGCTGCAAGGTCAACTCATTCATTAAATCAGTTAGGGTAGGGGAACTATAAGGTGGAAGGTCATAACTAGTAGAGGGGGATATCTCTACTAGTAGAAGGTTCTTGACTCCTACTCCCAGTTCTCCATTTTTCATGAGATTCATATGTCTTTAAATTAGCTTTACTAATGGGTTTCATAAGGTAAACCCATTCCTCATCATCTTCAGCTTCCACTCCTGAAAGTTGGCAAAGTGCATAAATGAGGCCAGGATGTCCTAGACCTCCACTTGTTTCACTCCTTATCATGGTTAATATATTCTATTTATATTTCTGTTATTCTGAATACAGAAATTTAGAATAACTATATCTCTTGTTACCTCACTATGGTGATAGGTCTGACAAAGAGTAGAGGAAATAAAATAGTGTCACGCTTTAGATGTGGCATTCAACATGGAAGCAAAAAAACTTACCCGTTCTCGTTGCTTTATCTTCCATGTTCCTTTCCCATCATAAGAAAGTTGATCACATCATTCAGCGGGTCTTCCATCGTACTGAAGGTTTCATAATGGCAGTTATAGGAGTCTGGGACTTCATAAATGAAGTTAATGCGGGCGGCACAAAATTCAACAGAAAATCCCCGCACTTGAACGATTCCATCCTTAGAATATAACACATTGGCATAAAACTCTTTTACAATATTAAAAGTAGCCTTATTGGTGGTGTAACAGAAGTTTTCCCACCTCCGCTCGGTAATAACTCGTTCAATTTCTTTTCCCGGACTCTCAAAAACTCGATCTTGTATACATTTCTTCCCTTCAAATACTGAAGTAAACCTCGATTGAGCATTCGCGTTGACAAAGCGAGACTCGTCAAACTCAAGTCGCCTCTTTTGTCGTGGAGTCATTTCAATCTAATCAAAATTATAGAAAAATTCCAAAATATACTTCAAATATGCAAATAATGGCTTCCAGGAGTAATTCATGAGTTCAACACTAAATTCCATGAATTTCTTCCTAATATTTTCTTCACATTCTCAAATTTTTTGGATCATCTCAATGTGGAAGAAATTCATGGTGAAAATCAAATATTTTTAGTTTGGAGTGAAGCTCTTACTTAGAGATGATCAAATTCAAATGTGGAAGAAATCAATGGTGAAAATCAAATATTTTTAGTTTGGAGTGAAGCTCTTACCAAGAGATGATCAAATCCGCCATAGTGAAAATCAAATATTTTTAGCTTGGAGTGAAGCTCTTACCTAGAGATGATCAAATCCGGTGTCTAAATGCCTTGAAATCGCCCCCAAATCCAAGATCTCTCAAGCCCTAGGTCAAAATTTTCATTTTTTAGAGGAAGGGGATCATGAATAGTGGCGCTTGACTGGTCAAAATTGCGGTTAAAGGTATTTTTTTCGGGATCTCACCGTCAGCGGGGTCTTCGGCCCCGTCAGCAAGCTCTATTGGATTAATATCCTAAGTCTCAGGAAAATTCCGCCGTCGGCGGGGTCGAGGGTGCCGTCGGCGAGCTCTATTGAATTGGTTCAATTTCCGGATTTTTGTAATTTCGATCAATTTCAAGCCTCAATGACATCCGTTCAATCATTATAGACATAATTTTAAATGATTAAATGATGCTCTTATCACAAATAAACATTCACAACACAAAATATCATAATTATATAAAAATTCTAAGGGTTACAATATACGTTACAAGACACACCTACTTTGGTATTTTCTCAATCTTAATACATCAATTCAGCGTCGCAATCCAAGCCACAACACTCAAAACGCTGAAAACAAACATATATGCTCAGTCTCAACTATACAAAAATCTAAAAGCAAAATTCTAAAGCAAAGCAAACATAAAGTTCAAACCAAATTACACACATAGATAGACAGGTAGCAATGTAAATCCACTATTCTTCAGATTCAGTGTTAGATTCTCCTCTGAGATCACCCATTGATTGCACATGAACGAAGAGGTTATAGAAGGGTCGGAAAAATTCTTCAGTAAAGTCCTCTTCTATCAATTTCATCTTTCTCATTAATCGTATCAAACTATCTTCGATATGTCCAGAGTGAGCAAATTGTTCTTTCATCTTTCTCTGGTTGAACACTCGCATTCTATGGTTTTCAGGGGAATTGGATGCCATATGGATGAATTTAGTGGAGTTTCACTGCGTTCTTGGGGAAATATGAACTTAGGAATCGAATTTTGAAGCTTAAAAGGAGTAACTCCCGCCTAAAACCGCCAAAAACCATCCATTCAAACTCCAGAAAGCGTCATCCCGCCGGTCTCGCCGTCGGTGAGCGTTTAGAATTTAATTGCCTGGACTCTCGGGAAAAACCCGCCGTCGGTGGCATCAATGGAGCCGTAAGTGGCATCAATGGAGTCGTCGGCGCCCAAGGTAAAAATTGCACAGTTTCGCTTTGGATCCAATTTTTATGATGATTCAAGGGTAAATAAGAGTAGTAGAGTTCAATACTACCACAAACTAACGATAATTTCAAATAAAACTACTAGAATCGCAATAAAAATAAAGATAACTATGGGTTGTCTCCCATAAAGCGCTTGGTTTAACGTCGTCAGCCCAACCTATTTAGATATTAAAGGTTGACTGATCATTAAAACCTCTTTAAAATTTGGTCTTTTACCCTCAAAATACGGTATTAATCTGTGTTCATTTACTTTAAATCTATTTCCAGTCTTTTGATCTTCAATTTCAACAGCTCCGTAAGTATAAACTTGAGTCACAGTAAAGAGTTCTAACCAACAAGACTTCAATTTCCCAGGGAATAACTTCAGTCTTGTATTATAAAGCAAAACTTTTTGTCTTGGTTCAAAGTTCTTCTGATTAATCTTTCAATCATGCCATAACTTTAATTTCTCCTTATAAATTATGTCGTTATCATAAGATTCATTTCTTAATTCTTCCAATTCATTCAATTGTAACAATCTCTTCCTTATAAATTCTATCGTTATCATAAGACTCATTTCTTAATTCTTCCAATTCATTTAATTGTAACAATCTCTTCTTACAGCATCTTTCAAATTATAATTGAATTCTTTAATCGCCCAATATGCTTTATGCTCCAATTCTTACAAGCATCTTTCAAATTATAATTGAATTCTTTAATCGCCCAATCTGTCATTATCATAAGACTCATTTCTTAATTCTTCCAATTCATTTAATTATAACAATCTCTTCTTACCACATCTTTCAAGTTATAATTGAATTATTTAATCGCCCAATATGTTTTATGCTTCAATTCTGCTGGTAAGTGACAAGTCTTTCCAAAAATCAGTCTACAAGGAGTCATTCCAATAGGAGTTTTATAAGCAGTCATGTAAGCCCATAATGCGGTATCCAGTAGACCAATCTACTCTACTAGGGTTTACAGTCTTTTCAAGTATTTGTTTAATCTCTATATTAGAAACTTCAGCTAGCCCACTGATTTGAGGGTGATAGGCAATAGAGATTCTATGAATAATATTAAACTTTTCTGCAAATCTCTGAATGTAGTTATTTCTAAAATGGGATCCTCCATCAGTGATAATCATTCTCGGCATTACGTATCTAGTGAAAATATTTTTCATTAAAAATCTTGAAACACTTTTAGCGTCACAACAAGGTAAAGTTTGTGCTTCAATCCACTTTGAAACGTAGTCTACTGCAATTAATATATATAAGTTCNTAGAAACTGTCTGTAACTTCATTGTCGGTGTCAGATAATTTATGATTTTCTAATCTTGACAAATGATCAACAATTTGATTATCAGTCCTCTTTCTATCAATAACCACAACATCAAATTCTTGCATCAAAAGTATCCGAAAATTAACCTTGGTTTGGCATCCTTCTTTTGCATCAGATATTTAATAGCAAAGTGATCAGTGTGCACAACACATTTAGTACCAATTAAATAAGATCTAAATTTTTCTAAAGTATACACAATAGCTAGTAACTCTTTTTCAGTAACAGTATAGTTAATTTGAGCATCATTATGAGTTTTACTAGCGTAGTATATAACTTTAAAAATCTTTTCATACCTTTGTCTAAGAACGCTCCAATAGCATAATCACTAGCATCAAACATCAGTTCAAATGGTTTCTCCCAGTTAGGTGAAACTATAATAGGGGTTGTGATTAATTTTTCCTTTAATAACTTTAAGGCATTTAAACAGCTTTCAATAAATTCAAATTTCTTGTCCTTTTGTAAAAGTTGGCATAGAGGTTTGATAATTTTTGCAATTCAAATGGTTTTCCCAATTAGGTGAAACTATAATAGGGGTTGTGATTAATTTTTCCTTTATGCATTCAAACAACTTTCAGTAAATTCAAATTTCTTGTCCTTTTCTAAAAGTTGGCATAGAGGTTAATTTAAACAGTTTTTCAGTAAATTCAATTTTTTTGTCCTTTTCTAAAAGTTGGCATAGAGGTTTAGTAATTTTTTAAAAATCTTTAATAAAACGTCTGTAAAAACCAACATGTCCCAGAAAACTTCTAACTTCTCTTACACTAGTAGGAGGTGTTATAAGATGTCCAAGAAAACTCCTAACCTCTCTTACATTAGTAGGAGGTGTTAGTTTAGATATAACTTGGCATAGAGGTTTGGTAATTTTTGAAAAATCTTTAATAAAACGCCTGTAAAAACCAACATCCAAGAAAACTCCTAACATATCTTACATTAGTAGGAGGAGTTAGTTTAGATATAACTTGAATATTTGCAGGGTCTGTTTCCATACCATTTTTTGAAATTTTATGCCCTAACACAATTTCTCCTGCAACCATAAATTGACATTTCTCCCAATTTAGAACTAAATTAGTTTTTTCGCATAACTCCAAAATTTTTTCAGATAATTTAAGCATGCGTCAAATGATGTTCTAAATACAGAGAAATCATCCATAAATACTTCCAATCCATCATCAATTAATAAATGATGTTCCAAATACAAAGAAATCATCCATAAATACTTCCAATCCATCATCAATTAACTATACATCACACATCTCTGGAATGTTGCACGTGCATTACATAATCCAAAAGGCATTCTTCGAAAAGCAAAAGTTCCAAAAGGACTAGTAAATCTTGTCTTTTCTTAATCCTCAGGAGCAATAGGAATATGATGGTAGCCGGTATATCCATCTAAAAAATAAAAATATTAGTGCCCAGCAAGTCTATCCACTATTTCATCTAAAAATGATAAAGGGAAGTGATCTTTCCTAGTGGCAGTATTTAATTTTCTATAATCAATGTAAATACACTACCCAGTAACTTGTCTGATAGGTATTAATTCATTGTTCTCTTTTGTGTCAACAGTCTCTCCTCATTTATTAGAGACACAATGAATTGGATTTACCCACGCACTGTCTGAAATAGGATACATAATTCCAGTGTCCAACCATTTCAAAATTTCCTTCTTAACTACTTCTTTCATCATTGGATTTAATCTCCTTTGTGGTATCAACTCTTGGTTTATACTGTTCATCTAGTATAATTCTGTGCATATAGATCGAATGACTGATTCCCTTAATATCAGCTAACTTCATCTAGTATAATTTTGTGCATACAGATCGAATGACTGAATCCCTTAATATCTGCTAAGGTCCAACCAAAAACTTTCTTATATCTTTTTAATGTATATAAAAGTCTTTGCTCTTGCAAATCATTTAATTTTGAAGATATAATAACAAGTAGTGTAGATGAGTCTCCCAGAAACACATACTTCAAGTGGTTAGGCAATATTTTCAACTCAAGTTCAGGTGATTTTATAATTGACGGAACTAGATTCTTATCAGCATTTTCTATAATATCCAGCATCTCAAATCTNGTGAACATCTATCATAGCTTTTCTAGTAGCTAAAAATGGTCTTCCTGAAATGATAGGTATTTCTTTATCTTCCTCCATATCTAAAATAATGAAATCTACAGGAAAGATAAATTTATCAANCCTTTTTCTGTATCCACTTTCTCTTTTTCAGTTTCCGTTTCTTTTTGTACTCTTGTTTCCAATTATTTTCCACTTCGTAATTGTATCACTTTTATTTTTTCTTTTCCTTGATATTTAGGATTTGGTTCCACAGCACTAGGAAAAGTTCCTAATGTTCGGTTCCTAAGCGCAGTAGCGATATGCCCTAATTGATTTTCAATATTCTTAATAGCGGTTCCTCGATTCTGCAATTGTTGAACCATGTTTAATATCATCTCTTCCATAGACAACTTTTTTTTCCTTAATTTGCTAAATCCTGAAGGATAAGAAGCTCTATAATTAACATTTCCTTGGTTGGATGAATTTTCTAATGGGTTCACTGGGTTGTTCGCCCATTGTTGATTTATAGAAGAATTGTTATTCCAATTAAAATTTGGATGATTATTCCAACCTGGGTTATAATAATTCGAAAAAGGGTTGTTGGGTCTATTAATAGCATTTAAAGTCTCATACGAAGGTTGAACATCCACAAATTGCCCAAATGAATTCTCTTCCATCATAGTAGGTGTTGGAGAATAATTCATTCTATAATGATCTAATTTCTTTGATTTTGCAGCAAACTGCGAAGCTAACATAGATATTGCATCAGAATCATGGATACTAGCTGCTCTTTTAGGATTTACCCTTTCAGTTGAAAATTGTTGGTAGCCATCTCTTCTATTAACGAATAAGCCTTATCAAAAGGTTTTGACATTAAAGAACCACCAGCCGCAGCATCTATAATCGATCTAAGTGATCCACTAATCCATTGTAAAAAGTTTAAATTATCAACCAATCTGGGACAAATGATGAGGGCACTTCCTAAAAAGATCTTTAAATCTTTCCCAAGCTTCATATATCGACTCTCGAGTGATGAGGGCACTTCCTAAGAAGATCTTTAAATCTCTCCCAAGCTTCATATATTGACTCTTGATCTAAGAGATCCCACTAATCCATTATAAAAAGTTTGAATTATCAACCAATCTGGTAACGAGCATCTATCATCAATCTAAGAGATCCCACTAATCCATTATAAAAAGTTTGAATTATCAACCAATCTGGTAACGAAGAGGACATTTCCTAAGAAGATCTTTAAATCTCTCTCAAGCTTCATATATTGACTCTCCATAAATTAACATTTCCTAATAAGATCTTTAAATCTCTCCCAAGCTTCATATATTGACTCTCCATCAATTTGACATATTTCCTAAGAAGATCTTTAAATCTCTCTCAAGCTTCATATATTGACTCTCCATCAATCTAATCACTAATCCATTATAAAAGGTTTGAATTATTAACCAGTCTGGTAACGAATGATGAGGGCATTTAAGAAGATCTTTAAATCTCTCCTAAGCTTCATATATTAACTCTCCATCAATCTGACAGAACGATGTTTAGCAGTTTTGGATGAAGGAAAATATTTAGATAGAAATTTCTGTGAAAGTTCTCCCCAAGTTCTAATAGATTCAGGTGCTAACAAATTTAACCACATCTTAGCCTTATCCCTAAATGAAAAAGGAAAAATTCTAAGTCTAACAGCATCGTTTGAAATTCTGCCATATTTAAAGGTAGTACACAGTTCTAAAAAACTAGCGAGGTATAAATTAGGATCTTCATTTGGTGTACCTCTGAATTGATTATTTTGTACCATTTGGATAATAGCAGGTTTAAGCTTAAATGAATTAGTAGCTACATCAGGATTTTGGATAGATAAGTGAATTTCATCTGCTCTAGGATTTGCATAATCTAGTAGGGATCTAGGTTGGTGTTCATTTTCTATTCCTTGATTGTTCACGTTGTTTTCCATTGTGTCAGAATTTCTAGGTTCTCTTCTCAGTCTTCTAATTTTTCTAACAGTGTGTTCTAATTCTGAATCATAGGGTATAAGATTTTTAGGTCCAAATTTACACATACAATTGAAATCAATACACAGAAAAATAGTTAACTAAATATGAAAATAAGTTGCAATTCCAATAAAAATTTTCTAATAGTCCTAATTTGTTTATTACTCTAATTATGATTCTTGTTTACTCCCCGGCAACGGTGCCAAAAACTTGACAGCGACTTTATATATGCTTAAAAATACAAGTATTTAATGTTGCTGCTAGAAGATTTAATTTCTCAGCAAATGCACCAAAAACTTAATAACGGTTATAGATTCGATAAAGATGTATATATAAAATATTCAACAATGGTAAAGTCACACTTATCAATGCAAATATACGTATCGCTCAAGTAGTATAGGGCTCTAATGGAGTCCTAGATATCGATCCCATAGAGAGTAATATTAGAGGCTACGAACTAAGATTTTAGAAAATCAATACCTACTCACAACAATGTAATTCAAATTTCTTATCTAGCACTAAAAAGCAATTAAAATAAATATGTAATTTTAATAACTCTTAAATAACTAATTATGCTAATAAAGTTTCTAATGTGAAATTCAATATATAAAAAAGTATATTTCTCCTTGTCAAGAAATTATAGTGAATGGATAAAGTGAATCAGTTCAAATTGTATTGTGCCACCTTGTCAAGAAATTATAGTGAATGGATAAAGTGAATCAGTTCAAATTATATTGTGCCAAATGATATATAAGAAAGCATCCTTCTCTTTGTCAAGAAATTATAGTGAATGGATAAAATGAATTAGTTCAATTTATATTATTGTCAAGAAATTATAGTGAATGGATAAAATGAATTAGTTCAATTTATATTGTGCCAATAGTTTCTCCCTGTCAAGAAATTATAGTGAATGGATAAAGTGAATTGGTTCAAATTATATTGTGCCAAATAGGCACCTATTCTTTACCCTTTGGTCCTGACATAAAGAACATTGACTAATCCTACGCTTGTTTACTGACTATTCTTTACCCTTTGGTCCAGGCATAAAAAACATTGACTAATCCTACACTTGTTTACTGAATCTGCGATATTCTTTATCCTTTGGTCCAGACATAAAGAACATTGACTAATCATACGCTTGTTTACTGAATCTGCGACTAGGCTGGGAGGATATCGACTTTCACTTTGGAGCTCCCATTTTCCCCTCGCCTGAGGGCTAACATCTACACTTCAACACCTAAATGATAGGACTGAATTGGAGATTTTAGTCTGTCACTCTAAAATCTCAAATTCTACGCCTGATAATTTTATTTCCCTATTTATTTGCACTCAACTTCCAAGGGCTTTGACCTTCCTGAATCTTGGATGTAATCTTCACTTTAGTTGTAAAACCTAACTTTCAAGGACTTTGACCTCCCTAAATCTTGGATGTAATCTTCACCTTAGTTGTAAAACTATATTTATTTGCACCCAATTTCCAAGGGCTTTGACCTCCTTGAATCTTGGATGTAATCTTCACTTTAGTTGTAAAACTCAACAATATTTTAACAAATCAATTAGCAAAATTGAAAGTAAATTAAGATCGAAGTGAAAAGATCATCACAACTTCTTTAACATTTTCATGGCTCAACCAACTCAAATCACCATTTCACAAATCTCAAGATAAGGATAAAGACAGAGAAAACTACTCAGAACTCATGGGGAAGACACAACAAAACTCGAAATTCATATATAATCAGTTCGTGCAATAAGTAAATAACACTTATCTCTAATTCCTCCCCAATAAAACTCCTCGAAGTTCCTCTGAATCTCTTTTTTTTCTTACAGCACACAGAATTCCTCTTTGAAGCGGCAAGGAGGAAGAAATCTCTCACTTTCCCTCCACTCTTACAATCTCTCGAAGAATTCCTCACAATCTAACCCTAAATTAAACTCTCTACACACTATTGGGGCTCTTGGACGCTGTTCTAACCTTCCAACTCCTCCAACTCTTGAGACTCTCTCTCTCTCTCTAATTTTCGGCCAAAATCTTCTTTTAATGTTATAGAAGAGTTTTCCCAAGAGTTGCCTAAACATCCCTCCAAAAATCGTCTACATTCAATGCACGTTTGGAAATAACTGTCGATCTCGCCGTCGGAGGCCTCGAGGGCGCCGTCGGCGGGCCTTCTAAGTGAATTAANATCAACATATTTTCTTTTGGTCATCTGTTCTATAAGAATTATAGCCTTATAGAGTGAGTCTACATTTGCATTTTAATTAATCTTATGAACAAATCTTTTATACATTCATCATCAAAGACCTACATAACCTAGTACACAATTTACTTTGATTCACTCAACATTAAAAATTAACCATAAAATAATAAAATATATAAGTGTGGTAAGCAATAAAAATGATAAATTTTAAATTGTAAAATTATACTTTCATTAGTCTTAGGACATTGTACATACCAATCATACTTAGACAGCTTGATTTGTAATCAAGTTGTGAATCCTACGGTTCTTAATAAATAATAACATATCATATCTTGCATTCATTGAGATTGGCCATGCATTATTTTAAATGTGATTATGTGATTTAGATGAACTCTTTCTAGGCATGGTTGTAAGTCCATTACATTTTTTCTTGTCATATTTTCTTGCTTTTAGATTAGGTTTCTGAGGTTTTGTTTCTTTTAGTGAATCTAACTTCAGACTTAGAATTTCAAGATTGCTCGTCTAGTTACGAAATACATTCTCAACACTTAGATTTTCTTACGATGATATATCGTGTGATTTAAGTCCTAACTTTCTTATAAAATATTAGGTTGAAACATTAAATAAACTTCTTTTAAAATCACTAAAATTAAACAATAGGATAATTGAGATGTCATTGGGTATTCTCAGCTTCTTCGCCATCTCCTACTCATTTTATATATATTTCAAAATATCACACCACACTATATATATATATATATATATATATATATATATA
>JXCR01148413.1:186659-198873 GCA_002079205.1 Phalaenopsis hybrid cultivar
ATATATATATATATTTCAAAAGATCACACCCCACACACACAAAATAAAAGATAAAAAATAAAAGTCCCACTTGCCCAATAACCAAATCAAGTCAGACATTGTAAGCAACATGGTAAGCTCACTAGGGAGTAGTAATGAAAGTGACGGAAGTGCAACATAAATCACTTGAGTAGCTTAATTGATTGAAGGATCTTGAACCACAATAGAAGGTTGTGTGGTCGGGACAAGAATCAAGTTGATTGACTGAATTTTTGTGTTGTGTCTTAGTTAGACAACCCTACCTGATCTGGCATCAAAAGCATGATCTTCTTCCTCTTCATGGAGATTTTCTTCCTCTATTCACCCTTTGAATGGTCTCATTCTTTTGATCTTCTGAAGATAGAGTGAACCAGACTTTTGATGAGAACATTAGCTTTAGATTTTGGTAGTTTGTCCATCGCAACGCCTAAGGCACGAGATTCAATTGACTCTAACAAAAAAAACTCAAAGCAAAGTAGACATGAGAATGAGTCACATTGCTCAATTTATAAGAATCAATACCTTCGAAATTAATGGAGTTCAATCATTGAGACATTAATTAACATTGAATGAGATTTATGTTTTGCATTTAATTCTTTTTTTATTAAAGCATTGTTTTCAAGAAGTCACTAAATTGGGGAATTAAATATGTACATAAAAAAGTGTATGCATTGGTCTTACAGAGGTCAAATTGTCTAAATGAGATGAAAATGATGGAGTCAGATCCCCTATGAAGAGATTGTGAAGCCCACCAAGTTGTACGAGCCAAGCCGAATGAGTCAAAAAGTTAACAGTGAAAACGACTAAGCGATCCAAATAAGTCATTCGACCTGAAAAGATACAGGAGAGCTTTTAGTCGTCAAGTACAGGAAAGCCGTCTCAATGCAGTAGTCTATTTCACAGTATATAGGATCCAATCAATCATCCTATGGAGATGAAAATAGTTCTTTCCAGAGATTGAAGATCATCAACTAGGTTGGGTTAGCCAATTGCACCCTACTAACTTAGCCCATCTGATCGAGCTGACTCGGTCGAGCCCAGTCAACTAAGCTTAGCTGGTCAAGCCAGAATGTGACCTTACGATATGTTATATATTTTAAAATACCAAAAATATCCTAGTATAAATCTTCACTAAACGGGAGTAAAAATAAAATATCACAAAATCAAATTCTCTATAAATAGGAAAATAGGGTAGTGTCATCTTTCATCTCTCTTTCCCTTTCCTTTTTCTTTATTTCCTCCTTATTTACATTTTATTCCTTCAGAGTGATTCACGGATAAAATTGGATTCAACAATAACACACTTTTCTTCTTTTTTTTTTTTTAATTTAGGGTTATATTAGTGTAAGCTAGGAACTGAAAGTAAGTTGTTCTGGCTCAAAAGCTAATTTAACTAAAATATTAGAATTGAACAAATTCAAAATTCAAACTTGGCTGCCGCACCATACACCGTAACTCTCCAAAATAATTTTTAAGAAAAAGTGTTGTGTCGGAAAAAATTAGAAATAGAAGGACATTTGGACAAACATATGCAAAACATTTGCCAATATTCTGCAGATATTTCTCAAACAAGTAATCCTAATTAAGGCTCACTTTGAACCGATTGCTACTTTTCATAATTGTGATTATAAAGCTCGGTGAGAAATGCAAAATTGTATGAAACTATTGTGGGGACTTGACCACCCAAATTCAAATGTTTACCAACAGGTCAAGCCACTATGGGGAGTGAGCCAAGCCTATTTTAATGACTCAAACCCAATTTGACCCAAACTTCTTTCCCTTTTAATTCAACACACTTACCATGCTTGGATCCAATTGGCTTGACAACTCTCCACCCCTGACCTCCCACAAACAGATGGTGACCTCTCATGGCCTGGTCGGCCACCATGGCTGACCGCAAGCCCAAACCCGAGAGCCACCCATGAGCCAAAACCCAAAATTTTACCCATCCTATGTGGCTCACCTCCATTGGCTTTTGCCCCTATCTTCCCTTCACCTAAGCGCCACCTTGGACCCCTTGAATTGCCCAATTGACAGGATTGGGATGAAATCAAGACTGGCATGGTGGTCAAATTGCAAATGATAATAAATTACAAATAAAATATTACATAAATCAAATATGCATCAACATAATTGAGATGAAATCAAGACTGACATGTTCACATTACCCTGTAACTCATAGAAAAATGTCGAGCAACAGAGTTATTTTCACTTTCTGCAGCGGTATATGCTTAGCTCTAGACCGTCGATGTGTAGAAAAAGTATCTAGAATTCATTTTGATTTCGATCTGGCACAAGTAAAATTGTGGTACAATAGACCATTATTGTCCATTGTCAGTTAGGAAGAAACAGAAGAAAGATAACCCATTCTGAAATTCCAACTTAGGCAGCAAAAGTCTATTGAAGAGAAGACAGAGCTGGCGGAACAAGCTAGAAAACTGATAGTGGGCGATTAAAATCAGTAATGATTATCGCCGCTCATGGAATCGTGGATGCTTCAATAACTGTGTTGACTAAAATAAAAATCGGATTGACACACGCACAATTCCAAAATTGAAACAAATGGCTTAAAAGAGCCAAAAACAGAAAGAACAAGAGCCTCCACCACAACTTATGGAGAGAACCTTTCTGAATTTGAATTTCAAATTCCAGAATACACTCAAGAGAAGCTTATCCTATCCTAGGAATGGAAAATTTTGACCTCAAAGAAGATGAGATGGAGAGAGCAATTTTCATGACAAATTTCTATATCACACTTATTGTTGATCGTATGGTACCAGCATAACTTGTTGTTAGACAGGTCATTTCTTAAGAAGAATTGAGTCACATGCAAACCATCAAGCGACACTTCTTCAAACAACATTTCAAGACAACTAATGGTGGAAAAATTAACATATTGGAAGGCATAGTGTTGTTCACCAAAGTGTTTAATGAAGAAGAACAGGACATTATCCTTAAGCATGTGACAGAAGCTCGCGATAGAGGACTGGCTGGATGTTTAAAAAAGAGAACTTATTCAGAGCCCAATCGATGAAAGAAAGTGAAGGGGAGGATTACCATACAATATGGCTGTTGTTATAACTATGTTGAATATATAGATGGTAATCCCTCAGGCATTTTGAGGCATGAACAACTAGTAGATCATATGGTCATAATAACAATTGAAATAATTAAATGACTGGTGGTTTGGATTATATTACCGCCTGACTGTATTCCTGACATCTGCATTATTAATATCTATGAATGAGATTGTATTCCACCTCAAATCGATCATCATGATTTTCAAAGACCCTTTTGTACAATTTCTTTGTTCAACAAATGTGCAATATTCTTTGGGAAAGAAATATAGATCAGAGGATCTAGAGAGTTCAGATGTTCATTTCAGATACCCCTCCCACGTGAGTCAGTATTGTTCATACATGAAATGGAGCTGACATAACAAAACATTGTATTTCAGGAGTCGATTAACAAAGAATTTTGATCACAGTCAAAAGGATGTGTCCCGGCAAACGTCTGATTGATTACCAACCTATGTCATAACTGCAAGGGTTACAACCTCTGGAACTACCATCACCCTGTAAATACCTAAGCACCTGAGTCATACTTGAATGTACTTGTTTCTGATGGTATTGTGGAGTGCAAGGTATCCATAATAAATCTTGTATTAAAGGAGACTACTATATGACCAAAAAGAGAGAGAGAGACTCAGCAGGGGATCCAATGTCAGGTTATATGATATGTATGATGATAGACGCTATTTGATGTTTTGATTGTGTGGACACAATTTTTTATGCATTCTTGACATCCTTTTAACTTTTATGTGTGTTCATGCTATCTTTTGTATAAGAAATGAAACAACCTTTTTGCTACAATTGGTATTTCTGCTACCGATACTGCTCGTGCAGGTACAAAAAAGTAAAAGCAAACACCAACAAATTAACAAAAGAACACGACATCAACAAACAAACAAAAACAAATCATGTGAAATGACATGAATTCAATTCTTGACAATTACACCAACTAAAATCAACTATAGGTAAGGTGTAATTTTCCTTGGGTGTCCTATACCCATACAAAAAAATATAAATTAGTGAAACAAATTGAAATAATAAACTAAAGATAACTATGGGCAAGATTTAATTTCCTTCGGGTGGCCTATACCCAGTAAACTTTAAGAATTCATAACAATTTTTAACCAAATAATTTATGTGTGAGTTTCACATAGCTTTTTCATCATTCCTTTCTAACAAAGTAGGAGCATGACATTGATCTTTTGAGGGTTGATAAGACCTCTCCATAAGTCCCAATGCCCTTTTTCCCTAGCATCCTTTAAAGGCAGATGTGAAACCCACCTAACATAAAATAATGGTATTCTCCTTTAATAGCTAGCTGAATCGACATTGGATTCCTCAGTGACAATCTTGATTTCATCTTGACCGATCTCCAGAACATTTAAGATAAAATAAAACATTCTAAGGTTGCACTGACCAGTTTGTTCAACACCAATATGTATGGCACATCTGTTTGGTACACCACACATATTGGGGGCTCATTTGTTGACCTCACTTTTGTGAGGACTTACCCCAGACTTTGCCCATGACCTTAAATTAGAGCTATAACTTTTGGGACTCCATTAGGGTAAGCCTAAGCCCTCTAACCCTTTGGTTGGGGCGATTTAGGGTTTTGACTAAGTGAAGACCCTAAATTGGTCTCTAAGGGAAAGGCATGTCGTAAGTCACTCAAGTCAACCTAAAACCCTAAAAACCAGACCAAAACCCTAATGCGCCCTTTTGAAGCCAAAATTTAGTGACACCATAGAGTGGTCAAAACAATTAGGCATAACCCAAATTTGGATAAATATTGACCAATTGACCATTTTACCCTTTCCCATTGAACCTTTAACCATATGATCAATCCATGGATCATAGAGTCAACTCCATGTCCATATGAGTACACATGGTCAACTCAATCATTATAGGGTTAATTTCCATACATTCCTTTTATTTTTCTAATTAATTAAAAAGAATGTCATGATGGGCTTGCTCTAAACCTAACTCTAAAAAAAAAATCTAAACCAACCCATGGAACTCAAGCCCAAATTAACCCATGACCCATTCTTATTGAGCCATTCATGACTGATTAACACCTAACATGAGATGAATAACCTATTAAAAACCCATGGAGCCTACCATTGTTGACCTAGTCCAAGTCATGATGTGGGGGAGGCACATGTCATCCTACATGGTCTTTAACTTATATCTTCTTGAACCAAGCATGGATGGTTAAGCCAGATCACTTTCGAACCCATTATCCACCTCAACACCAAGCTAATGGGCTCAAATTCCTCTTCTTCACCATGCTCAACACCATGATGAGCACACCATAAGAAATGCAAAATTTGACTATCCATAGCTATCAAACATTCTTTGAGAGCCACTGAGATTCTATAAGCAACCTCAAGCCTTCTCCAATCATTGTTGAGCTCCCCATGGCCTATAATGGATACTTAAAGAGCCGGTTCGAGAGCCATAAGAGAAGAAGGAACTATATAAACAGCTCCCAAGCTCTCCTGCTCTCAATAGCAAAGCTCTCTCCATCACATTGGCAATTGATCACACATCTTTTTAGCCGCTCAAATCTATTAGGAAGCCCTAATTTTTTATCTTAAAAACATAATAAATTTTGAATTTGACATGAACTCAATCAAAACTCAAATCCAAGTATCCTAAAAGCTTCCTGGAGCCTCTACGACACTCCTACAATCAAAATCAAGCCTTCGCAGAGCCTCTAACCTATCTCAAGACCAAACCGAGCCACTGTTTGATCTGGATCATAGTTAGAGCCAATTTCTATATAATTAAGCTCAAGGGAAGCTACATGGGGAAAAAACAATCAGTTTTGCCAAACCCAATTAAAGCTACACCTCTTGGGTCCTGATGTGGACCAAGAACCATAAAATTTTCTTTAGGTTTGGTCTTTTATGAAAGAAATCAATACACCATGCTTGATCAACCGTATAGATGTCTTCGCCTTAGTTAGATGAAACTTTAGGATCAAATCCCATGATATTTCATGAAAACTAAAGAGAGAAATTAGGTTTTAATCACGAACGATGTTCAGTTCATCGTCCCATGGGGACACTAAATGGATGTCGTCTATTTTCGTGTCTTTAAAATGAACGGGTGTGATTATTTCGTATCATGAAACCATAGAGGAGAAAAGTTTTGGATCGGTGCCACCTCAAACGACAGCGTGGAAAGTGCCTCCAATCAAATGACATTGTGCAAGCATTCAAAGCATCTAAGGAATGACGTGGTGCCGCGTCGGATAAGTAGATAATTCGGGATTGCCAAATTAAATAAATATAGAAAATCTTAATAAACTTAAAAAAATCATAACTTTGTCTAAAAAAATCACAAAAATAAAAAAAAAATATCCCTAAACACAGTAAAAAGAGGGTAAAATGATAAAAAAATTTAAAACTAATTGAATTATATTTAATTTTTAATTAATTAAATGCTCTAGAGAGTATTTTAATTATTAAAAATTAATTACTACAGAGTACTTTAATTATTAAAAATTAATTATAAAGGGTAAAAATTTGAAATTTAATGAGAAATTTCCCTTTGATATTATGTATTCCCTTATTTTTTTAGGGTTAGGGATTTTCTAAACCTAAAATGACAAATTATCTACTCAAAGTGAAATTACTTTGAAAAAGATCTACAAAAATTAAAATAAAAATTATAAAAATGCAAAACTTATATGGAAATAAAGAAAACTCTTATGGCAGTAAAATTAAACCCTAAAATAATATTGTCCTCCCTTGAAAACCCTAAAATGAAAAATTATAAATCTAAGGGTAAAAATGTAAAAAAATAAAATTTATTTTGGTCATAATTGTTCCACGAACTAAATTAAAACATTGATCCACAGGTCTTAGGGCATTATATCATGGTCATCCTCTTAACCATGAAAACTCCCCTATGATCTAGGGTATAGCATAATTTGAGCTTGGATCTAGGTTAGGTTCAACTCCATTAGACCTAACCTAAATGAACTCTCAATTGAAGTTAAGTCTGAACCCTGATCTGACTTAACTTAGCTAATTTTGGTTAAATTCAACTTAACCCTAAATGTTGGGTCTAACCCATATTAGGCCCAACCTAAACCTTAAACCTAGGTTCAACCAAACTTGAACCTAACCCTAAATGTTGGGTCTAAACCTTATTAGACCCAACCTAAACTATAAACCTAATTTCAACCTAACTTGAACCTATCCCTAAATGTTGGGTCTAACCCATATTAGAGCCGACCTGAACCCTAAACCTAAGTTCAACCTAACTTGAACCTAACCCTAAATGTTTGGTCTAACCTATATTAGACCCAACCTGAACCCTAAACCTAGGTTCAACCTAACTTGAACCTGACCCTAAATGTTGGGTCTAACACATATTAGACTCAACCTAAATTCTAAACCTAGGTTCAACATAACTTGAAACTAACCCTAAATGTTGGATCTAATCCATATTAGACCCAACCTAAAATCTAAACCCTTAAGTTCAACCCAAATTAAACCTAACCTTAAGGCTAACCTAAATTAGACTTAACCCTGAACCCTTTTAAGTTAAATTTACATTGAACCTAAATCTTAATTTTAATTGGACTTAAATTTCAACCCTTCTAAGTTCAACTTACATTGAACCTAAACCCAAAGTCTAATTAGACTTAATCAAACCCTTTTAGGTTTAACATATATTGAAGTATAATCCACCTTAGACTTAGCTCAAACTAATCACCGAGCCAAATTGACCTAACACTAGTTAACCCAATTCAACTGAATCACCGAGTCAACCCAACACAAATTGGGTTAACCTAATTCAAATTAAACTCTGGGTCAACCTAACCTAACTCAAGTTAACCCAATTCAACTGAATCACCTGGTCAACCCGACCTAACTAGGGTTAACCCAAACTAACTTAGGTTAACCCAACTCAACTGAAATACTAAACCACTGAGCCAACTCGAACTAACTCGGGTTAACCTAATTGAAACACTGAATCAATCCAAACTAACCCAGGTTACCCAATTCAGCTGAATCATCGGGTCAACTCGACTTAACTTGGGTTAGCCCAATTCAACTGAATCACAGGTCAACCCAACCTAACCCGAGTTAATCCAAATCAGCCAAATTTCTAAATAAACTTGACCTAAATAAAGTTAACTCAAATCGACCTAATTTGAGACTCGCCCTCAAACTTTGGAGTAAGTTTAATTGAGGGTCTATTCAAGTCTAATCCAACTTAAACTTGAGTAATAATTTAAGTTTAAATTATTTTGAACTTTAAACAATTTTGAAATATCTTAAACTTGACTTAACCTAGAATGATTAATTTGAATTAGCCCAGTCTAACCTAATTTAATTCCAAGTTATATGACTTGATGAATGATGAACTCAATATTTTTACTGACTTAGTCTAAGGTCAATTAGGTTTAGTTCGACTATAATTAAACTAAGCCAACCTGGATTAATCATATTGAACTTAAAACAAGGATTGAGGGTAATCTGGGACACTATAGCCTAATTCAGGCTAACTTAGATCACCTAGAGGATCACTTTAGATCAGTTCAATCCAACTTGAACTAATCCAAAATCAACCTAGATCTAGGTGATTAGAGGTTAAGCAGAGTTTGACTTCTCATACAAGAACAAAACACACTTAGCCTCAGTTTATCATAATGTGGGCTAAAAGAATCAAACAACTTTAAACAAAAATAACATAAAATTTACCCTAAAAGTCACTTAAACTTTAACCAAATAAAATGCAACCTAGTTTGAGAAGGTATTTTAAAGGAGGCAACCCGTGGCTGCTAACAAAATTTCTTCCAATCACTTGTGACTAATTAATCCACAACCCTCAATGACCCGAGATGACAAAATCATGGGGTCTTGATCGGCTCATCCCAAATAAAAATAAAAACAAAAATGACAAAATAAATTTAATCGGTTAATAAGCCTTAAGCAACCTAAAATTTTCAACCCCTAAAATATGTAAATGACATTAAAACATAAATGAAACCCTAATGAATAAAGATCAAAAAATGCGGCTTTAATTCAGCCTAGCCAAATCTACAAAGATCTTTTAGATGACGCAATCTATAGTTGCTGACAAAAATCTTCTGGTCAGAGTAGGTTTAACCGCCTCTCAGACTAAGTAGATTAGGGTACCCGATGAACCTGGGACAACGAAGCCATGGACATCTTAACTGGGTTGTCTAAAATTAAAAATTAACAAACAAACTAAATTAACAAACTAAAACATAATTATTCATTAACTTTGCATTACAAGACTACTGAAGACAAAAGCGGACGTCATCGTAGAATTACTTTACATGTTATTAGGGTGTGCTGATTTTGTTTTGCAAAGATGGACATTCAAACCCGGAACGAAGGATGAATCCCAACTAAACATAAACCTATAGGATAGTCTGGAATCTTTAGGTCTCAACTACACTTAGAATGAGACGTTGAAGTTTCTTTCCTTAACAATAACACTTAAACTTTTCAAGAATAGATGGTAACCTTAATCAGGAATTTTCTTAAGTAGATTCGACTGCTTAAGATGTAATTAACTTTAAGGGTATACCCTTATAAGAGAAGTTGAATCTTAGAATAGGTGACATCACCCAAAATATCTGGTTAAGGGGGTTTTCTTTTCTTGAGGTTCTTTTCATAGAAATGTCTTCATGGTGTCTTAAACCAACTATACTTTGGTCAAGCACTTTGGTGCCCTCTCTATAAGATTCACCTCATGAAAGTATTTCCCCCTACATTCCTCTTTTGTTTGACTCTATTATTATTATTCTCCTTCCTCCCTAAGTTCTCACTTCTCAAGATCATTGTCGTGGTTTGAAGTAGAGAATCATTAGGAGAGAAGGGCAATTAAATGGAATTCAAACTGGTCAGTCCACATAGAAAATAACAACATCAAGCAAACGATAAATTAAGACCGACGTTGCTGCTTCAAGCGGCACCAGACATTTAAGTTCCTTCAACAGCTTTCTCATGTGTCTCAGAGGGAAATAGAGGATTGGCAAGGCAATCAACCCCATCATCCTCACTTGAGAGCCGATTGCTCACACCTAATGCTTGGTCTGCGATCATTAGCGACTCTGTTGAACCCTCATCTGGAATTAATAAATGCAGATTATCTTTACCAAAAATTATCATAAAAAAAGTGTGTGTATATATCTATATATATCAAATTAGAGGCTAAAAGATCACACCCCACAAATACAAATAAAAGTATCGCATACCCAAAAACCAAATCAACTCAGACATTGTAAGTGAAACGATAAACTCAGTAGGGAGAATTGATGAAAGTGATGGAAGTAAACCAGAAACCACTTGAGTAGCCTAATCAATTGAGTGGTCTTGAACCACAACAAAAGGTTGTGTGGTCGGGTCAAGAATGAAGCTGGTCAACTGAAGTTTTGTGATGTGTCTTATTTAGACAATACCCTCTGATATGGCAGCGAAAGCACGATCCTTTTCCTTTTCATGGAGATTTTCTTCCTCTATTCACCCTCTGACAGTCTCATTCTTTCACTTTTCTGAAGACAAAGTGAACCAAACTTTTGACGGGGACCTTAGCTTTAGATTTTGTTAGTTTTCCCATCGCAACGCCTAAGGCACGACAGTCGAATGACTCTAACGAAGAAAAACTAAGAGCAAAGTAACCATGAGAATGAGTCACATCGCTCTATTTATAAGAATCAAAACCTTTAAAATCAATGGAGTTCAATTATTGAGTTATTAATTAACATTGAATAAGATCTACTTTTTGCATTTTCTCTTATTATTATTGAAGCATTGTTTTCAAGAAGTAACTGAATCGGAAAATTAAAATATGTACATCAAAAGATGCATGCATTAGTCTTATAAAGATCGAACGGTCTAAATGAGAAGAACATGATGGAGGCAGATCCCTTACTAAGAGATCGTGAAGCCTACCAAGTTGGACGAGTCAAGGCGAACGAGTCAAAAAGCTAACAATGAAAACAACTAAGCGATCCAAATAATCATTTGATCGGAAAAGATACAGGAAACTTGTGAAGCTTACATGAGAAGAATATGATGGAGGCAGATCTCTCGATGCAGTGATCTATTTCACAGTACATCATATCCAATGGAAGGGTCAGCTACATGAAGTATCTTCAACCATCCAATGGAGATGAAAATACTTTTTACCAAAGAGTGAAGATTGGCAACCAGGTTAGCTTAGTCAACCGAACCCTTCCGACTAAGTTCATTTGATCGAGCTGACTCGGTCGGTCCAAGACAACTAAGCTTAGCCAGTCAAGCCAAAAGGCAACCAAACGATAAGTCATCGCTTGTAAAATACAAGAATATCCTAGTATAGATCATCTCCAAGAGGGAGTAAAAATGCAATATCACTAAATCAAATTCTCTTTGAATAGGAAAATACTGTCGTGTTTCATCTCTCACTCGCCCTCTTCTTTTTCTCTCTTTTCCTCCTCTAAGTTTTATTCATTCAGATTGATTCACAAATAAATTTGGATTCAACAATAACACACTTTTTCTTTTTCTTCTTCTTTTTTTTTTTTTTAATTTGGGGTTATATTCTTGTGCAGCTAGGAATTGAAAGTAAATTCTCCTGGCCCAAAGACTGATTTGACTAAAATAGTATAATAGAACACGGTCAAAATTCAAACTTGGCTGCTGCACCGTACACCGTAACTCACCAAAATAGCTTTAAAAAAATGTTGTATCTGAAATAATTAGAAACAGAAGGACATTTTGACAAACATATGCATAACATTTGCCTATATTCTGTAGATGTTTCTCAAACAATTAATCCTAATTAATGATCAATTTGAACCGATCGCTACATTTTGTAATGGTGATTATAAAGCTCAGTGAGAAATGCAAAATTTTATGAAACTATTGTGANAGATATTTCTCAAACAATTAATCCTAATTAATGATCAATTTGAACCGACTGCTACATTTTGTAATGGTGATTATAAAGCTCAGTGAGAAATGCAAAATTTTATGAAACTATTGTGATATATATATATATATATATATATATATATATATATATATATATATATATATATATATATATATATATATATATATAAAAACTCAAATCTTTCTCTATATATATAT
>JXCR01148413.1:237674-258423 GCA_002079205.1 Phalaenopsis hybrid cultivar
ATATAAGGATTATATAGGGTTTATATTGCCTTGGCTCTTTGGTTCCATATAGAGGCAAGCTCCTATAGTTAATTATATCCTAAGCGACCGAAGCTATTTAGGAAAACTCTCGATGATGATTAGAGGTATTTGTCTTCAAGATTACAAAGTTTTGTTTCCAAGTTTGGACATGGCAAAAACCAAATGGGAGTGATTCAAATAGGAGCAACAATTTTTTTGGGAATCCAAAGGAATGAGAAGTAGGGGATGTCACATATTTCGAGGCAAACCTCGATGATTTCCCAAACTATCATAGTGTTAATTAATGTTGACTCCTATCATTTAATTATTAAGGGTTTACATTTACATGATATCTGATCATGCAAATAGCTTAGAAGATAGGGGGATTTATGTCATATCGAATGACGACCTGCGAGTCCTAAAAGAGTTAGGACTTATATTGCTCAACACAGTTGTGCAAAGGGCTAAAGAGAATGTGAGGATTTATGGCACATTAGGTGGACTATCTCAAAATCCTATGGGTTTGTTATGTTTAAACTTAGAAAAGTTTAGCTGTTGAAGACTTTGTTCGCTCTCTCGAAGATATTCTTTTCTTGCATCGTCATCGTGATACCAACAAAGCATGCTGCAAGCTTTCCATCGCAATGAAGTTTGGTCGGTGTCTTGTCGTTGTACACCTCATATACAACCATACTACTATTCTCTTTTTTTAAGAGGTATTGTAGATAATATGTGTATACAAAAGAATAATAGAAGTGCAGTACATAATAGAAGGCAATAAAACCGGACATTGTGTACATGGGCCTCTATTACTACTGCAAAAGGGTTAGTACAATAATATAAAGAAGTGCAAGAAATTTAAGCAAATTTATGAAATGTAAATAAGTCATGAGAAAGTTCAGTACGGGAAAACTCTATTTAAATCGTGAGTAAAACTTGAATTGAATAAAACAAAATCTGTTGTAACACATGGAAGACTGGGGATGAGTGTAAGACTTTAGTAAAGGTGGGNGAACATAATCTAATAGAAATCCCTCTCAGTAATGATCCATCCTAATATCATCTTAGGTGATCACTGAGGCTGATGTGGAGATGGACCTTCAAGATGACTCTTTCCACAATATAGCTAACATTCTTGAAGGTTACTTGGATGACGTAGATGAGAATTATCTCAACAAAGAACTTGCCAAAGATTTAGGACTCATAAAAAAATAATCCCTTAATATGACATGACATTGTGGTCACCACTAGGGTGAGACTCCGACTTGATGATGATTCTCATAAGTCTGATTAGGTCGATCTTATTAGGCCTTTCAAGGTTCCAAAAGTCACCATTATTTAGCATGGAGGAAGTGATAGAGATGCATTTCTCACTTAGCTCCAGAGTCAGATGGCCTAAATGATGGCATGCATGACTTTATTTGTCTCTCAAACTAAGTCATTATAGAACAAGCAGGTTGAGCCTGTAGCAGCCTCACTAACGACACTTGCTATAATGCACCCTATGTTGCCTGAAGCTTTGCCCACACCCATGCTCACTATTGTTTAAAACAAAGTTCTGGAACCATCGCCTATATTATCTAACAGTCATCTATAGTCTCTCATCGATAAGAATATTAAATTTAGGTTGGTTGCTTGACATGAAAGTGCTATTACGAGTAGAGGGAGATTATGCTTGAAGGAGTATGAGTATATCCATTATGCCAAGGGTTTCATCACCCTCAATTCAAGAAATTCAAGGGGGATGAAAACCCTCAACAACATTTTTCTTATTAAAGGGCGCTCTATTGTCACATTTGTAATAACTATGCTCTACTCCTTAATTTGTTCATCACTTATTTTGTGGACTTTTATTTTGAATGGTATGTTGAATTAGCTAATAATACCTTTAATATATAAATCAAGTTATAGAATGCCTTTGTAAGGAGATTTGTAGGTGCGCACCACAAGTTCACCATAAGTGACTTGATTATAGTCTAGCAAAAGCCCAAGTAGTCATTGATAGATTTTATATCATACTAGAAAAACTTGAGCATGTTGTGTAAGCCTTTACTCTAGAAGTGACATACATTGTCTTTTCTTTTAAGCAAGTTAAAATTCCCACCACTGTGTTGCTCAAGATACAGATAATTAGACTATTTGAGAAATTACTCTCAAAGGTATCTAGCCTACAAGGCAACACAACCACACAAGGTCCTTATTTCTTAAGGATGATAATGATAGAGGCAAGGAAGGAAACTTCCCAGTGCAGCAGCTAAACCTTCTTGGAGGGTGGATGAGAACTTGATTTTGGCCTCACTTGATAGTAAGGATATTTTGATGGNTCACAACCACACAAGGTCCTTATTTCTTAAGGATGACAATGATAGAGGCAAGGAAGGAAACTTCCCAGTGAAACAGCTAAACCTTCTTGGAGGGTGGATGAGAACTTGATTTTGGCCTCACTTGATAGTAAGGATATTTTGATGGTCTTATTGGCTTGTCCATCCTTTCAAAAAGAATTCTCCTATGGTTGGTGAGAGGAAATGATGAGTTTACTCCTTTAGAGAGGATTGCATTCATAAGATCTATAAGAATTTGATGAAGCAATGAATGCAACCACTTTTAGACTAGAGGAAGTGGGGAAGACTTTATTGCCTTCTACCATCGTCATTCGGGACATATCATGGAGAATTGCTACCCTAGATCACTTAGAGATTTCTGAACACTTTTTGGAGAAGACCATAGGCCCGACTTCAGTCAAAGTCATCTCCTATGCTCCAATAGCCACTCTTACTACTATTAATAATGTATCATTTGATGTAAAATTAGTAGCTATAAGTGAGTGTATGCTCAAGATAATGTCCCCATGGATTCTTATATAACTTTCATTGATTTTAATGAAATGAAAGATCAAGTATTTAGGTATTGTTTTTGTTTTCGTATTTATGGTGATTATGATAGCTCATAAGAAGAGGATGAAAATCCTTTTATGTCTATTTTAGGCAATGCCTATAAGGTTTATGATGATGAAGATGATCCTTGTGATCATGAGGATCTTTCATCTCACCCTGATTCTCTTATGATTGAGCTTTTGAGACTTGCAATAGGGGTGTTTTCTTTGGTTCCCCACTTTAGAATATCCAATTGATCTAGTTAAGGAGTAATAAATTACTTCCTCCTAGAATACAAAGAATGTTCATCAAGATAAGGTAATAAATATAAGTATTAGGGATATTGAGAAGTAACCTACACCTCAAGACCAAGATAGAAGTCCCTACAACTAGTTTGGTTGGGTTGACTTTAATATCTTAACTTATCCCAAGAAGCTGTCAGATAATGCTTTCCTCTAAGCTATGAGAGACATTAGTAAAAGCTTTATTAGAGCCCAAAGTTTGTTAATTTTACTTTATTGAGGAGAAGTTGAAAGAAGCAAGCCTATCCTAGTAAGGGCTTATTATTTTCTTCTACAATAGTAATTTTCTATCGGATACTATTGATCATAACTGCCCATTATACTAGATGACCCTAGTGTACGTTCACTTTTTGAAAACATATTACTGGACCCAAGCCTGCTGGTGAATATATTTAGCACCCATATTACTCAACTCAATATGTTTAGGACCAGATAGGCTTATGATTAATAGATTTAATGAGAAAGGCCAGAATACTCTTACTCTACAACTCTTCTATTTTAGTTTGGAGGTTTGAAGATGGATGTTAAATTCTATGATATATAGCAATTCTTTTAAAGCATNTTTGATATAGATGTAAATGTATAATTTTCAATAATGTTAAAGTCATACTTATCAACGCAAGTATACATATCGCTCAAGTAATATAGGACTCTAATGGAGTCCTAGATATTGATCCCACAAGGAGTAGTTTAGAACTGCGAACTAAGATTTTAGAAAAGTAATACTTTAATCACAACAACAAAGTTCAATTTGCTTATCTGTCACTAATAGACAATTGAAATAAATATGTAATTTTAACTATTAAATAATAAATATACTAATGAATGTACGAATGTGATATTTAACATATAAGAAAACATCATTCTCCTTGTCAAGAAATTATAGTGAATGGATAAAGTGAATTAGTTCTAATTGTATTGCTTCTCCTTGTCAAGAAATTATAGTGAATGGATAAAGTGAATTAGTTCAAATTATATTGTGGAATCATTCTCCTTGTCAAGAAATTATAGTGAATGGATAAAGTGAATCAGTTCAAATTATATTGCGCCAAATAGGAGCATACCTATTCTTTACCCTTTGGTCCGGGCATAAAAAACATTGACTAATCATTTGGTCCAGGCATAAAGAACATTGACTAATCCTATGCTTGGTTACTGATTCTGCGGCTAAATATTCTTTACCCTTTGGTCCAAGCATAAAGAACATTGACTAATCCTACACTTGTTTACTGAATTTGCGGCTAGGCTGGGAGGATACCGGCTCTCACTTTGGAGCTCCCACGTCGCTTTTTTACTGAATCTGCGGCTAGGCTGGGAGGATACCGGCTCTCACTTCGGAGCTCCCACGTTCCTCTCACCTGAGGGCTAACATCTACACTTCAGCACCCAAAGGATAGGACCGAATTAGGGATTTTAGTATGTCACTCTAAAATCTCCAATTGCCTAAGGGGAGGCTAGGCTGGGAGGATACCGGCTCTCACTTCGGAGCTCCCACGTTCCCCTCACCTGAGGGCTCGTAGCTAGGCTGGGAGGATACCGGCTCTCACTTCGGAGCTCCCACGTTCCCCTTGCCTGAGGGCTGACTAGGCTGGGAGGATACCGGCTCTCACTTCGGAGCTCCCATGTTCCCCTCGCCTGAGGGCTATTAGGCTGGGAGGATACCGGCTCTCACTTCGGAGCTCCCACGTTCCCCTCGCCTGAGGGCTAAAAGCTGGGAGGATACCGGCTCTCACTTCGGAGCTCCCACGTTCCCCTCACCTGAGGGCTAACATGTCTGGGAGGATACCGGCTCTCACTTCGGAGCTCCCACGTTCCCCTCACCTGAGGGCTAACATCAGAGGATACCGGCTCTCACTTTGGAGCTCCCACGTTCCCCTCACCTGAGGGCTAACATCTACACTACACCGGCTCTCACTTCGGAGCTCCCACGTTCCCCTCACCTGAGGGCTAACATCTACACTTCAGTTGTTCCCCTCGCTTGAGGGCTAACATCTACACTTCAACATCTTTGGTCCAGTTATAAAGAACATTGACTAATCCTATGCTTGTTTACTGAATCCGTGGCTAGGCTGGGAGGATACTGGCTCTCACTTCGGAGCTCCCACGTTCCCCTTGCCTGAGGGCTAACATCTACACTTCAACACCACCTCTCACTTCGGAGCTCCCACGTTCCCCTCGCTTGAGGGCTAACATCTACACTTCAACACCCATGGAGCTCCCACGTTCCCCTCACCTGAGGGCTAACATCTACACTTCAACACCCAAACGATAGGATCTCCCACGTTCCCCTCACCTGAGGGCTAACATCTACACATCAGCACCCAAACGATAGGACCAAAACACGTTCCCCTCACCTGAGGGCTAACATCTACACATCAGCACCCAAACGATAGGATTGAATTGGGGATTTTAAGAGGATACCGGCTCTCACTTTGGAGCTCCCACGTTCCCCTCACCTGAGGGCTAACATCTACACTTGTTCCCCTCGCTTGAGGGCTAACATCTACACTTCAACATCGGCTCTCACTGGAGCTCCCACATTCGCTTTTTTACTGAATCTGCGGCTAGGCTGGGAGGATACCGGCTCTCACTTCGGAGCTCCCACGTTCCTCTCACCTGAGGGCTAACATCTACACTTCAGCACCCAAAAATGGGACCGAATTGAGGATTTTAGTCTGTCACTCTAAAATCTCCAATTCTACGCCCGATAATGGCTCTCACTTTGGAGCTCTCACGTTCCCCTCACCTGAGGGCTAACATCTACACTTCAACACCCAAACAATAGGATTGAATTGGGGATTTTAGTCTATCACTCTAAAATCTCCAATTCTAAGCCCGATAATTTTATTTCCCTATTTCAATTGAGGATTTTAGTCTGTCACTCTAAAATCTCCAATTCTACGCCCGATAATTTTATTTCCTAGGCTGGGAGGATACCGACTCTCACTTTGGAGCTTTCACGTTCCCCTCACTTGAGGGCTAACATCTACACATCAGCACCCAAACGATAGGACCGAATTAGCATTTTAGTCTGTCACTCTAAAATCTCCAATTCTACGCTCAATAATATTATTTCCCTATTTGTTTGCACTCAAATTCCAATGGCTTTGACCTCCCTAAATCTTGGATGTAATCTTCACTTTAGTTGTAAAACTCAACATATTTTATTTTGACCTCCATAAATCTTGGATGTAATCTTCACTTTAGTTGTAAAACTCAACATATTTTAAGTCAATTGGCCATATTGAAAGTAAATGAAGATCGAAGTGAAAAGATCATCACAATTTCTTAAACACTTTCATGGTTTCACCAATTCAAATCACCATTTCACAAATCTCAAGACAAGGAGAAAGACAGATTACTCAGATCTCATTGGGAAAACACAGCAAAACTCGGAATTCATATATAAATTTAAATTCATACAAACTATAATAAATAAATTAACTTATCTCTAATTTCTCCCTAAGAAAACTCCTCGAAGTTCCTCTGAATCTCTTCCTCTCTTTACAACACACAAAATTTCTCTTCGAAGCAGCAAGGAGGAAGAAATCTCTCACTTTCCCTCCACTATTACAATCTCTCGAAGAATTCCTCACAGTTTTTACACTCTAATAGAACCTTTCTAACCTCCAAGAACTCTAGAGCTCTCTAATTTTTGGCCAATATCTTCTTTTAAAGTTGTGGATGAGTTTTTCCAAGAGTTGCCTAAGCATCCCTTCAAAATTTATCCTTATCCAAAGCCTGATTCGACATAACAGCCGAGCTCACCATCGGCGGCCTCGATGACGCTGTCGGTGGACCTTCTTAATGAATTAATTCTGGAGCCTTGGGAAAATCTCGCCATCGACGGGTGACCGACCTTTTTTGTAAATCAACAATAACAAGAATTTGATGACGCCATTAGAAGAATTAAATTCCAGCAATTATGCCAAAAACTTGACTGCGACTTTATATATATGTTTGATTTAATAAATATGTATAGATATAATATTCAATAATGTTAAAGTCGAATTTGTCAACGNCCGAATGATGACCTTCGAGTCTTAAAAGAGTTAGGACTTATATTGCTCAACACAGTTGTGCAAAGGGCTAAAGAGAATGTGAGGATTTAAGGCACATTAGGTGGACTATCTCAAAATCCTATGGGTTTGTTATGTTTAAACTTAGAAAAGTTTAGCTGTTGAAGACTTTCTTCGCTCTCTCGAAGATATTCTTTTCTTGCATCCTCATCGTGATACCCACAAAGTATGCTGCAAGCTTTCCATCGCAATGAAGTTTGGTCGGTGTCTTGTCGTTGTACACCTCATATACAACCATACTACTATTGTCTTTTTTAAGAGGTATTGTAGATAATATGTGTATACAAAAGAAAAATAGAAGTGCAGTACATTATAGAAGGCAATAAAACCTGACATTGTGTACATGGGCCTCTATTACTACTGCAAAAGGGTTAGTACAATAATATAAAGAAGTGCAAGAAATTTAAGAAAATTTATGAAATGTAAATAAGTCACGAGAAAATTCAGTACGGGAAAACTCTATTTAAATCGTGAGTAAAACTCAAATTGAATAAAACAAAATCTGTTGTAACACATGGAAGACTGGGGATGAGTGTAAGACTTTAGTAAAGGTGGGNTGCTCTAGCAAGCTCTCTACACACAAATGGATCCTTTCTAACCTCCAGGTCTCCAAAAGTCTCTCCAAAGTCTCTTCATTTTCGGCCAAAATGTTCTCTTTAAAGATGTGGATGAATTTTCCCAAGAGTTGCTTACACACCCCTCCAAAATTCGGCCTTATCCATTGTACATGTCACATAACTATCGATCCCGCCGTCGACGGCCTCGATGGCGCCGTCAGCTCCCTAGTGCAATTCTCCACATTTTGGTCCTTTTTGCTCCAAATTCGCTCCTTTTTGCATCTTTTTGCTCCATTGACCTTAATCCATCATTCCTGCAACAAAACAACAAAAATAACTTTCTTTAAAGTGCAATATCATTAAAAACAGTATAAAAGAGGTATGAAAATCTCAACATATTTTTCTTTGGTCAGCGGGGTCGATGACACCGTCGACACCCTAGTTCAATTTTGCACATTTTGGCCCTTTTCGCTCCAAATTCATTCTTTTTTGCTTCTTTTTGCTCCAATGACCCTAATTCATCATTCTTGTAACAAAACATCAAAAATACCTTTTTTTAAAGTGTAATATCATAAAAAATAGTGTAAAATAGGTATAAAAATCTCAACATATTTTTATCTGGTCAAAATCCCCCAAACTTAACTATTACTTGTCCTCAAGTAATTTTAGTATTATATAAAAGTTAAATCTATTGTAGTAAAGTTTTAATTCAGAAATATTATATGTTTGATTTAAATAAATATCATAGTGAGATTTTCAGAAAAAAAATCAAGTAATTGAATTAATTCTATGGCCACAAGATTATCTAGTCATCAAGTTTAGGAGTTCTAGTCTTCTATTAATTTTAAGAATGACTATAGGTTGCAATATTAAGTCACTTAGAATATTCAAATGATAGGAATTTCATGAGAACACTACTAGTAAAAGATTTATTTCATAAATATAACTTCAGGAATGTACTTAGGTTTTCCCTTTAGGTAGGTCCAGTGAAGCCAATTTTTGATTAGACATATCCTCAANGAATTGGCCATATTGAAAGTAAATTAAGATCGAAGTGAAAAGATCATCACAATTTCTTAAACATAGCCAGATTGAAAGTAAATTAAGATCGAAGTGAAAATATCATCACAATTTCTTAAACATTTTCAGCCAGATTGAAAGTAAATGAAGATCGAAGTGAAAAGATCATCACAATTTCTTAAACATTTTCCGGCTTCAGCAATTCAAATCACCATTTCACAAATCTCGAGACAAGGAGAAACACAGAGAAAACTACTCAGAACTCATGGGGAAAGCACAACACAACTTGGAATTCATATATAAAATCAAAGTCATACAAACTCTAACAAGTAAATAACTTATCTCTAAGTTCCTCCCCAAGAACACTCCTCGAAGTTCCTCTGAATCTCTTTCTTTCTTTACAGCACACAGAATAAAGCGGCAAGGAGGAAGAAATCTCTCACTTTTCCTCCACTCTTACAATCTCTCGAAGAATTCCTCATCGAAGTAGCACACTCCTCGAAGTTCCTCTGAATCTCTTCCTTTCTTTACAACACACAGAATTCCTCTTCAAAGTAGCAAGGGAGAAGAAATCTCTCACTTTCTCTCCACTCTTACAATTTCTCGAAGAATTCCTCACAATTATACAAAAAAATCTCTCACTTTCCCTCCACTCTTACAATCTCTCAAAGAATTCCTCACAATCTAACCGTACACAGAATTCCTCTTTGAAGTAGCAAGGAGGAAGAAATCTCTCACTTTCCCTCCACTCTTAGCACATAGAATTCCTCTTTGAAGCGGCAAGGAGGAAGAAATCTCTCACTTTCCCTCCACTCTTACAATAAATTCCTCTTCAAAGCGGCAAGGAGGAAGAAATCTCTCACTTTCCCTCCACTCTTACAAACTTAAAGAGTTCCTCACAATATTGGAACCTTTCTAACCTCTATGAACTCTCTCTAGCACCTCCTATTTCTCTTTGAAGTAGCAAGGAGGAAGAAATCTCTCACTTTCCCTCCACTCTTACAATCTCTCGAAAATTCTTCTTCAAAGCGGCAAGGAGGAAGAAATCTCTCACTTTCCCTCCACTCTTACAATCTCTCGAAGCAATTCCTTTTTGAAGTAGCAAGGAGGAAGAAATCTCTCACTTTCCCTCCACTCTTACAATCTCTCGAAATTTCCTCACAATTACACGCTCTAGCAAGCTCTTTACACACAAATGGATCCTTTCTAACCTCCAAGACTCCAAAAGTCTCTCCAAAGTCTCTTCATTTTCGGCCAAAATGTTCTCTTTAAAGATGTGGATGAATTTTCCCAAGAGTTGCTTACACACCCCTCCAAAATCCGGCCTTATCCATTGTACATGTCACATAATCGTCGATCCCGCTGTCGACGGCCTCGATGGCGTCGTCGGCGCCCTAGTGCAATTCTCCACATTTTCGTCCTTTTTGCTCCAAATTCGCTCCTTTTTGCATCTTTTTGCTCCATTGACCCTAATTCATCATTCCCTCTGCAATAAAACATCAAAAATAACTTTCTTTAAAGTGCAATATCATTAAAAACAGTATAAAAGAGGTATGCAGATCTCAACATATTTTCCTTTGGTCAGCGGGGTCGATGGCGCCGTCGGCACCCTAGTTCAATTTTGCACATTTTGGTCCTTTTCGCTCCAAATTCGTTCTTTTTTGCATCTTTTTGCTCCAATGATACTAATTCATCATTCCTGGAACAAAACATAAAAAATACCTTTCTTTAAAGTGTAATATCATAAAAAATAGTATAAAATTGGTATGAAAATCTCAACATATTTTTATCTGGTCAAAATCCCCCAAACTTAACTATTACTTGTCCTCAAATAATTTTAGTATTATATAAAAGTTATAATCTATTGTAGTAAAATTTTAATTCAAAAATACTTTAAGTTTGATTTAAATAAATATCATAGTGAGATTTTCAGAAAAAAATCAAGGAATTGAATTAACTCTATGGCCACAAGATTATTTAGTCATCAAGTTTAGGAGTTCTAGTCTTCTATTAATTTTAAGAATGACTATAGGTTGCAATATTAAGTCACTTAGAATATTCAAATGATAGGAATTTCATGAGAACACCACTAGTAAAAGATTTACTTCATAAATATAAGTTCAGGAATGTACTTAGGTTTTCCCTTTAGGTAGGTCCAGTGAAGCCAATTTTTGATTAGACATATCCTTAAGCTTCTCCTCACTTCCATAATTTTTTTCTTTCTTTTCTCTTTTTCATTTGGATTGCTTTCAATCCTATATATTTTTCTTTTCATTTTAGGGATTGTTTTCAATCCTTTCTTTTTCCTTTTTCAAATGAGGATTACTATATATGGACAACCTTTAATGATTTTGAACTTCACTTTTCTTTCCTAAATTCGAAACTCAAAGTATTCCTTTACCTTATAGATATTTCATAGTTTTTACATCATTGAGTCCCAAAATTTTCTTCTCAAATGAATTTCCAGATTTCTAATATTTCAAAATATAGTTTCCTTTACTTTAAATAGTTAACTATAATCTTATTCTCTTATACTAAATATCTTAAGTTACAAAATTAATTTTCATTACAAAAATATTTCTTTAAATCTACCATAATATTTAAATAGTTGCAAAATATAGTTACCTGAATTAAGTTCACTACATAAAATCATATAAATAATTTTTGAAAATAATTAAATAGAGGATATCTAATAGTTAATTTTTTTCTTCCCTCCCCCAAACTTAAATTTTTAAATATGAAATAATACAGGTGGAAAGAAAAACTTTAAATATAAATCATACCTTAGCATTTTAGGCATCATCATTCTGAAATGTTTGCAGGCCTTCTCAAAATTTCTACTTCACCTGGTCTGTAATATTAGGAGCTTTCTACACATATAAATCATTAGAGAAATTTTCTGGGTAATGAAATTTTGAAATAAGTATAAAACTAAAACATTAAACAAGCACAACATTTCCTAACACAACCACAATACTAAATAAAAAAATTACAATTAAAATGCGAAATAAAAATTACATTACAAAATACATACTCAACATCTATTATACTAAACATGCAAATTTAACTTCAACACTAACTGTATAACAAAAATTAAAAATCATCCAAGTACGACATAATAAAAATGAAAATCCAAATACACATAAACATCTATTTCTATTACAAAAGATCACAGAAATAAAAGTACAAATACAAGTACATCAATTACATTCAGATATCAAAATCCCAAAATGTATCTTCGTTGCCTTGATCAACAGGTGGATCAGGCTAATACTGAGTATATCGGGGGCACTCGGGAAAAGTAACATCAAGCCCACCTCTGTAGTGTCGGGCCTGAGCTTTGTAATAAGCTACCTCAAAATTTGAATGCCTCTGAAGGTACTCACTATCGTAATCATGTCGACGTTCTAAACCCTAATCCTTTCATTTATTAATTCTATGCTCTTCCGCTGTAAGGTCAACTCATTCATCAAGTTAGTCAGGGTAGGGGAACTAGAAGGTGGAAGGTCATAACTTGTAGAGGGCACATCTCTACTAGTAGAAGGTTCTTCACTCCTACTTCCAGTTCTCCATTTCTCATGAGATTCATAAGTTTTCAAATTGGCTTTACTAAGGGATTTCATAGGATAAACCCATTCTTCATCTTTAAATTCTACTCCAAAAAGTTTACAAATTGGGATACTCCCAATTCTCCATTTTTCATGGGATTCATATGTCTTCAAATTAGCTTTACTAATGGGTTTCATAGGGTCAAGTTCTCCATTTCTCATGGGATTCATAAGTTCTTAAATTGGCCTTACTAATGGGTTTCATAGGGTGAACCCATTCTTCATCTCTAGCTTCCACTCTAGAAAGTTGGCAAAGTGCATAAATAAGGTCAGGATGTCCTAGCCCTCCACTTGTCTCACTTCTTGACGTAGTCAATATATTCTTAAAAATATTTCTCCCCACATTTATAGTTCTATTATTCTGAATACAAAAATTTAGAATAGCTCTATCTCTAGTTACCTCGTTATGGTGATAAGTCGGTAACAGAGTAGAAAAAATAAAATAGTGCCACGTTTTAGAGGCGACATTCAGCATGGAAGCATAAAAGTTTACCCGTTCTTGTTGTTTAATCTTCCACGTTCCTTTCCCATCAGTGAGAAAGTTGATCACATCATTCAGGGGGGATTCCATCGTACTAAAGGATTCATAATGACAGCTATAAGAGTCTGGGACTTCGTAAAAGGTGTTTGCTTTATCTTCCATGTTCCTTTCCCATCAGTGAGAAAGTTGATCACATTATTGAGGGGGCCTGTTCTCGCTGTTTTATCTTCCATGTTCCTTTCCCATCAGTGAGAAAGTTGATCACATCATTAAGGGGGCCTTCTGTACTAAAGGAATCATAGTGGCAGCTATAATAGTCTGGGACTTCGTAAAAGTTGTTGATGCAGGTGGCAGTAAATTCAACAGGAAATCCATGCACTTGAACAGTTCCATCTTCAGAATAGATTACATTGGCGTAAAATTCTTTCATAACATTTGCATCAGCTTTATTGGTGGTGTAACAAAAGTTTTCTCACCTCCGCTTGACAATAACTCGTTTGATTTCTCCACCCGGACTCTCAAAAACTCGATCTTGTATACACTTTTTTCCTTTAAATACTGAAGTAAATCGAGTTTGAGCCATCGCATTGACGAAGCGAGCCTCGTCAAACTCAATTCATCTCTTTTATCGTGGAGCCATTTCAATGTAATCAAATTATAGAAAAAATTCCAAAATATGCTTCAAATATGCAAATAATGGCTTCCAAAAGTAATTATAAGAGTTTAACACTAAGTTCCATGAATTTCTTCCCAATATTTTCTTCACAATCTCAAAATTTTCGGATCTCCTCAATGTGGAAGAAATCCATAGTGAAAATCAAATATTTTTAGCTTGGAGTGAAGCTCTTACCAAGAGAAGATCAAATCCGGTGTAAGAAAGCCTTGAAATCGCCTCCCAATCTAAGATCTCTCAAGCCCTAAGTCAAATATTGCATTTTTAGGAGGAAGGGGATGATGAATAGTGGCAGTTAACTAGTCAAAATTGCGATTAAAGGTGTTTTTTCGCGAGCTCGCCGTCGACGCGCTATATTGAATTTTGAACCTAAGTCTCGGGAAAACTTTGTCGTCGGCGGCATCGACGGCGCCATCGGCGGGCTCTATTCAAAATGTTCAAATTCCAAATTTTTGCGATTTTGATCAATTTCAAGCCTTAACGACATCCATTTAATCATTATAAAAATAATTTTAAGTGACTAAATGATGTACTTAACACAAATAAACTTTCACACATCACATTTATTTATAATTCCAATGAGTATAATATGCATTACATAATACACTTAAGTTTGGTATTTTCTCAACCTCAACACATTAATTCAGCGTCGCAATCCAAGCCACAACACTCAAATTGCTGAAAACAAAACATTCTATGCTTAGTCTCAACTATACAGAGATCTATAAACATAATTCTAAAGCTGAAAACATAACATCCTATGCTTAGTCTCAACTATACAGAGATCTATAAGCATAATTCTAGAAACAAAACATCTGATGCTTAGTCTCAACTATACAAAGATCTGAAAGGATAATTCTAAAGCAAATCAAATACAAAGTTCAAATCTAAACACACATAAACACATAGGTAGCACAATAAATCTACTACTCGTTTGATTCCATGCTCGTTTCTCCTCTGAGATCACCCATTGATTGCACATGAACGAAGAGGTCGTAGAAGGGTCGGAATGGAAATTCTTTAGTAGAATCCTCCTCTATCAGTTTCATCCTCCTCATCAGTCATATCAAACTTTCTTCTAAATGTCCAGAGTGATCAAAATGTTCTTTCATCCTCCAGTCTAGATGTTCAAAGAAATCAAATATATTATTAATTGTATTCATGATATTTTGTACCTCCTTCTCCAATTTCTTGATTCGGCGCAGGATCACCAGAGTTTTATCAGGAATTAAGGGTTGAACTGACAATGAATTCTGAGATGATTGATTGACTATAATGGCCATGTCATTTTCATCTTCAAAAGCTGGGAATCTCTTAGTTGGGTCCAAAGGCTTTCAGTAGAAGTCCTTTTCCCAATTTTTATAGGATACTTGGGACTGACTGCAAAGTGAGAAAATTATGGAAGGGTGTCCAAGCCCATAAGTTGATCCATGAACGATCAGGCTAAAAATACTTCACAATTATTGATCCAATATCGATCGGCAGTCCCCTTTGGATGTAGTAATTCAAAATAGCACTTTCTTTAGAAACTTTACCAACTTTCATCATCAGTAACAGTTTTGCATAAATGAAGAAGTACCAGTATTTAGAAACGGGATTCAAAAGTGTTGCAGAAAAACTAACATACTCGTTCTCTCTCATTTCTCAGTCNGCAGACTTCACAATTATTGATCCAATATCGATCGGCAGTTCCCTTTGGATGCAGTAATTCAAAATAGCACTTTCTTTAGAAACTTTACCAACTTTCATAGTAAAAGTTTTGCATAAATGAAGAAGTGCCAGTATTTAGAAACGGGATTCAAAAGTGTTGCAGAAAAACTAACATACTCGTTCTCTCTCATTTCTCAGTCGTCAGTTTCGTCTGTTAAATACTGGTAAATCTCATTCATCTGGTTTCTTGTCGGGACAAAATTAGAATAGTGGCAGACAAGAATGTTCTCTATCATGTATAATTTGTTGATCCATGTAGTTGTGAAAGTGATCCACCTACCTCGCACATAAACAACTCCCTGGTTGATTCCATGTAAATTTGCATAAAATTCTTTTACCACAAGAACAACCACAACGGCAGTAATGTAGCAAATCACTTCCCATCTTCTCCGCACTATCGTTTCTTCAATTATCATCGAGGGATTATTCAATCCATGATTTATGAATCCTCGTTCTTTGATCAATCTTTTCTTCGTCAGTAATTAGTTGAAGATTCACTGCGCTTCTGCACTAATAAACTTTCATCGATTGAAAACTTGCATTATGGGATTATCAGAGGAATTGGATGCCATAGGAATGAAATTGGTGGAGTTTCACTTTATTTTTTTGGGAAAATATGAACTAGGAATCGAATTTGGGAGTTTAAAAGGGTAACAACCGCCCAAAAACCGTCAAAAACCGCCACTCAAACACAAGAAATAGCCATCTCGTCGGTCTCGTCGTCGGCGGGGTCGAGGGCACCGCCAGTGAGCCTCTGAATTTATTTTGTCTGGACTCTCAGGAAAAACCCGTCGTTGGCGCCCAAGGAAAAAATTGCACAGTTTTGCTCTGGTCTGAATGCGTTCCAATTTTTCTTTATGGATCCAATTTTTATGATGATTCAAGGGTAAATAAGAGTAGTAAAGCTTAATACTACCACAAACTAATGATAATTTCAAATAACAACTACTATAATCGTAATAAAAATAACAATAAATATGGGTTGCCTCCCATAAAGTGTTTGGTTTAACGTCGTCAGCTCGACATATTCAGGTGTAATTCAGGTTGGCTGATCATTAAAACCTCTTTAAAATTTGGTCTTTTACCCTCAAAATATGGTTTTAATCTATGTTCCATTTACTTTAAATCTTTTCCAGTCTTTTGATCTTCAATTTCAACAACTCCGTAAGTATAAACTTGAATCATTAAAACCTCTTTAAAATTTGGTTTGTTACCCTCATAATATGGTTTTAATCTATGTCCCAGTTGACTGATTATTAAAACCTCTTTAAAATTTGGTCTTTTACCCTCAAAATACGGCTTTAATCTGTGTCCATTCATTTAAATCTTTTCGTTTTCTGATCTTCAATTTCAATAGCTCTGTAAGTATAAACTTGAGTCACAGTAAATGACCCTAACCAATGAGACTTCAATTTCCTAGATTTCAACAGCTCCGTAAGTATAAACTTGAGTCATAGTAAAGGGTCCTAACTAACGAGACTTCAATTTTTTTGATCGTCATTTTCAATAGCTCCGTAAGTATAAACTTGGGTCACAGTAAAGGGTCATAACCAACAAAACTTCAATTTCCCAAGGAATAACTTCAGCCTAGTATTGTAAAGCAAAATTTCTTGTCCTAGTTCAAAGTTCTTTTGGTTAATCTTCAGATCATGCCATAACTTTAGTTTCTTCTTATAAATTCTGTCGTTATCATAAGATTCATTTCTTAATTCTTTCAATTCATTTAATTGTAACAATCTCTTCTTACTAGTATCTTTCAAATTATGATTGAATTCTTTAATCGCCCAATATGCTTTATGCTCCAATTCTACTGGTAAGTGACAAGTCTTTCCAAAAATCAATCTATAAGGAGTCATTCCAATAGGAGTTTTATAAGTCGTCCTGTAAGCCCATAATGCGGTATCCAGTCTAGTGGACCAATCTACTCTACTAGGGTTTACAGTCTTTTCCAGTATTTGTTTAATCTCTCTATTAAAAACTTCAGCTAATCCATTGGTTTGAGAGCGATAAGCACTAGAGATTCTATGAATAATATTAAACTTTTCTGCCAATCTCTGAATATATTTATTCCTAAAATNGAATAATATTAAACTTTTCTGCCAAGCTCTGAATATATTTATTCCTAAAATGGGATCCTCCGTCAGTGATAATCATTCTAGGCATTCCGTATCTAGTGAAAATATTTTTCATTAAAAATTTTAAAACATTTTTAGCGTCACAACGAGGTAAAGCTTGTGCTTCAATCCACTTAGAAACGTAGTCTACAACAATTAATATATATAAGTTCCCAAATGAAGGAATAAATAGTCCCATAAAATCTAATCCCCAAACATCAAAGATCTCAACTTTTAATATGAAATTTAGAGGCATTTCATTTCTTCTAGATATATTGCCTACTCGTTGACATCGATCACAAGTTTTAATGTATCTATAAACATCTTTAAAAATAGTAGGCCAATAAAATCCAGCTTGCAAAGTTTTCTAAGCAGTTTTATCAATCCCAAAATATCTTCCAAATTCAGAATCATGACATTTCTGAATGATTGGCTCAATTTATTCATAAGGTATACATCTTCTCATAATCAGATCCTTACATTATTTATATAAATCATACTCATCCCAAAAATATGCTTTCGCATCATGAATGAATTTTCTTTGTTGTTGCAATGTCATCATAGGTGGTAAAATATCACTTACAATATAATTAACAATATCAACATACCATGATATTTTCCACTCATTAATATTATAAAGTTGTTTGTCAGGAAAACTGTAGGTAATTTCATTATCGGTGTCCGATAATTCATGATTTTCTAATCTCGACAAATGATCAGCGATTTGATTATCAATTCCCTTTCTATCAATAACCACAAGATCAAATTCTTGCATCAACAGTATCCATCTAATCAACCTTAGTTTGGTATTTTTCTTTTGCATCAGATATTTAATAGCAGAGTGATCAGTGTGCACAACACATTTAGTTCCAATTCAGACCGAAATTTGTCTAAAGCATACATAATGGCTAGTAGCTCTTTTTCAGTAACAGTATAGTTAATTTGAGCATCATTAAGAGTTTTACTAACGTAGTATATAACTTTAAAAATATTTTCATACATTTCTCCCAAAACAGCTCCAATAGCATAATCACTAGCATCGCACATCAGTTTGAATGGTTTCTCCCAGTTAAGTGAAACTGTAATAGGGGTTGTGATTAATTTTTCCTTTAATAACTCAAAGGCATTGAAACAACTTTCAGTAAATTCAAATTTCTTGTCATTTTCTAAAAGTTGGCATAAAGGTTTGGTAATTTTTTAGAAATCTTTAATAAAACGCCTGTAAAAACCAACATGTCCAAGAAAACTCCTATCCTCTCTTACGTTAGTAGAAGGTCTTAGTTTAGATATAACTTGAATTTTTGAAGGGTCAGCTTCCATACCATCTTCCAAAATTTATGCCCTAATAAAATTTCTCCTCCAACCATAAATTGACATTTCTCCCAATTCAAAACTAAATTGGTTCTTTTGCATAACTTTAAAACTTTTTCAAGATAATTTAAGCATGCGTTAAATGATGTTTCAAATACAGAGAAATCATCCATAAATACTTCCAATCCATCATCAATTAACTATACATCTCTGGAATGTTGCAGGTGCATTACATAATCCAAAAGGCATTCTTCGAAAAGCAAAAACACCATCCATAAATACTTCCAATCCATCATCAATTAACTTACTAAATATGGACATCATACATCTCTTCCAAATACAAAGAAATCATCCATAAACACTTCTAATCCATCATCAATTAACTTACTAAATATAGACATCATACATCTCTGGAACGCTGTAGGTGCATTACATAATCCGAAATGCATTCTTCGAAAAGCAAAAGTTCCAAAATGACTAGTAAATGTTGTCTTTTTTTATCCTCAGGAGCAATAAGAATTTGATGGTAATCAGTATGTCCATCTAAAAAGAAAAAATATTTGTGCCCAGCAAGTCTATCTACTATTTGGTCTAAAAAGGGTAAAGGGAAGTGATCTTTCCTGNCGGTGGCCTCGATGACGCCGTCGGCGGACCTTCTTAATGAATTAATTCTAGAGCCTTGGGAAAATCTCGCCATCGGCGGTGACCGACCTTTTTTGTAAATCAACAATAACAAGAATTTGATGACGCCACTAGAAGAATTAAATTCCAGCAATTATGCCAAAAACTTGACTGCAACTTTATATATATATGTTTGATTTAATAAAGATGTATAGATATAATATTCAATAATGTTATAAAGTCGCAAATTGTCAACTGCAAGTATACGTATCGCTCATGCTCTAATGGAGTATTAGATATCAATCCCATAGGGAGAAATAGAATATTATGGACTAATATTTAATAAAAAGTAATACTTCAACTACAACGACATTCAAGTTGCTTATCTGTCACTAATAGAAANTAAAGCTCAATACTACCACAAAATAATGATAATTTCAAATAACAACTACTATAATTGCAATAAAAATAACGATAAATATGGGTTGCCTCCCATAAAGTGTTTGGTTTAACGCCGTCAGCTCGACCTATTCAGGTGTAATTCAGGTTGGCTGATCATTAAAACCTCTTTAAAATTTGGTCTTTTACCCTCAAAATATGGTTTTAATCTATGTTCCATTTACTTTAAATCTTTTCCAGTCTTTTGATCTTCAATTTCAACAACTCCGTAAGTATAAACTTGAATCATTAAAACCTCTTTAAAATTTGGTTTGTTACCCTCATAATATGGTTTTAATCTATGTCCCAGTTGACTGATTATTAAAACCTCTTTAAAATTTGGTCTTTTACCCTCAAAATACGGCTTTAATCTGTGTCCATTCATTTAAATCTTTTCGTTTTCTGATCTTCAATTTCAATAGCTCTGTAAGTATAAACTTGAGTCACAGTAAATGACCCTAACCAATGAGACTTCAATTTCCTAGATTTCAACAGCTCCGTAAGTATAAACTTGAGTCATAGTAAAGGGTCCTAACTAACGAGACTTCAATTTTTCTGATTGTCATTTTCAATAGCTCCGTAAGTATAAACTTGGGTCATAGTAAAGGGTCATAACCAACGAAACTTCAATTTCCCAAGGAATAACTTTAGCCTAGTATTGTAAAGCAAAACTTCTTGTCCTAGTTCAAAGTTCTTCTGGTTAATCTTCAGATCATGCCATAACTTTAGTTTTTTCTTATAAATTCTGTCGTTATCATAAGATTAATTTCTTAATTCTTCCAATTCATTTAATTGTAACAATCTCTTCTTACTAGTATCTTTCAAATTATAATTGAATTCTTTAATCGCCCAATATGCTTTATGCTCCAATTCTACTGGTAAGTGACAAGTCTTTCCAAAAATCAATCTATAAGGAGTCATTCCAATAGGAGTTTTATAAGCCGTCCTGTAAGCCCATAATG
>JXCR01148413.1:271537-291529 GCA_002079205.1 Phalaenopsis hybrid cultivar
CATAATGATCTAATTTCTTTGATATTGCGGCAATCTGCGAAGCTAACATAGATATTGCATCAGAATTATGGATACTAGCTACTCTTTTAGGATTTACCCGTTGAGGGGGCCATTGAAAATTTTTGGTAGTCATCTCTTCTATTAACAAATAAGCCTCATCAAAAGGTTTTGACATTAAAGAACCACCAGCCACAACATCTATAATCGATCTAAGAGATCCTACTAATTCATTATAAAAAGTTTGAATTATCAACCAATCTGGTAATGAATGATGAGGGCACTTCCTAAGAAGATCTTTAAATCTCGCTCAAGATTCATATATTGACTCTCCATCAATCTGACAGAACGATGTTATGTCATTTCTAAGTTTAGCAGCCTTGGATGGAGGGAAATATTTGGATAGAAATTTTTGTGACAGTTCTCTCCAAGTTCTAATAGTTATATATTGACTCTCCATCAATCTGACAGAATGATGTTATGTCATTTCTAAGTTTAGCAGTTTTTTATGGAGAGAAATATTTGGATAGAAATTTCTGTGAAAGTTCTCCCCAAGTTCTAATAGATCCAAGGAAATATTTGGATAGAAATTTTTGTGAAAGTTCTCCCCAAGTTCTAATAGATCCTGGTGTTCTCCCCAAATTCTAATAGATCCAGCTGCTAACGAATTTAACCACATCTTAGCCTTATCCCTAAGTGAAAAAATGAAAGTTCTCCCGAAGTTCTAATAGATCCTGGTGCTAACAAATTTAACCACATCTTAGCCTTCGACAGTTCTCTCCAAGTTCTAATAGATCCTGGTGCTAATGAATTTAACCGCATCTTAGCCTTATTTCTCAGTGAAAAAGGAAAAAGTCTAAGTCTAACAACATCATTTGAGACTCTGTCATATTTAAAAGTAGCACACAGTTCTAAAAAACTAGCGAGGTGTAAATTAGGATCTTCATTTGGTTTACCTTCGAATTGATTGTTTGGTACTATTTGGATAATAACAGGTTTAAGCTCAAATGAATTAGCAGCTACATCAGAATTTTGGATAGATAAGTGAATTTCATGATAATAGCAAGTTTAAGCTCAAATGAATTAGCAGCTACATCAGGATTTTGGATAGATAAGTGAATTTCATCTACTGTAGGATTGCATAATCTCGTAGGGTTCTAGATTGGTGTTCATTCTCTATTCCTTGATTATTCATATTATTTTCCATTATATCAGAATTTTTAGGTTCTCTTCTCAATCTTCTAATCTTTCTAACAGTGCGTTCTAATTTTGAATTGTAAGGTATAAGATTTTCAGGTCCAAATTTACGCATACAATTTGAAATCAGTACACAATAATATAATGAAAATAATCTATAATTTAAGTAAAAATTTTCTAATAATCCTAATGTGTCTGTTACTCTAATTGTGATTTTTGTTTACTCACTCTTACTCCCCGGCAACGACGCCAAAAACTTGACAGCAACTTTTTTATATGTATTTAATTTGATAAAGATGTAAATGTATAATTTTAAATAATGTTAAAGTCACACTTATCAACGCAAGTATACGTATCGCTCAAGTAATATAGGGCTCTAATGGAATAAAGTCACACTTATCAATGCAAGTATACGTATCGCTCAAGTAATATAGGGCTCTAATGGAGAGTCCTAGATATTGTCAACGCAAGTATACATATCGCTCAAGTAATATAGGGCTCTAATGGAGTCCTAGATATCGAACAAGTATATGTATCGCTCAAGTAATATAGGGCTCTAATGGAGTCCTAGATATCGATCCCACAGCAAGTATATGTATCACTCAAGTAATATAGGGCTCCAATAGAGTCCTAGATATCGATCCCATAGGGAGTAACTTTAGAACTACGAACTAAGATTTTAGAAAAGCAAATCTTAGATATCGATGTCAACACAAGTATACATATTGCTCAAGTAATATAGGGCTCTAATGGAGTCCTAGATATCGATCCCACAGGAGGTAGTTTAGAATTACAAACTAAGATTTTAGAAAAGCAATACTTTAACCACAACAACGAAGTTCAATTTGCTTATCTGTCACTAATAGAAAATTGAAATAAATATGTAATTTCTATTAAATAACTAAATATACTAATGAAGGTACGAATGTGATATTCAACATATAAGAAAGAATCCTTCTCCTTGTCAAAGAATTATAGTGAATGGATAAAGTGAATTAATTCAAATTATATTGTGCCAAATAGGAGCATACCTATTCTTTACCCTTTGGTCCAGGCATAAAGAACATTGACTAATCCTATGCTTATTTACTGATTCTGCGGCTAAGCTGGGAGGATACCGGCTCTCACTAAATCATGGATGTAATCTTCACTTTAGTTGTAGAACTCAACATATTTTAACAAATCAATTGGCCATATTGAAATTAAATGAAGATTGAAGTGAAAAGATCATCACAATTTCTTAAACATTTTTATGGCTTCACCAATTCAAATCACCATACAAATCTTGAAACAAGGAGAAAGACAGAGAAAACTACTCAGATCTCATGGGGAAAACACATCAAAACTCGAAATTCATATATAAAATCAAAGTCATATAAACTACAACAAATAAATAAACTTATCTCTAATTTCTCCCGAAGAAAACTCCTCGAAGTTCCTCTGAATCTCTTCCTCTCTTTNTTAAATGAAGATCGAAGTGAAAAGATCATCACAATTTCTTAAACATTTTTATAACTTCACCAATTCAAATCACCATTTCACAAATCTCGAAACAATGAGAAAGACAGAGAAAACTATTCAGATCTCATGGGGAAAACACATCAAAACTCGAAATTCATATATAAAATCAAAGTCATACAAACTACAACAAATAAATAAACTTATCTCTAATTTCTCCCAAAGAAAACTCCTCGAAGTTCCTCTGAATCTCTTCCTCTCTTTACAACACACAAAATTCCTCTTCGAAACAGCAAGGAGGAAGAAATCTCTCACTTTCCTTCCACTTTTACAATCTGTCGAAGAATTCCTCACAATTTTTACACTCTAATAGAACCTTTCTAACCTCTAGGAACTCTAGAGATCTCTAATTTTCGGCCAATATCTTCTTTTAAAGTTNAATTTCTCCCAAAGAAAACTCCTCGAACTTCCTCTGAATCTCTTCCTCTCTTTATAGCACACAAAATTCCTCTTCGAAGCAGCAAGGAAGAAGAAATCTCTCACTTTCCTTCCACTTTTACAATCTGTCGAAGAATTCCTCACAATTTTTACACTCTAATAGAACCTTTCTAACCTCTAGGAACTCTAGAGATCTCTAATTTTCGGCCAATATCTTCTTTTAAAGTTGTGGATGAGTTTTTCCAAGAGTTACCTAAGCATCCCTTCAAAATTTGTCCTTATCCAAAGCCTGATTGAACATAATCGTCGAGCTCGCCGTCAGCGGCCTCGTTGGCGCCTTCAACAGACCTTCTTAATGAATTAATTCTGGAGTCTCGAGAAAATCTCATCGTCGGCGAGGTCGATGGCGCTGTCGGTGCCCATGTTCAATTCTGCACATTTTGGCCCTTTTCGCTCCAAATTCATTCCTTTTTGCAACTTTTTGCTCCAATGACCCTAATTCATCATTTCTGCAACAAAACATCAAAAATATCTTTNATGGATGAGTTTTTCCAAGAGTTGCCTAAGCATCCCTTTAAAATTTATCCTTATCCAAAGCCTGATTGGACATAATCGTCGAGCTCGCCGTCAGCGGCCTCGTTGGTGCCTTCAGCAGATCTTCTTAATGAATTAATTCTGGAGTCTCGAGAAAATCTCGTCGTCGGCGGGGTCGATGGCGCTGTCGGCGCCCATGTTCAATTCTGCACATTTTGGCCCTTTTCGCTCCAAATTCGTTCCTTTTTGCAACTTTTTGCTCCAATGACCCTAATTCATCATTTCTGCAACAAAACATCAAAAATATCTTTCTTTAAAGTGTAATATCATCAATAACATTATAAAATAGGTATGAAAATCTCAACATATTTTCCTCTGGTCAGCAACCTAAGTGTGTCGGGGGCAACTCCTACCAAATGCTAATGAATAGTATCATCGGTCGTATCCTCTTACCCTATTGAGGATCCTTTAGGTGGAAGACACTATTACAAATCTCACTTCGTAACCCTCATTTAACACACATGAGAAATGTCGTCGTTGCCCTTGTTACATAGACCTCTGACTTACTTTAGCCCGATGATCCATGTGTGGCAAAAATATCCCGAGCTGCTCATAAAGATTTAAATACCTTATCCAAGATTCAAATCCTTGAGCTTTGGGTTTTAGATGTAGGATAAGTAATGTAGGGTATTTTATTGGATGTGTGAATTAACGGGTCCAGTGTCATATCTTAGTGGATCCGTAAAGTTTTAGAGATGATCCTCTTCAACAAAGAATAATAGGTTTGAATTTCCTTCAAATTGTTCATAACGTTNTGTTTAACACACATGAGAAATGTCGTCGTTGCCCTTGTTACATAGACCTATGACTTACTCTAGCCCGATGATCCATGTGTGGCAAAAATATCCCGAGCTGCTCATAAGGATTTAAATACCTTATCCAAGATTCAAATCCTTGAGCTTTGGGTTTTAAATGTAGGATAAGTAATGTAGGGTATTTTATTGGATGTGTGAATTAACGAGTCTAGTGTCATATCTTAGTGGATCCATAAAGTTTTAGAGATGATCCTCTTCAACAAAGAATAATAGGTTTGAATTTCCTTCAAATTGTTCATAACGTTGTAAAAGTGCTCAGGGTAGGATCATAAACATTTTTTAGGATCCTTTGAGTCATTTCGAGTTCATTTAGAGTTATTATCTTGTTGAATTGACCATTACTTGTTAATTTAGTTGTAATGTTTTAACTTATGCTCAGGAACTTTTAATTTTTTAATTAACCCATGAGTTGGGTGACTAGACATTCATTTGATGCTTCACTTAGGAATTATGTGGGTGGGCACCCTTAAGGGCAAGTTAAGTTGTTTAGGAGTCCTCACCCTTTCAGTTGGAATTGAGCTTGCAGTGTTTGAGGAATGTTTATAACTAATTTTATTATTTTCTTAACTTCATTAAGTGACGTTGGATCAAGTTTAGTTCACTATCAAGCTCTTAAGCCTTCATGGGTGGATTTGCAATTTTGGAAAAATGTTAAATACGATGAACTTAGTTCTTATCAAAAGATTGTATGATCATTTAACCACTGGTATAGAACTTCTTGATTAGTGGGTTATCATCTTCTTAAATCAAGCCCTTTACATTAGGATCATCCAATTTAATAAACTTCCAAACCATAACAATTTAGAAATTTATACTTTTACTCTTTTATAGAAAATATAATGGATTGGTTTCTACCCCTTAACCCTTTATGTTTCAATCATTTCGGGGGGTTAACTATTATCAATATTACTTACTTACCATTTGGTTTAGCCTAAATTTTAATTAGAGTCTAAAATTTCATAATTATCATTTTGCCCTTAAGGCTCTCCACTTCATAATTTTTCAAGTTTAACCCAAATGACTTTAAAACTTTGTTAGTGCCCTACTCATGAGTAAATTAGAATATCATAGGAGAATTTGTATTTCTCTAATTTTTATTTAATTTTTAATAATTATTTTAATCCAAAAATAGAAATTTTAAAAAATAATTAATATAACTAAGTAAAAAAAATTTTTGTCATTAAGAAAATTATTAGAGGTTCACTTAGGTTAGAGGACCATTAGGCGTAATTTTTGTGAATATTTGAATTATATTTTAATTTTTACAATTGTTTAATTGATTTTAATGAATAAATAAATNCAAAAATAATTAATATAACTAAGTAAAAAAAATTTGTCATTAAGAAAATTATTAGAGGTTCACTTAGGTTAGAGGACCATTAGGCATAATTTTTGTGAATATTTGAATTATATTTTAATTTTTACAATTGTTTAATTGATTTTAATGAATAAATAAATAGAAAATATATTTTATTTCAAAAATACATTTTTTTATTTTTTATAAGTCTCTTTGACTTCAAGAAACTTAGAGAAATCAATTTCATATTTTTGTGATTTTATTCCATTTATTATAATTATTTGATTCATAAATTAATAAAAATATGTCTAATTATTAAAAAAAAATTTCACCCTTAAAAATTTATAAACACATCTTTAGGTTATTCTCTGCATTTAAAATAATATTTAAGGAAATTTGGAGTATTTTCATATTTTTTTGAATTTTTGATTTTTTTAATTATTTTAAAATTAGGAAAAATAACTTAGACATAGAGTTTTAATTTTAACTTTATTTTTTGCTTAAGTTCCTCTAGTCACAAGGAATACTCCAAATCACTTTTTACAATTTTAAGCTTTTTCTTTAATTTATTATAATTATTTAAAACAAAATTACTATNCACCCTTAAAAATTTATAAACACATCTTTAGGTTATTCTCTGTAGTTAAAATAATATTTAAGGAAATTTGGAGTATTTTCATATTTTTTTGAATTTTTGATATTTTTTTAATTAGTTTAAATTTAGGAAAAATAACTTAGACATAGAGTTTTTATTTTAACTTTATTTTTTTCTTAAGTTCCTCTAGTCACAAGGAACACTCCAAATCACTTTTTACAATTTTAAGCTTTTTCTTTAATTTATTATAATTATTTAAAACAAAATTACTATTTACTTACAAAATAGGTTTTTATATTAAAAATAATTTTTTTGACCTTCAAATTTTTATGAAGCCTGTTAATGTCATTATCTACAACTTGGCTGATTTTGGTAATTATTTGAATTATTTTAAATTTTTCTAATTTTTATTAATTTTTATTAATTTTAAATAAGAAAAATGACTTGAAAATTTTTTAAATCTTACTTTTTTTACTCTAAGATTCTCTAACCACAGTGAACCTACCAAATATGATTTTATAAATTTCTAACCTTTATTTTGTTTTTTTAGAAATTTTTGATTTAAAATAATACCAAATATTTAAAAAATTAGGGCTTTTGATCATACAAATGTTCTCTGACCCTAAAAAAATTAGAGAAGACCCCTAAGCTCATGAAGAACAAACCTTCAAAATTTTATTTAANAAATAAGAAAAATGACTTGAAATTTTTTTAAATATTACTTTTTTTACTCTAAGATTCTCTAACCACAGACCTTTATTTTGTTTTTTAGAATTTTTTGATTTAAAATAATACCAAATATTTAAAAAATTAGGGCTTTTGATCATACAAACGTTCTCTGACCCTAAAAAAATTAGAGAAGACCCCTAAGCTCATGAAGAACAAACCTTCAAAATTTTATTTAATTTAGATAATTATTTAATTACTTATGATTTAATTACTAATTTAAAAATAAATATAATGAAAATATTTTAAATTTTTGGTTCATATTTTTCTCCTCTGTTCACTGAACACAGAAATATTTTTTTTTATTTTTATGATTTTTGTACACTAAGATATGAATTTTTGAAATTTTTTGTATTTATTTGATTCCAAAATACCAGATTTATCTACTTATCTGAGTTGGCATCGCGNTTAATTTAAAAATAAATATAATGAAAATATTTTAAATTTTTGGTTCATATTTTCTCCTCTGTTCACTGAACACATGAGTATTTTTTTATTTTTATGATTTTTGTACACTAAGATATGCATTTTTGAAATTTTTTGTATTTATTTGATTCCAAAATACCAGATTTATCTACTTATCTGAGTTGACATCGCGTCATCATCCTCGATAGTCGGGGAGATGGGCTAGCAAGGATTGGAATGAGCTTATGAATGTTTGGAGAGACTCCAAAAGCAACTGGACAAAGTCTCCCCAAGGATTTGGATTGTCCCCAATTTTGGTCGTGGAGGGGACAATTTATAATTGAGGCTAAAGGGGAGGCCTCAGACTACCATTGGCTGGTTTCAATAAGCTAAGGTGGAAGGCTAAGCGATGCAATTAGCTAATGTGATATTGCTACAAGGGATGGGTAGAATTTGGGTTTAAACCATGGGGTGCCTTCTGGGNCATTTATAATTGAGGCTAAAGGGGAGGCCTCAGGCTGCCATTGGCTAGTGTCAATAAGCTAAGGTGGAGGGCTAAGCGACGCAATTAGCTAATGTGATATTGCTACAAGGGATGGGTAGAATTTGGGTTTAAACCATGGGGTGCCTTCTGGGTTTTAAGTTTTCCGGCCACTAGGATTGTCGACCAGGCCAGGGGAGGTGGCTAGCTAGCTCAGAGAGGTCAGGGAGGTTTAATTGTGATTAACTTGGGGCTTGAGAAGGTTGGTTGCATTGGTTAGAGAGTTAACCGATTTTAGGCGAAGAGTTTGCTTAAATTGAGGGACCTTTGGTCCACGGCTTAAAATAGGCTTTTTCTGGAATTGATGTGGCCATCTCACATTCTTAGCATGGGGCTAAGGTGATTAAGGTTTAATCAAATCAAAGGATTAGGGAAAAGTTTGGTTTTAGGATTAAAATGGGTTTTGAGCTTGGATATATACCTTGGTCTAGGCTTAGGCTTGGATTTGGACCAATTGATTGTCCCATTTGGCCTAGAAGAATGTCATGATGAATTTGAGAATTAAATTTTGTGGAATTGANCGATTAGGGAAAAGTTTGGTTTTAGGATTAAAATGGGTTTTGAGCTTGGATATGTATCTTGGTCTAGGTTTATGCTTGGATTTGAACCAATTGATTGTCCCATTTGGCCTAGAAGAATGTCATGATGAATTTGAGAATTAAATTTTGTGGAATTGAGATGATTTCATGGCTAAATTTGATGAAATTTGTAATTGGGTTCAATTTTGGGGTATTTAACTTTGGCTTGGGGTTTGGGTTTGGAATTGGATGTGAGTGAGTTTAAATTTTGTTTGAATTGGGCTTAAATATAATGAAATTTGGTTTGGATTTGAAATTGGGCAAATTTGGAATGAAATTGGTGGACATTGAGAGTGATTTGGGGACATCAAGGATTTAAGGGTGTTTAGGGAATTTCTGATAATTTTGGTGAATTTGGGGATTTTGGGTGCTGTTGAGAACATTTGGTGGTTAGAATTTTTGGTGAGGTTTGAAATGATTTTGGGGATTTGACAAATTTTTAGGGTATTATGGGCATTTTGGTAATTTTGGGTGATGTAGAGGTATTTTGGTAATTTTGAGGATTTTGGAGGTATCGGGCAATTGGGGGTAATTTGAAGTGGTTCAACATGACTTTTGGTGAGGAATCAGGAGCTTAGGAAATTTTAGAGGTTTTAAGGTTCCAGAGGCATTTTGGTAAATTTGGGGAAAAGTGGGGTAGGAGGCCAAAGNATAATTTGAAGTCGTTCAACATGACTTTTGGTGAGGAATCAGGAGCTTCAGAAATTTTAGAGGTTTTAAGGTTCCAGAGGCATTTTGGTAAATTTGGGGAAAAGTGGGGTAGGAGGCCAAAGTGGGATGTCTCAATGGAATTGGGATTAATGGCCATGCAAATTGTGTAAAATCCCCCTTAAAATCATAAGACCCATTGGGAAGCTCATTTTAGACCCTTCACATGTCGGTCCTAGCCGCCCTAGCCAAAGACTTTGGGCTTGGGGCCACCCATCTGATTCTTTAAAAAGAACAGGGAGATAGGTAAGACATTGGTGATTTTTTGGATTTGAGTGTGTGTGAGGTTATGACNCAAGGGCTTGGGGCCACCCTTATGAGTCTTTAAAAAGAACAGGGAGATAGGTAAGACATTGGTGATTTTTTGGATTTGAGTGTGTGTGAGGTTATGACCAAGACCAAGCCACCTAGAGTTGCCCTAGGTCTCATTAATAATATTGGAACTCAATCTTGGGTCTTCACATGTTGGTCTTAACCACCCCAAGTGAGGAATAAGGGCATATGACCACTCATGTGACAAGAAGAGTCAAGAAATGTTTAGAACTTTTATGTGGGAGGATTCCATCAGTAATCTTCTAGGATAGTCAACATGAAAGTCCGATGGCTAGATCCTAGGCTTTTAAAGAGAAGAAACAATACTAAAAAAATATTGAGAAATGATGTTCGGATATATTTGGATGGTGAGTTCGGTGTGATCCTATTGACAACTTTAGTTGTCTTAACACCAAGTTAGCAACTTTTTTCCACCAACCCATCTCACTGCATGAAGAGAAGAGTTGTATTTACAGATTAGTGAAGGCCATCAAGTGTTGTACTTCCTCCTTCTACAAACTATCTCCTCATTCTTTTATCAATGAAGATGAAATCAAAATCAACATTGATGATGATATTGAGCTAGATGTTGANTATGCCTTTTAGAAATTTGAATCTTGATTTATCTGTGAATCACACTCAAGAAATAAGCATACAGATAACAAGATAGAGAACAATAATGAACTGTAATCCATCGTGTTAATCATGTCTTATTCATAAAATGATCTCTTTATTTATAATGGAGAGAGTATAACATGTTGATGTTAAATTTTTATCTCTACTTTAAAAAAGACTGACAGGATATTTCTAGTATTATATATGAGTAAGCCCATCATTCGATGCTTTCTAGCTTGACTGATTAGGCTTAATATGCTTCAGGTTGATAAGACCAACTTGTTACGTAGAGATCTTCTCGGTCAGTTGTGCTTGGTTGATTTGAGTTAGCCAGTTGATATAACACACCTATTAATCCTGACCTCTGATGAGGGGCCTTTGGGTATCTCTAGAATGGTTGAAGATGTAAACAAACCAAATCTTCCTCGGATCAACTCTCTCATGATGATTGGATCGAATGAATTTTTGCATCATTTATGTCTGAATGTTCATTCTTTTATCCTCTGATCATCTTTGGCCNGAATTTTTTTAAGAAAATCTTATTTTTGCATAAAAATAATTATATAAAATAAATTAATTTTTGAAAAACCACATTTTCTCCTCTGATGTCTTAATTGATCTATGAATGAGGTGGGATAAAAATTTTAAAGTCATTTGAATTGAATTTGACAAATTATGAAGTGTTAGCGCCTTAGGGACAAATGTGTAATGTTGGAAATTTAGCCTTAATTAACATTTAGGCTTAATTTAAAGAGGGAAATGGGTAACCTCTGATCTTAATCAATTTATTGATGTTTGAAACATAAGGGGTTAATTGGTAGAAACCAACCTCACTTTCTTAATTAAAAAGATAAGTTAATAGATTTTCTAAATTTTAAAATTTGGAAGTTTATTAAAATAATAACCCAGGACTTGGGGGTATCACATTTGAAGTCAATAATTAATCAATCAAATACCCCTATTTTGATTTTTAAATAAAATTTAAATCATAAATCATGACCACCTAAAGCTTAACCTTTTCAAAACTAATTAATACATTCACCTAAGTCTTAAAGGCTTAGTATTGATTTGGGCTAAATCAAGTTTCATTTAAACGAGGATTAGAAAATTAAATATCATTGAAAATCAAAACATCTTTCAAACACTACAAGCCCAATTAGGGTTAAAATTTGGCCAAGTGTTCCAAAAACACTAACTTGCTTCTTTAAGGGTCCTCACCCACATGATTCTTAAATTGAATCACAAGTGATAATTACCATATTCTTAATGATAATTGAGACATCAGTGTTCATTGAGCATTAGGGTGTTTATAGGATGAATTATTAAGCAACATAATAAGTTTAAAAGGAGCTAGGATTTTCCACCAGGAAGCAAGAGAGTAGCACAGACCTGCTTCTTTCTCTAGATCTGTTAGATATCTTGAAGATCTACTAAACTTAATATGTTTTGCTTGACAAAATCATCCTTAATAGAATCCCTAAGGACCCACCAAGATATGACATAGGGTTAGGAAAACTACTAAAACCTTACTTTTTGCCTCTATATAAATTTCCCTGACATGCATTTTGATTTTAAGATAGTGGAATGAGTAGACTCGCCAGGTACGCTTTTACAATTTTCAGCATTGTCTTTCTTGTACTTTTATACTGTACTTTTATACCTGCAAATTTGCATGTTAAACAACGACGACACCTTGCATGAAAATTAAAACTATCAGGATAACCAACACCAAAACCAAAACCAAAATTAAAATTAACCAAGATAAAATTCACTGCCACAAAATTCAAAATATAAAACAACTCAAAATTCAATCACAAATATCACACAAAACTACAACTTCAACTAAATTAAAATGTCTCTATCAGATGATCGGGAATCCCTCGGAGGAGGTAACCTACGGTTGCTAACGAGGCTTCCCACCGTCTAAATAAAATTATGGAACTCATTAAGTTGAGTTTAGTAAGTTCATTTAGACTAAGTGAATCCAATAGAAGATAGTGGTACCGGAATGAGGGAGCCGTAGAATCCTAATCGGTGTCGCTCTAATTAACGTTAATATGCCCCCATAAAATTTAAAGAACTTTAACCATAGGGCCACCTGATTTGATATCATAACTTGACACACTAGAAAGCTCAAACTCGTCATAACAAGGAACTTGAAGCTAGCATGGTGGGCAGCATGGCCATCTTTAACAACAAAACATGTCTTCCCCAGCTAACCAATCTTCCTTCCTTAGACTTAAACAAAAAAGACATAGGACTTTGAGTTTGCTTGCTTATGCAACAAAAATCCTCACATTATCTTTAGGTCTTTGTATAGCCTTGCTATACAATATAAGCCCTAACTCGTCTTAGGATTCCGAGGTTGTAGTTCATCACGACCTAAATCCTCACATCTTTCAGGCTATTTGTGTGATCGTTTCACACGAATGTAATCCCTAACTAATAAAATTGGTAGGATGAAACACTTAAAGTTTTCTCCTCAAAACTGAAGCCAAACATTAGGATAGCTTGGGAAGTCACCAGGGTTCTCCTCTAACTCAAAATTGAAGCCAAACATTAGGATAGCTTGGGAAGTCACCGAGGTTCTCCTCTGGATCCATCAAAACTGAAGCCAAACATTAGGATAGCTTGGGAAGTCACCGGGGTTCTCCTCTGGATCCAACAGGATGAAATACCTAAATATTTCTCCTCAAAATTGAAGCCAAATATTAGGATAGCTTGGGAAGTCACCGAGGTTCTCCTCTGGATCCATGACATCTCTTTAGTTCTTCTTCCTTTGGATTCTACGATAAAATGTTCCAAATTTGAACCAATCCCCTTTCACACCTCTTAGTTCTCCCTCCTTTGGATTCTACAATAAAATGTTCTGAATTTGAAACAATCTCCTTTCACACCTCCACGTCCGATCTCATTGAAGAGTCCTACCCTTTGAAATTTCTTGAAGTTAATATTTCTTGATTTCTATCGAGAGTCTTCTTAGGTGACTTTGGTTATTTAAGATGTAATTAACTGTAGGGGCTTCCCCTTATAAGAAGCATGTCTGAACCTAGCTTAATATAAACCCTATTTAATTTTTTATATTAAATAGGGGAACTTGTCAGCAAATATAAAGGTTTTGCATACCAAACGGATGTCATATATTCCTTAGTTTATTTGATCGAGCCTCATTCTCAAGTCTTGTGTTTATCCTTTGGGATATATACAGGATTTGAGGTACAGTGCTCTTTCATTTAAACTATGAAGAATATGGGGTCAGTTTGATTTCATATTTTTCTAAAACTAAATATATATGTAAATTAAAACGTCCTTCCGAAGCAGGCAACAAGATTTAAATTCCAGTGATCAATAGCTTCTTACGGGCAACTCCCCCCACCCCAAAATAGCGCCGACATGCACCTTAATGGAAACTATTTTGATGTTTTCTTACAGGTTATTGATTTTTAAGACTTAAAGCAAAAAGAAAGCAAAGAGGATGGAATTTGGAGTCAAAATGACGTTTTTAAAGAAGTACTCAGCGCCGACCGTGCCAAGGGCAGCACCGACGACGCAGAACAACTGAAATTTTTACTCAGCGCCGACAGCGCAAAAGGCGGTTAAGCCCCCATTTCTAGAAGTTTTGATCTATTTGTACGATTTTTAAAGAGTTTTTTGAGGCACCTCTTGGAGAACCAGCCTTGCGTTTTATTTGGGACTTAAATTCATCAGGAAAGGGACTCCTTTTCGCTCTAAGACATTCCACCATGCTCCATTTTTGCCATTCTTCATAATCCATATTCATTCTACCACCATATTGGATTCCCTTAGTGATTTTTCTTTTATAGTTTAGAGTTTGTGTGGTAAGATTTAGTGTGAAAATTTCTGTAAGAGTGTTGGAGAAGGAGAAAAGTGAGAGATTCTTCTTTTTGGATTTCTAAGGAAATACTACAAGGGATTTGCTTTGAGAAAGAGTTTCAGATAAGTTTTGTTTGTTTATTGATATTGTATGAACTTTCTTTTATATATGAAATTTGTGTTTTATTATGTCTTTCTCATGAAGTCTGAGTAGTTCCCTCTATCTTTCTCCCTACTCTGAGATATGGTGAAATGAATAGATAATATGATGTGCCAATATTAAAATATAAAATAAATTGTGATGATTTTTTAACTCCAAACTTAATTTACATTTCGATTTGGCCAATTTAATTTTTAAAATATGTTGTGAAACATATGATCCGGGAAATGGAGTCTGAGTTCTACAACAGAGTGAGGATCACATTTGATTTCATGGAGGAAAAATTTGTTCATGGAATTAAGTGCAAATAAATAGGGAAATATTCTTTGTTGGGTGTAGAATTGGAGAATCTTTAGGGTGACAGAGTAAAATCCCCAATTCAGTCTTAATGTTTAAAAACTAAAGTGAGAGTTAGCCTTTAGGTGAAGGAAAGTGGGAGCTGGTATCCTCCCAGCCTAACCACAGATTTGGGGACTAAACTTAGGATTAGCCAATGATTTTCTATGCACTGTATCAGGGTAGAGAATTATAATTGCTCCTATTTGGCATAATACATATTATAAAAATTTATCTCATCTCATTTCATCAGAACCTCATTGTAGTGAGAAGGATGCATTTTCACATAAGAAATCTTCATTATATATACATAGTAGGTAAATTAGTATTTACTTTTTAAACTTTGCATTTTAGTTTGCTAATAGTTAAGTACTTTAGTTTTTATTACATCTCAACATTTGAAATTAGTGACAGTGATTTCGATTGATTTTCTGTATATTTCCTAGTAAAACTTATCATTATCAATTTACACCTTCCCTATGGGATCGATATTTGGGGCTTAAATAGAAAGTCCTTTATTACTTGATAATGATACGTATATTTGCGTAGAACCTCATTATTAATTGCCTATAATTATATATATTTTACACAACTTACTTTTTATACAAAGATCAAGTTTTTAGCATTGTAGTGGTGTCAACTTCATAAATCCTTGCATATAAAAAAATTGGGATCAATTATCAAAGTAATTAAAGTTCAATTCTTTTCGGCATTTTTGATATTTTGACAAAACGATAACAACTTCTAAAGATAACTTGATCTTTTGTAAAATAAGAAGCACTGAATATGAAATATCTTTTTCTTTATCATGAATCAGTAACAAGTATAGGAATTTTGTTGTGGAAGTATGTAAAATTGTGTTGTGCCAAATAGGAGCAATATTATTCTTTACCCTTACTAGATATGCTACAAAGAATATTGGTTAATTTAAAGTTTGAATAGTTCTAAAGACCGGCTAGGCAGGGAAGATACCAGCTCTCACTCTAGAGCTCCCTTGATTCCCTCCACATGGGGGCTAACATCGCGTATCAAAACCTAAAATAATAAACCAAGTTGTGGGCTTTAACCTGTCACTTTAAAGTCCTCTAGCTCTACACCCTTCAATGATTATTTTCCTATTTATTTACACTGAATCATATGAATTACATTCTCATCCATAAAATCTCATGTGATTCTTTCCAATTGTTGACTGAGAAAATACCATCCCGGCTCTTACATGTTTTCACAATAAATTTTAACATCTCGATGGGCCAAATTAAGAAATAAATGAAGTACATGGAGTTAAATCTTTAAAAATTCTTCCAACATTAAAGATCAATACTCTCCACAACTTTCATCCAATACTTTATTTACTTATCATTTTAAGGAGAAAGATAAAGAAAACTACTCAAAATTCATGGAGAAAAAAAATCACTCTTTAGTTTAAAAGCAGAAATCATTGTCAAACCAACTATATGTCTCAATTAAAACCAAATATAGTAACAAAAAGATAAAAACTTATCTTAAATCCTCCAACAAACTCTTGAAGTTCCTTTGAATCTCTTTTTTTCTTACAACACTCGTAACTCTCAAAAACTAGAAACTAAAACTAAAATAAAGATAGATATTGGCGTCTTACATTCTCTCTCAGAAATCACAGAAAAGAAGAATCTAAAAGAAACACTTAANAAGAAATCATTGTCAAACCAACTAGATGTCTCAATTAAAACCAAATATAGTAACAAAAAGATAAAAACTTATCTCAAATCCTTCAACAAACTCTTGAAGTTCCTTTGAATCTCTTTTTTTCTTACAACACTCTTAACTCTCAAAAACTAGAAACTAAAACTAAAAAAAAGATAGATATTGGCGTCTTACATTCTCTCTCAGAAATCACAGAAAAGAAGAATCTAAAAGAAACACTTAAAGAGACTAGAAGCAGCCATTGAAGAGACTAGAAGCAGCCCTTGAGAAGTCCCAAGCCTCTCTTTTTATGTTTTTCTAAAAGGTGTCTTGATATCTCTTCAAAATGTGTCCAAATTCAATGTATTCTCCAAACGATGCCTCCTTTCACAAGTCTTTTAAATATATTTTCATTTCTAGTGGTCATAACCACCCTCTTTAGCCAACANCCTTGATATCTCTTCAAAATGTGTCCAAATTCAATGTCTTCTCCAAAGGATGCCTCCTTTCACAAGTCTTTTAAATATATTTTCATTTCTAGTGGTCATAACCACCCTCTTTAGCCAACAGGTGTCTCATATGTCCATTCAAAATTCATCAAAATGAATTAACCCATCAAAAAACTGTCACTGGAGCTAAAGCGCGGGGCCTCTGGCGCTTAGGCGTGACATTCTCTATTTCACTGGGGAGTAAGCGCAGGATCTAACGCTTAGGCACCACAATACTTTTGCACCATTTTTGTATTTTTGCTCCATATTTGATCATTTTTCACTCTCGCAATTTTAACCTTTTTAGATGTACCTGAAGAAAAAACACACAAATAGCTTCCATTAAAGCACAATTTCTCAAAAATAGGTATAAAAATATGTATAAAAAATTATATATTTTAGGTGTATTAGCTATTAAAGAATTTAATTACAATTTGAAGGATCCTGGTGAGAAAAGGTTATTGTAAATAAATGAACTTGAAGATATAAGGAATGAATCTTATGAAAGTGCTAATATTTATAAAGAAAAGATGAAGATATGATGTGATCAAATGATTCATACTAAAAATTTCCAGCAAGGGCAACAACTTTTGCTTTATGATGCAAAGTTAAGATTATTTTCAGGTAAACTTAAGTTCACGTGGATGGGTCCATTTGTTGTGATGAAAGTTTATCCCTATGGAGCTGTGGATATCAAAGATCCTAAAACTAACAAAATATTCAAAGTGAATGATCTCAGGCCGAAATCCTACTTCTTAGGTGACCAACTTAAATTAAATGGTTTTTTAATGTTAGGTCAACTACAAAAAATAATGGTTACATTGGACTGACGAAGTTAAGCTAAGCTCTCTGTGGGAGGCAACCCATAGTTATTTGTGTGTTTGTTTTTATTGTTATGCTGTTGTGCGTAATTTAGAAAATTTTATTAGTATTTTTTATTGTATATTGAGTTAGTGATTATTCTAAGAACTTAATAGAAGACATAGACATGTTAGAACGAGTATTTTGACCTGTGCTAAATTGAGCACTCGCGCTTAAACGTCAATATCAGATGCTTAAGAACAACATCTAAAAAAAATGTGCTAAATTTGGTTTCTAAAAGTTTTAACCAAGGAGTGGTTAGATTTGATGTGAGAGATGGTTCCAAGACATCCTTAGGAGTTATAAGAAGAGTTTGGAGCCTATAAATAGAAGGGTTATGTAAGGATTTTTATCACAATTAAATTTTAACCCTAAATCCTAAGTGAAAAAGAGAGAGTTTTGGGAAAATGTCATCTTGGGAGAGTGATTTGAAGAAGGAGGAAGTAATGAGAAAGATGTTTATTAGTTAGAGTGCGCAAGAGTTATATAACAATTTCCTTACCGTTAGTATCAAAGGGATAGCGGAGAAAATCACTAAAATTGAGGCTGATGTGTCTTCAATTGAGGTAAAAGTTATGGAAGTTAATCCACATCTGGATCACATGGGATGACAAATTAAGATGCAGTTTAGCCATACCAATTTTATAGAAGAAGCAGACAAGGCTATGTATCTGAAGAACAAATGGATTGAACAAGATTCAACTATAATTATTAATCATCGTCCGTTTCTTTAGATATACATTCCAAATGCTGAAGGATAAACTAATGAGAGGCCATAATTCATTCCATTAACTAGGGAATGGAATTAAGTTCGTGATTTAGAGTTTATGTGTTTAGTGTTTTTTAATGTTAAGTGTGTTTAGCGTGTTTTAATGTTATGTTTGTCTAGTGTTTATGTTAGGAATCTTTTCATCTGAGACTATTTGGATGGAGAATCTATGTATTTGAAAATGTTTGTAATTGCTCGTGAAAGAATATAAGTGTTTTGTTTGTGTAAAATTTTGTATTATTGCGTGTTGAATTGAATTAGTTAAGATTGGTGAATCTTTAATAAGAGGAGAGTTAAGAGGGAAGGAAATAATATTTAAAATGTTTTGAGACCATTTAGGGTTGGTTGACTTAGGCTAGACGTGCATTTCACTTAAATTGAAAAAATCAAAATTTGTGCACTGGTGCCTAACCCATGCTTAAGTACTGCCTAAGCCGAGAGACAGACGCCTAAGCGCTGGTTCACAAAAATCAATTTGTAAAAGGTTTTAAGTAAAAAAAAATTGCTTTGAAAATCTCCATTAACACACCTTCACTTCGCCTGCTTCTCAGGTTTTTACGATTTTGGAGCTTGGGCTTATCATATTTGAAGATTTCTTGGAGATTTGAGCAAAAAAATGCTAGATTTGATATCCTTGAGGTAAGAGCTTCACTTACATGTAAAAATTTTTTATTTTTACCATGTTTTTTCCGCACATTCATGAGCAACCAAAATATCACTATTCATCATGAAAATTTCAGAAAAAATATATGAAAAAGGCATGAATTTGTTAGTTTAAGCTTTTAGGAGTTTAGTTTAGTGAATTGGAGTTGAATGTGAAATTTATTTTGAATTTTATACATTTTTAGAAAGGAAACCNCTTTGTTTTTTGCGCACATTCATGAGCAACCCAAATATCACTATTCATCGTGAAAATTTCAGAAAAATATATGAAAAAGGCATGAATTTGTTAGTTTAAGCTTTTAAAAGTTTAGTTTAGTGAATTGGAGTTGAATGTGAAATTTATTTTGAATTTTATACATTTTTAGAAAGGAAACCAAGAATGAAGAGGAGCAAGGGGAAGGCTCCATTCGATTCAATCAAGTTTGTCAGTTCAAGAGCTCAGGATCGACACAGTGATGCATTACAGTCGAGAAAGTTGATTCCTGAGTGGTGTTTTAAAAGTCTGGGAGGAGCCGTGGAAGATTTGGCTGTTCTTCGTCAGTGGGAGAAGTTCTGTTATTTTTTTGCTATCACAGTGATTTCTATTGTGCAGGAGTTCTTTGAAAATTTCCCTGAAGCTGATGAAGAAGGAGTCTTGGTGAGGGGGAAGACAATGCCTTTTTCTCCTAAGGTAATTAATCAGTTTTATCATTTGCCCCCGAGCACTTNATCGAGAAAGTTGATTCCTGAGTGGTGTTTTAAAAGTCCGGGAGGAGCCGTGGAAGATTTGATTGTTCGTCGTCAGTGGGAGCAGTTTTGTTATTTTTTTGCTGTCACAGTGATTTCTATTGTTTAGGAGTTCTTTGAAAATCTCCCTGAAGCTGATGAAGAAGGAGTCATGGTGAGGGGGAAGACAATGCCTTTTTCTCCTAAGGTAATTAATCAGTTTTATCATTTGCCCCCG
>JXCR01148413.1:295419-307777 GCA_002079205.1 Phalaenopsis hybrid cultivar
TATGAAATCAAACTGACCCCATATTTTTCATAGTTTAAAATGAAAGAGCACTGTACCTCAAATCCTGTATCTATCCCGAAGGATAAACACAAGAATTGAGGATGAGGCTCATTCAAATAAACTAAAGAAAGTATGACGTCTGTTTGGTCTGCGAAACCTTGGTATTTGCCAACAAGTTCCCCTATTTAATATAAAGGATTAAATAGGGTTTATATTAAGCTGGGTTCGGACATGCTTCCTATAAGGGCAAGCCCCTATATTTAATTATATCTTAAATGACCAAAGCCACCCAAGAAGACTCTTGATAAAAATCAAGAAATATTATCTTCAAGGAATTTCAAAGGGTGGGACTCTTTAACAAAATTGGACATAGAGGTGTAAAAGGGGATTGGTTCAAATTTGGAAAATTTTATTTTAGAATCCAAAGAAAGAAGAATTAAGGGATGTCATGGATTCAGAGGAGAACCTCGTTGACTTCCCAAGCTATCCTAAGGTTTGGCTTCAGTTTTGAGGAGAAATATTTAGGTGTTTCATCCTGCCNGACCATTTTCAGAAATTTTTGTCAATTTTGGCAAATTTGGAAGTATTCAAGGTGTTTAACATAAGTTTTGATCAATTTTAGTTATTTTGGCAAAATTTGGGTCCCAAGGGCAGTTAGGTAATTTGGGTGTGTCCGGGGCAAAAGACCCAAGATTAGTATTTCAAATAGAATTGGATAGCTATCCATTCTAAATGAACCATGGGTCAATAAAACCCTCATTTTGGGATCTTATGTATTGGTTTTAGCCATGATATTGTGAGGATATTGTGTACCTTAGTTCCAAACCAATATCTAGGGTCAATCCTAAGGTCAAATAATCCTATAGGAACTCTCCTTGAATTCTCTCATAATGATCTTACCTACTATATGCTAGAGGCTAAGATTAATATGTGGAACTTCAAGTTGAGTAAAGAGAAGATTTTTGAATTTCTAATGACGGGGGTACCTTTTCTAGTTTTCTAAGACTAGTCAATAGGAGAGTCCTATGGCTAAACCTAGGATACTAAAGAAGTTTCTAGACCTCAACCAAAAGTGAGGTCAACACAAGCATATGATTAGTCAATGTTGTTTATGCTTGGACCAAAGGGTAAAGAATAAGTATGATCCTATTTGGCACAATATAATTGAACTAATTCAATTTATCCATTCACTATAATTTCTCGGGAAGGAGAAGGATGCTTTCTTATATATTGAATATCACAATTAAACGTTATTCTCTGTAATTAGTTACTATCCAAAATTATCTACTTATTTCAATTGCCTATTAGTGACAAATAAGCAACTTGAACGTTGTTGTAGTTGAAGTATTACTTTTTATTAAATCTTAGTCCGTAGTATTCTATTTCTCCCTGTGGGATCGATATCTAGGACTCCATTAGAGCCCTATATTACTTGAACGATATATATACTTGCATTGACAAATCTACTTTAACATTGTTGAATATTATATCTATACATCTTTATTAAGTCAAACATATATATATATATATAGTCACAGTCAAGTTTTTGACATCGTTGCTAGAATTTAAATCTTCTAGTAGCGTCATCAAATTCTTGTAATTGTTGATTTACAAAAAGGTCGGTCAGATACCTTACAAGGTATAATTAACAACAAAAGTATGTTCCTATGGGTTTGTGCATGTACTTTGAACAAAAATAAATTTTGATTATTTGATTTTATGTCTTGCATTCATAGATCTTCATGATTTGGATGGAGTTAGTTAATCAAACTTTTTTTAGATTTCTACCACCTATGAATCCTTAAAAGGCTACCCTTTAGAAATATTCCACACCCTTTTTATCGTATCAATGCTTCCTTTCAATTATTCTACCTCTCTCGCCGTTTTCTAATTTTCTTTAGCACTATGATGTGATAAGGTGGATTTAGTAAAGTGATTATTTAAGAGGGAAAATACCAAAAAAAATCACATAAGCAAAACAAGAGGAGGGCAAACACTCACATTTATATGATTTTCTTACTTTATATTTTTCATATCATTTATACATCTCACAATAACAACCACTCACCCTTACATATACATTTTAATTTGATTATTTGTCGTAAGAAGTTAACTAGAAACAAAGAAGAGTCTAAATCAGCTAGGGTGAGTTAATATAGAACAAATAAAAATAATAAGAAAGCTAGCACCAGGACATTGTAAAAAATAATTGAAATTTAACTCTACAAAGAAGAGTTAATTAGAGTTCATTGAGAAAAGTAGAAATCATGCACACAATCAAGAAATTTAAATTAAAACAAAATGTAGTCACAAAGATAAACACTTATCTCAAATCGTCTCCACCAAATGTCTTGTAGTTCTTTTGAATTTTCTTCCTTCACTCACAATATAAACTAAAGCTTAAAATAAAATAAAAGGTGGTCGGTGGCGCCGGTGACGGTTACCTGGATGGATGATGACTGTTGGATGTGGATTTTGTCTCTTTCTCCTTTGATGATCCAAGTTTTCTTTAATAAAAATCCAAGGAGTATTTTGGTGTCTCTTCAAAATGTGTCTTTATTCAATGAATTTTCGAAAAGTTGGCTCCTTTCAAAATCCAATTGAATGAATTTTCATGTTCATGGGTTATTTCCCTCATTTTTACCAAGGATTGCTTCGAACACCTCTTCAAAAAATTGTCTAAATTCAATGAATCATCAAATAACTATTTGATGTGCCAGTCCTGGGCACCTAAGAGCCTCAGTTCATTTTTATACATTCTTCATTTTTGCTCCAAATTTAACATTTTTTCAGTCATTTTACCATTTTTCATCCATTTGATTATACCTGAAAGAAAAACACACAAATACATTTCATTAAAGCGCAATATCTCAAAAATGGGTATAAAAATATGTGTAAAAAATCTATATATTTTAGGTGTATCAAAGGGGAAGGATGTTTTATACAAATTTGAACTCTTCATACAGTATTAGTTCATACTAGTGGTAACTTTGCATTTTAAAGCCTCTTTAGATTGTCCTGCATTGTACATTTTGCATTTTCTTGGCATACTTAGCATTCCTTTTAATTCTATAGGATTAGATATTACACCAAAACTTGAATCATTTTCTATATAATTTTACTATAATTAAAAGAAGGTTTTATGAAAGTAAATTTTATAAAAGCTGTCTATCTCTGTGGGATCGATACTGGGTATTTTAAGAAGATCTTTTATTACTTATAATAACATATATAGTTGTGTATTACCTCTAGTGTGCAAACCATTTTTATCATCTTTATATAATATTTAATTTTGCGTCCACTGAATATAAATTGACTCAAGCTTTTGGTCATATTTCTGAACTTAAATAATTGTATGATTGCAGGTCAATGGCCCTGAAGGGATTAGATGTTGAATCAACTGGAGGGGCGAGTAAAATGACCTCATCATCTTTTAATTCGGCAAAGGAATCTTAAACCTAAAAAAAGATTCATTCAAAGAGTTAACTAAACAATAATCCAAAATTGCTCCAAAAATAACTTTAAGTTTACAACAAAAAATAAATTACCAACCTGTACAGTGGTGAGCCTCTGAAAGGATAGATGAATCTTTTCACGATTCTAACTCACATTTATTGACCACCACAGCATGCGGACTGACCTCAGGAGTAGTGGGGATTACCATGGTTGTACGCACATAAAACCACTGTTTCACAAACAAATCAAAAATCAATGTCTCATCTGAACGAAATAATAGAAAAACTATTGAGAGGTAATGATAATACACTAACTATCAGAACAAAAACAAATCCATTCAGGTATCGCAATGGTTGGCCCCTTCTTATTGTAATTGTGCATACATTGACTTGCTCAATAAGGAAGTCACATACCATTGGAGTCCAATTAAATGAAGACAATGAATCGAAATTCTTAGCAATGGAATAGAGCTCATGAGGCACAATAAAACTGCTAGATGGAAAAAATAAATATGGCAATAAAAATTTAATATACAGTTCTTTGTGTGGAGCAGACGACTCTTCGAGTGATGCCTTTAGTAGTTCACCCTTTGTCTGTCTTGCATCTATACCACAGATAGGTAGTTTCTTCTAGTTTGTTGTTGGTCCTCTGTTGGGCATTCCAATCAACAAGCAACTTGATCTGCATCTAAACTTAACTCCTTTCCACCTGACTCGACCCTCAATTATGTAGTAATTTTACTTCCCAAAGTCGGCTAAAAACTTGACCCCATTTAAATTTAGCGGCTTGTGTGCAAAATCGATATGTTATAAAAGTTGAAATTTTTTATTAATAGTTTACACACTAGAAGTACTACACAAGTATACATATTGTTTCAAGTATTATAGGGCTTTTTTTAAGAGCCTAAGTATCAATCTCACAGAGTCACAGAAGTGAGGTAAGAATTCCCTTAAGCTAATGTAGTCTACTACTATCAGTCCTTAGTTTGGAATGTCAATTAAAGTGATTTTTATAATAACTATTCTTAAATGAAAATCTTAAATCTAAAGATAACTTATCTGGATCAATTGGTTTTGAGATTTTTTGAGATGATAAAGACTATCCTGCTCGTGCAATGATAATGTGTAGGAATGAAATACTTAAAATATAATGTTTTAATTGACAAATAGGAGCATACATATTCTTTACCTTCTCTCGAGTGCATAAAGATATTGGTTAATCCAGAGTTAAGACCCTAAATTTGTGTTTAGGTTAGGAAGATACTAGCTATCACTATAGAGTTCTCACATACCCTTCACCTGAGGTTAATATCTCACTTTAGGTTCCAAACTTTTTGATCAAATTGGGAATTTTAGTCTATCACTCTAAAATCTCTAATTTATGCCCTTTAAAATTTGTCTTCTTATCAATTTGCACTCCTCCTTGGAATTGGCATCCGCTTCCTCCAAAATGAAGCGTGGTACTCACTAGTTGGGTGAAGCATAACATTTTTGGGTCATTATGTTTCATAATGGATTTTAACATTACAAGTGATCAGTTTGTAAAGTAAATTAAAAACCGACCAAAATATCATCACATTAATGAAATAAGAGAAGATCTAATCAAATCTAAATTCCTAAAAATGCATCTATTTCATTGTAAAAGAAAATTAAAATGAAGATAATGGCATAAACAATAAAAGAATTGATAGAATTATGAATTAATTATGTGTCAACAAGGAACATATATCTACCTACCCTCTTTCAAGTGTACATGTACGCTTAGTATTCTATTAGTTTTATGCAACTATTTGTCACCTAGAAAAATCTAATAGGAACATATGATTAAATTATGTTTTGTTAAAAGTTGTATTGCCGCCTAAACTATTTTAGTAGCCAATCAGTCAATGTGAGTGCACTCAAGTTGCAAGGTCGCTGCTCTCCCGAGTCTTAGTTTCACTTACAAAACAATTTAACATAACTTATTGTCACTTAAGTTATATCAATGAAGAAATGGAGATATTACTCATCACATGAAAATAAAAATTATTCTATCATAAAATAATTTTTCTACACATGCCACTACTTCATATAAAAAGAAAAGAGTGAAGAAAACTACTCACGAAGCATGGATAAAAAAATAGAAAACTTCATTAAATCAATTTAAATACATTAAAAAGTGTTTACAACAATTATAAGATAATAAATAACACAATACTTAGTTTTTTACCTTTCAAAGAAAGATGAAAATCTCTCCAACAAATTCTCCAGTCGATTCATGCTCCACATACATCCCTTTACACATATCTCCCAAAATCCTTCACCAATCTCTCTAGACATGGTGGAAATCTAGATCTCCATCTCCTCTCTACACTCACGCTAAAAATCTCTCTAAAATTCCCTTAGACTCACTCAAAAGGCTTTCTAGAAGTCTCTTTAAATAGAGCTCTCAAAATCACCAACAGTCACTTCAAGCACCACTTCAAAATTTGTTCACTTGCATTGAACCATATAAAAAACTGTCTCTGGCATCTAGGCATCAGGCCCTCAAATGTCTGGTGCCTAGGTGTCAGGTCAACATTAACCATTTCGCTTCCTTTGACTTCAATTTGCTCTATTTTTGTTCCATTTGCTCCATTTAGTGTACACACAATAAAAAAACATCAAAAATACATTTTAATAAAGCACAATATCATTTAAAACACATAAAAATATATATGAAAAAGTAGTCATTTTTTAAGGGTATCAAAATCCTCCAAACTTAAATGTTACTTGTCCTCAAGTAACGCTGTAACTTTTAAAACTAAAATTGTTAACATGTGGTTTTGGGTTTCCTTTATATGACCTAAATTTTTTTTAGGAATGTTATAGTCCAACTTAGAAGAATTTCTATTAAAATGGATGATATATAAGGTATTAAATTATTTCGTATTAAATTTAGGAATATTGATTTTCTATCTAATTCAGACTTTATTGAAATTTTCCAAACTTGGGATTTTTAGAAAAATATTAATTTCAGAATTTATGAATTCTATATTAAAAATAGTTTTTACTAATACTTTTTGACATTAAGCATAGGATTTATCTGAAGTTTTCTTCCTTAGAGAGATTCAAGTTAAATCAATTTTTAGTTTGATCATTTTCCTCAAGTTTCTCCTCCCTTTTTCAAAATTTTCTTTTCTTTTCTTTTTATTTTTATTTTTATTTTTATTTTTATTTTTATTTTTATTTTTGTTTTTCTTTTTCTTTTTCTTTCAGGATCTTTTTAATTCTTACTTATTTTTAGGTGAGAATTATTATATCTGGATAGACCTTTAATGATTTTGAATTTCATTATCCATTTTTTAAAGTTAAAAACTTTTTTTCCCTCAACTTAAAATCTAGTATTAATTTTTGAAAAAGAGTTTTTATAGGATCTAAATTCTTTAGAAAGTATTATTCTAAAAATCTTTAATATTTCAGAAATTTATTTTTTTCCACTATAAATTGTAAAATCATTTCTCTAATATTTTCTACTAAATCTCTTACTTTAGTTTCATCCTTTTTGCTAATTTTTCTTCTAAGTTACTCTATATCATTTCTAAAAATCAAAAGTTTAGTATTCTAAAGATAGCACCACATACCACAAGTCATTTTAAAAAGTGATATCGAATTAAATACAGGCTACTAAGGACAAATACAGTTAAGTTTTAAAATGATATTTATTCCCCCCAAACTTGATTTTAAACATGTATAACAATAAGTACAGAAAAATAATTTGGAAGAAAAATAGTTTAGAAAATCTATCTACGACAAATATCTGTCAGAAACATCTACAATTATTAATATCGCTATAAAACATGTAGCAGAAAGTAAATCTAAACTAAATATGTCAAAATGAAATTGACTAAATAAAAGTCTAAGTAGCAAAACAAGTACCAACATAGACATATAAAAATGTTCTTTAAGTCCTATATAAAGTTGTAACACAAAAACAAACATAAATACAAACACAAACATTAATACATATATGAGATCAATTCTTTCTCCATCTCATCACACCTTAATTTCTAACTTCTAATTTTATAATTGAATGACTTCACGAATTGATTTGGTACTTTTAAAAGCTTTTCTAGGGTCTAATTTTATTGACATGATTATCCCTGATTTGTTTGCTCACGAGAACCAACTTCAAGCATCACCTTATCCCTTTAAGTATGCACCTCAAACATTTATAAAGCATGGTGGAAGATCATCCTCAAGTCATCCTTCAACTAGTTTATAAAACCAAATTGAAGAAAACAAGATCACATAAAGGAAGTAACAAAATTTAGATGGACTTATTTTATGTCCAAAATCATATTGTCTCTAATTATTCCTTAAATCAAGTTTAGATCTGAGTTATAATATACTTGTTAATCCACTATTACCACAAAATAAACATAAGTCCAATCACAACTAGAAATTTTGGAATCATCTCACTCATGACACAAAAGATCAAATCAATCAACTAACAATCCAAACATCAACCAACACAAATCAAACTGACCAATCCACATAAAAGCAAGCACAATACAACACATATAATCACAACTCACAAACAAACTAAATCAAACCACACTGATAACCATGGGATGCCTCCCATGAAGCAATTAGTTTAACTTTGCTAGCTAGATAAAGGATTTCTTCCCAAATCAAATTTTCATTTAAGTAAGCTCGGATATATCACCAATCTTTTCCAGATCCTGAGATTCCTGTGAAATCCTCAAAATTTAGTTTTTCTTTTAACTTCTCAAATTAATTCCAATTATTTTTCCTCAAATTTTTTTCTAGGTCCCATATTCTTCTACTAGTATTTTTAATTTGCATACTAATATCATCCTTTATAAGAAATTGATCTTTATATGATAATTCATGGTCTCTTAAATTTTTAATTAGATTCTCCCTAGATGATTCAGATTTTAGATCAAATTCTACTGGGATATTCTTCTGTCTCAAATAGCTTCTAATTCTTCCCATTGGTACTGAGTTAATAGTGGAGGTGGTCTTTCTATATTTATCTTGGTTGAGAAAATAGATTTTTCTAAGTCCTTATGAATTTCTTCAATTGGCCTTTCAATCTCCTTATCCTCATTTCTCAACTCATGTTTCTTTTGAAGCATATCCTTCAATTTTCTTCTAATTCTCAGTTCAATATCTTTATCTTGCTCATCATTTTTCTCCTTAGAGTTTATCTTAGGTTAACTTGGTAAAATATCTGGAGGATTAATATTAATTGAGTCAACAATCAGCCCTAGTTGGTTCTCTATATTCTTTATACCATACCCTTAAATTTTCAGCCGATTTTCCATTTGTTAAACAACCTCTTTTATAAACTTCTCCTTCTCCTCATATGGTAGGTTAGAGTTAAATTCAAAAAGAAAAGAAAGTCCAAAATTCTAATTATCCTAATTATTCCAATTACCTAAAGGATCTTCTTGATTATAATCTCATGATTGGTTTCCTCCTTCATAATTGTTATTTCAATCAAAGTTGAAAGGATTCTCCCAGCCTGGGTTATCATAATTGAAATAAGGGTTATTTAAGAGATTGTCTATCTCATCGATATTTTCTAAAGAGTTAGTGTCAATCATCTGTCCAAATGAATTTTCCTAAATGACTAGGAGTTTATGAGGTTGACACATTGCATAATGATCTAATTTTCTTGAAAAATCTGCAATTGAAAAGTTAAAATATTAACTATATCATCTTCATAATAATTTATCATTTCTACAACAGCTTTTAAAGATCTTTTATGTTTCCTAATCTTTCTAACAACTCTCTCTACTTCTGAGTAGTATGATTCAAGGTCTGCAGCTCCTAAAATAGGCATACAAATCTAGAGACTTAACTAATATGTTAGATATCAAATACATTAAATAATAAAAAATATTTTTGGTATTTTAAATTTTCTCTTTTTTGTATTTAAAATAAACACACAATTTTAAAACACCTTAGATAATAACACTACAATTTACAAATCTAAGTTTTCTAAATTCAACTAAAAACTCTCCTAAAGTTCTCACCATAGTTTCCTGGACAATGACGTCAAAAACTTGACTCAATCCACAATTGCGCAATAATTTGACTTCTAAAAAATAGCTAAAACCTTGACCCAATTTAAATTTAATGGTTAGTGTGCAAAATCAATATGTTATAAAAGTTAGAATTTTTTATTAATAGTTTACACACTAGGGGTACTACACAAGTATATGTATCGTTTCAAGTAATATAGGACTTTCTTTAAAAACTACAGTATTGATCCCACAAAGAAGCAAGGTAAGAAATCCCTTAGGTTAATTCTAGTATATTGTTATCAAGCCTTAGTTTGAAATGTTGATTGAAGTGATTTTTCAAATAACTATTCTTAAATGAAAATCTTAAATCTAAAGATAATTTATCTGGATAATTGCTTTAGAGAATTTTTTAGATGATAAAGACTTCCCGGCTCGTACAATGACCTAGATAATGCGTGGAAATGAAATGATTAAAATATAATATTGCGAGTGACAAATAAGAGCATGTCTATTCTTTACTCTCTCAAGTGCGTAAAGAACATTGGCTAATCCAGAGTTATGTCCTTAAATCCATGGTTAAGCTGAGAAGATATTAGTTGTCACTCCAAAGTTCCCACGCATTCTTCATCTGAAGGCTAAAATCTCGCTTTAGGTTCCAAACTTTTGGATCAAATTGAGAATTTTAGTCTCTCAATCTAAAATCTCTAATTTAAGCCCATCAAACTTATCTCCCTATATATTTGCACTCCTCCTTGGACTTGACATCCTCTTCCTCCAAAGTGAGGTGTGTTACTCACTAGTTGAGTGAAATCATAGCCCTTCTGATTCATTATGCTTCGTAATGAATTTTAACATTACAAGTGATCAGTTTGTAAAGTAAATTAAGAGACGATGAAAATATCATCACATTAATTAAATAAGAGAAGATCTAAGAAAATCTAAATTCTTAAACATGATTTCATTTCATTGCAAAAGAAAAGTAAAATGAAGATAATGTCATCAAAATTAAAAGAATTGATAGAATTATGAATTAATTATGTGCCAACATAGAACATATATCTACTTACCCTCTTCCAAGTGTATAGGTACGCTTAGTATTCTATTAGTTTTATGCAACTATTTGTCACCTAGAAGTATCTAATAGAAGCATATCATTAAATTATATTTCCTAAAAAGTTGCACAACCATCTAAACTATTTTACTAGCCAATCGGTCAATGTGAGTGCTTTTAAGTTGCAAGGTGATACTCCTAAAATATATAATATTTTTAGACACATCTTTATACCTATTTTTGAGACATTGCGCTTTAATGGAAGGTATTTGTGTGTTTTTCTTTCATGTACTAGTAAAAAGGTGAAAAATGCTAAAAGGAGTTAAAAGGATCAAATTTGGAGCAAAAATGTGAAAATTGTGCTAAAGTGTTTTGGCGCTTAACGCCAGATCCAACGCTTAAGCGCCAGTTAAACATAGAAGGTAGCGTCTAAGTGCCAGAGGTAGTTATTTGGCGGTTTTCTTCATTTGGTTGAATTATGAAGAGGTATTTTAGGCACCTATTGGCTAAAGAGGGTGGTTATGACCACTAGGAACGAAAAAATTATTAAAAAACTTGTGAAAGGAGGCATCCTTTGGAGAATACATCAAATTTGAACACATTTAAAAGAGTTATCAAGGAACCTCTTGGAGATCAAAAGAAGGGAATTTTAACACTTGAAGATGGGTGCTTGAAGAGGAAGAGAGTGCTAGAGTCCTGAGAAGAAGATCGTGGAGAATCTTGTAGAGAGATTCAGACACCACAAAATTTACTTTTTCCTTTTATTTTTAGTTTTATTTTGAGAGTTAAGAGTGTTGTAAAAGAGAAGAGAATCAAAGGAACTTCAAGAGTTTGGTGGAAGATTTGAGATAAGTTTTTACCTTTTGTTTTAAACTAGTTTTGGTTTTAATCGAGACTTCTTTTTGTTTTGACAATGATTTCTACTTTTAAACTAAAATGTGGTTTTGTTTTCTCCATGGATTCTGAGTAATTTTTTTTATCTTTCTCCTTAAAATGATAAGTAATTAGAGTTTGGATGGAAATTGTGGAGTGTATTCATCTTTAATGTTGGAAGAACTTGTGATGATTTAAATCTATGAACTTAATTTACTTATTGATTTGGTCTATTCATATGTTAAAACTTGTTTTTCAAATATGTAAGAACCGAGCTGTATTATCTCAGTCAACAATTGGAAAGAATCACATGAGATTGTATGAATGAGAATGTATTTCATATGATTTATTGCAAATAAATAGGGAAATAATCATTGAAGGGTGTAGAGTTAGAAAACTTTAAAGTGACAGGTTAATGCCCCCAACTTGGTTTATTGTTTTAGGTTTTGATAAGAGATGTTAGCTACGAGGTGGAGGAAATTGAGGGAACTCTAGAGTGTGACCTGGTAATATTCCTTCCTCTTCAGAACTATTTAAACTTTAAATTAGTCAATGTTATTTATAGCATCTCTAGTAAATGTAAAGAATATAATTGCTCTTATTTGGTACAACACAATTTGTATATTTCCACAATAAAATTCTTATACTTATTACTGATTTATGACAAGAAGAAAGATATTTATCAAATTTAGTGTTTTTCTCTTACATAAACTCAAGTTATCTTTTTAAACTGTTACTGTTCTGTCAAAATATCAAAAATACTAAAAATTTTTTAATTTTAATACTGCGAAAATATTTGTAGTTTAAGTAATTGTATTATTAGAATAGAAAGTTGATGTTCAAAAGTGCATATTGCATATTTTTCTTATGGGTTTGATATTTAGGTTTTACTCAAAAAGTCTTATATTACTTGATAACGATACATATACTTGCGTAGTATCCCTATATATATATATATATATATA
>JXCR01148413.1:307895-337789 GCA_002079205.1 Phalaenopsis hybrid cultivar
TATATATATATATATATATATATATATATATATATATATATATTAAAAATTCAAATTCTTATTTTCTTTAAGATGAAGTTTTTGGCACTGTTGCAAAGTAGGGGAATATAAGTGAAAACTGTAATTAAAGTCATTTTTATACTGTTGCATATAAACAATTGATATCACAAGGTCACTGCTCTCTTAAGTCTTAGCTTCACTTACAATAAATTTTAACGTAACATATTGCCACTTAAGTTATATCAATGAAGTAAAGGAGATATTATTCATCACATAAAAATAAGAATTATTCTATCATAAAATTAATTTTTCTACACATGCCACTAATTCATATTAGAAGAAAAGGGTAAAGAAAACTACTCATGAAACATGGAGAAAACCAAATAAAAAAACGTCATTAAATCAAAGCAAATCCACTAACAACTGTTTGTAATAATTACGAGATGATGAAGAATGCAATACATAGTTTTTTCCCTCTAAAAGAAAGATGAAAATATCTCCAACAAAATCTACAACCGATTCATTTTCCGCTCATACAATTCCTTTACACATATCTCTCAAAATCCCTCACCAATCTCTCCAGACATGGTGGAAATATAACTCTCCATCTCTTTAAACTCACACTGAAACTCTCTCTAAATTCACTATAGACTCCCTCAAAAGGCTCTCTAGAAGTCTCTTTAGCTAAAGCTCTTAAAATCACCAAGAATCACTTCAAACACCCCTTCAAAATTCGTCCACATTCTTTGAACCATCCAGAAAAAACGTCTCTAACACCTAGGCACCAAATCCTGACGCCTAGGCCCCAGGTTCTCTATTTTCCGGCTCCTAGGTGTCATGTTAACATTAGCCATTCTGCATCCTTTGACTCCAACTTACTCTATTTTTGTTTCATTTGCTCTATTTGCATCAATTGTTCTATTTGCTTCATTTGATGTACCTACAACCAAAAACATCAAAAATACATTTATTAAAGAGCAATATTATTAAAATGCATAAAAATGTATACAAAAAAGTAATCATTTTTTTAGGTGTATCACCACCTAGTCTAAATATTGTGCAATCAATATCCCATCAATTCAATATGTGCATAGTAGGATATGATTTCTAAGGTATGGGGGAGTTCAAAAAACTGATTAACATTCAAATCTTTTAGTTTTCACCATGACTCATATAAGACATTTAGTCTAACCTTGTTTATAACTTCTCTAACTGACGATGAATGACATCTACAATTCTTGGCCTTCTTATTCACCAACCTACATGAATAAAGAACAATTTATTAACACTAACAAAATAACAAAAAAAAAACCCAATAGTGAACACCCTAGAAGAGGCAGGAATAATACCTGCCAATAAAGACCCATTCTAACTTAAGAATAACAAAAGCATCACTCAAGAATAACCCAAAAAATAATCCAAAAATAACTCTAACCTAACCCCTGAATAACCCGACATAACCTAAGAATTACACAATAATAACATGAGAATAAGCTGAATATATCCCAATATAAACTCAAACAATCGCTCCAGAAATTCAAGTGAGCTCAACTCCTAAATAACTTTGGAATAGCCCAAAAATAACCCAACAACGAACCTCTAATAACTGTCAGTACACACACAAAACTAGCACAAGGATAACCCTAGAATAACCCAAGAATAAGCCATGAAAAATCTAAGAATAAGACAAAAATAAGGCAAGAATAAATCAAGAATAAACTAAGCGTAAACTCCTATATAACCCTTGAATAACCAAAAAATAACCCGGAAATAACTCAAAAATCTGGCACTGATGCGAGATTAAATCTAGAATAACCCAATAATAACCACAAAATAACCCCACAATAATCTAGATAAACTTGCAAAATCACAGTCGAGATGAACTCTAAAATAACACAAGAATAACAAAAAAATAACCTAATAAGAACCCCAGAAACTAAAGTGAGCTGAACTCCTGCATAACTCCGAAATAACCCAATATTGACCCGCTAATATCTGATAGAACACACAACTTCAAGATAACCCAAAAATAACCCGAGAATAACTCAAGAATAAACCAAGAATTGCCCAAGCGTAAACTCCTACATAACCCTTGAATAACCAAAAAATAACCCACAAATAACTCAAATCCAAAACAAAAATGAAATTAAATCTAGAATAACTCAATAATAAATCCAGAATAACCCCACATTAACCCAGATAAGCTAGTAAAGACACAATCAAGATGAACTCTAAAATAATGCAAGAAAAATGCAAAAATAATCTAATAATAACCTTCAAAAAAAGAGTGAGCGTAAACTCTTATATAACCATTGAATAACTTAAAAATAATACACAACTAACTCAAAAATCTGAAACAAAAGTGAGATTATATCTAGAATAACTCAATCGTAACTCCATAATAACCCCACAAATGAACTCACAATAACTCAATAAAATTTACCAAGACAAGGTTTAGGCTTCAACGCCCTCCATCTGTCTTTCTTCATCTCATTTGGCTATTCATGCTCCGTTTCCCCAGCCTCCTCCAACTCCGACCTTCTCATATCTTCCAACTGCATATTCTGGGGATCATCAGACTTCATTTTGTCACTCCAACCTTCTCACCCCTCTGCAGAAGCACAGCGAACCCTAGCAGAGCAACGACAAAACCCCAGGAGAGCATGAAATCGGGGTGGAAACTTCTGACGTCGGACTAGAGGAAGACTAAAAAGTTTTCTTTAAAATGAGATAGTCGAAAGACGGGACAATCAAAGCGTCGGGTCTGGCTGAAAAACAGGTTTAAGTTTTTTTTAAAATATCTTTATTATTATTTTTTTCAATTTTCCTGCGTGGAATTCACACAAGCATTTGTGCTCCTCCTAGAGTTCTAAGTCCCCATGAGCATCTCTTTTTCGTCCATTCCCTTTCTCTATCTTTAACAAGCGGTGAAGCTGCTGGACGAATTGCCCGTCTGATTCCGTTCTCCTAAACAGGCCAAAGCCGTTTTGCAGTTCAAATCACTTGGAAAGTGATGGATTGTATCGAGATTTTTGGTATTTTTTCTCTGGGGCGGCCACATGCTCACGCTCAGGCAGTTATAACAGTTGCGTTTAAGCCGTCGATTGCAATAAGCTGCCCGAGCACAGGCTCGAGGAGGCGACGGAGGATTTTCTATCGAGCTCTAGAGGAGAAATCCCTTAGCCAGCAGGTATTCTCGGAGACTTCTTCTAGTAAATCGGATGTGGATTATCTCGGCCAAAGCACGAAAGGGGATTTGAATATCAGGCAAGAGCATTTGGAGGCGTTTGGTGAGTTGTGTAGAAGATCAATTCTCTATAGTTTCTTTACTTAATTGTTAATTGGGTATAATGAAACTATAAATGAAGCTTTTTTGGCGGAAAACATGCTTAATATAGAGTGCATTGCAATTCAGTGAGGTTGGAATTGATTTTTAAAAGAAGTTAAGCCTAATGCTTCGGCTATGCTTCATGAGAAATGACACTGTTCTACTTTACGGGCAGAGCTTAAGCCGAATGCATTGACCTTGCGTTGATTGTTGTTACTGTAAGTTGTTACGTCATACTTTGGTTCTTATAACTACTAGAGCAATTATTAGTTTAACTTTTACTTGTTTGTATGAAATGATTATTTTTAATATTTTTGTTTAGTGATTTTAATTTATTAGAATTAAATGAAAATATGCCACTCAATATGATGCAATGTAGAAAAAAGATTCATGTAGCCGACCCCACTTTGTGGGAGAAAGGCTTCTTGTTGTTGCTGTTGTCGTGAATTTGAGCTAGATCATATTACTGTAAGGAAAATATGATTGAGAAAATCTTCCTTTCATGTTCGAATGTATTCCGCTATTCTGACCCATAAGCTTTGCTTCTCTTACTTTGGTATATGATAGTAGTAAAGGTATAACCGAACTGCTGCACACAATAGGAATTCTATCTTATTCAATTTACTAAATCATGAAGTACAGTGCTGAGAATATATAAAATTCGACGAAGGTTCTAACGGCATGTATAACTAACTTATCTCAACAATTTGAGTGTGGAGGTTATCCCTCGACAGTTAGTTGTAGGAGTTTGTTATAGTACTTTACACTGACATGATAGTGGTAGTATCCTCCGACAAGGTGATGAGTTCTGAAAAAATCATCAGCTTGGAGTGAAGTAGATTGAACGACTATCTGGGCAGAGTGACTTAGTGAGAATATTGGCTAGTTGATCCTGAGTATTGATGTAGTGAATTTAGAGCTTTCTCGTTCTGATATAGTTCTAAATGAAATGATAATCAATCTCAATATGTTTGTATCACGATTCAGATCAGGAGATTGAAATTATCAAGATAGGAATTGTCAGTTGGACGGAACAAAACTATTTAATAGTTTTATTTCACAACAAAATATATTCTAAAACACAAAAGAGTTATTCTTTTCATAAAATTTTTATTTACAACAGTTTATTCAAATTTAAACACTTACATCTAATATAAAATAAACTTGAATTATAATACCTATCAACTTGGGCTCCACGACACCTGTACACATGCACTTCGTGTTCCATCTAGTCTACAATTAGTTTTCTTGTGAAATGTTAGCAACTAAGGGTTGAGTTAAAACTGCTCAGTGGACAAATATTTTTAAATTACACTAATTCTTGTTTAAATTATATTGTAAAGGGTGTTGTAATAGTAAAAAGACTGTGTAATAAAAGAGAGCAGTAAGGAAAATAATTAAATTCATTTTATTTAGTTATATTACATTGTTCATTATCGAGAGTCACTGTCTAAACATACACTTTAAAAAAATATATGTTTAACTTTTTTCAACTCACCATAAAGGTAGACAATTATTTTTGTTTCTATTTTTATTTTGTGTACTGGTACATTGCATTTTTCTACCAGTATCATCTATGATTGACTCACATATATATGCATATATTATATTTTATTTTTTTCCTTGCATTTAACATTTAAATGAAAAATAAGATCTTTTTTCATTTTAAAAGAAAAGATGAGAATCAGTAAACGCATGTATAATTAAATAATATTATTATAAAATAAAAATATTCACTTACCTGTACCATCATTCGGCTGTCATTTTTTTCTTTCAGTGAAAATTGCTCTTAGGTGCATCTATAATCATAATTTAAATGTAAGTAACTTCTTTCAGGCTAATCTTTTTTCTTATAAATTTTAGATTTTCTATTATTATTTTTATAATTTATTAATTTAATTAGCTATTTATTTAATTATATAAACATTTACATATACCAATATAAATATAATTATCCAAATTTCTTGTATTTTTTTTGAAACGTGTAACTAATTGATTTAGCCAGATTTTTATCTTAACATTAAGCTATGTCATAGTGTTACTATGTACTATACAATATTGTATTTAAATAAATTTACTTTCCTAAACTTCTCTTTAACATTCTTAACTTAGATACAATTTAATTTGGTTTCTGAACTTAATTTAATTATATAAAGAATAATTGAACATTTAAAATAAGTTTCATGCCTTAATTCTTTCCTGCAACAAAGTTCTCTTTTTTCTACTTTAGCCTTCTCACCATTACCTTTAAATAATTATTAGCAAAATTGAAATCAATAATGTGTGCTATTAATGATGAAATAAAAATATTTTATATATAAATACCTGTATGTGTATGTTAAGAGAATGAATTCAACCCCTTATGGTACTGGCGTGTGCGTAAATATTTTTTTGTAATCTCAGACAATTGTGTAATTTATATCACTAACTACTATTCGGATGAGAGAGTATCACTCAGGAGTGATTAGGCATTCTACCACATTAGATAATCGTGTAATTTAGATCACAAACCATTGTGCCAATAAGAGAATATTGTCTAGGGTGGGTGCTTACCACCTCAAATAATCACGTAATTTACATTATGAACCGCTGTGCTGTCGTGAGAATATTGACCAGGGATACATTTCCACCTCAGAAAATGGTAGACCTGGTTTGTAAATTGCTGTGCCAACGGCGTATGTATCGACTAGATGTTTGTTAAGTTATATTTTGATGATACTTCTGAGATAGATGTAAAAATTGATAATAAGAAGTACACTAAAGCTTAATAGACTGCACTTTGAAATGTAAAATAAAAGTTGATGCTTGTAGAAAAATTTATGTTTCCCATGATCATATTTAAATTTCGTCAATGAGTAATTATCATGAATATATGATTTAAATTATTAAATGATTTTTTAGAATATATTAAAAAAACCAACATAGTTATTATCTTCTTTTTTTGTGGGTTATTGTAGATTTAGAAGCATAGTTGCTCCCTCGGGTTATCTTGGATAATTCATTATATTTCTTCAATTCCTGCTTGTACTTCACTTTGATATATTTATATATAGAAAATCAGCCTTTAGTTTTTTGTTGGAAGTTTTATTTGATTTGTGAAACTACTAATGTAGGAGATTTTCATTAATAGTTCTCTAATGTAATTAGTTGATATTGTGTACAATTTTCTATCTTTTTAACACTCAACGTCAATTTTAGGTATGGACTGTGAGGCAGCTTTGGATGGTCCTATAGAGGAGATAGCCAAGACTGAAGTCAAAGAAGCTGAGGCATTGCTTAGCGGTTTGGGTATTATGGTAAATTCTATTTTCTGTTTGTTGCTTGTTCCTTTTTTTTTTTGATGTGTCGTAGTCTTTTGGTCTTGTGTTCTTGTTCACATTGGTAACTAAGCCTCCTCTTGTTATGGCTTGCCACTGATTTTCAAAATACGCCCTGTACATTAAGCAGTAATTATCAATGTTACTATAATATTCATTTTCTAGTTAACAAATACCACATAGTTTAATCTCCTACAATTTTGGTTTTGCAAATTTGGCCCAAGTCCCCACTGCTTGACTTGGGGAGTTTCTACATCACTTTGGCAGTCTTTACTTTCTTGTTGCTTCCTCATTCTTTATTTGATTTCAACCTTTGTTGATTAAGTTTCTATTTATTCTGATTTAATTTAAGTTAGTACTCATCCTTTTAGGTCATTTTATGTGTTTTCTAAATGCAGCCACACATAAATTTCTAATGTACTGCAAAAGCAGATTATTATGCTGAATTGTTCAAAGCTTGAAATCATTGCCTGCATTCTTTTTTTTTTTATTTTAGGCAAATGAAATGGATGAGCTGTTCTTTGTGTACGTGTACATGTGGTTGGGTGCTAACTACTATCTTCTATCTCTATGAATTTTTATTTAGTTAATGCTTTGATTGGTGGATGCTCATTTTACAATTCATGCATCTTTGTTGAAACAAACATGTTTTTCTTTCATCTCACACAGTTAAACTGATTGCAGGAACCATTTACAGCCAGGCATTCTGCACATGGGATATTTTGTAGCAGGACTTTAAATTTCCGGTCAATTAGTGCCATCGGTTATGATATGGATTACACATTGATTCACTATAATGTGATGGTAAATGCTATATCTTTGTTTTGCGTGAGATTTTTGGATTTTATTGATGATATGCCATTCCCAATAGTATTACTTTTCTTATTACTGTAGCGTTATACTATTTTAGTCACAAAGATGGAATTACAGACAATGTTCCTGTCTTTTTGTCACGCGTGCTCTTCCATAATGTGCGGAACTAGCAAAGAAGAAGAAAAGAGAAAAAGAACTAGGCAGATAGGCTATTAAAATAATTGTTGTCTTGAGAGTTTTGAATTGTTGATTTAGAACAATAAATTCATTTTATTTTTTGAAATTACCTGGGATGGCCTTATGAGGACGTTCCTTATTATTGCTGTGGCTATATTGTTTTCCGGATAAATAAATGTTTGATAACAATTTTAGTTTTAAATAGTCTTTAATTAGATGGATGAATTTTCCCCCCTTTAATGCCATAGAGGACACCTTTATGGCCTTATAAGAATTTATGATTCTTTCTTATACTGCCAGTGGGCTTTAAAAATTTATGCTTAGCTCTTTGGAGAGATATTTGTNCAAAAATTTATGCTTAGCTCTTTGGAGAGTGATTTGTGGATTTGGGTCAAATTGTTATATGTTAGATCAAATTCTAGATAAAACACTATTAAGAGATTTTGCCACATTTTGTGAGGATATTTTGATATAGTTTCAAGTTTTTCATTAGTGTAAAATTGTTTGGTTAACTACCACTTCCTATTGCTTGAGAAAATTTTTTTCCTTTAAGACAAATTTTTATGATTTAATTGCTTAACATATAGTTGTAGCATTTTTGTTTTTAGATTAAAAAAATTATCAACTTTAATTTAAATTGGATGGTGTGAGAAATGATAACAAACACGATTATGATCTCATGCTACCATTATCTCAAATTATGTTACCTTGGTTTACTTTGACAGAGAAGGTAGTTGTTCAAACCTATTAGCATCTACAAGTTACATTATTCAGGAGGACCTTATATACTTGGGGTAGATGTTTTATTCAGAGGATCATTTAAATCTCTCTTTGCTAATATAATATTTCATGCTCTATCAAGTGCACTTTGTAATTTATCACATAGGGAGATTTTTGAGCTTTTGGAAAATTTACAGACGCTCGTTGTGACTATAATTTAATAATGTTGTTTTACAGTGACTCATTCAGTTAGAGAGCTCAAGTTATAACCATTCTTTATCGTGATGCCATTTAGGTGCGAAACCACATGGTCAAAGGATATGTGCTCTAGAATTCTTAGAAGGTGCTTAAGGACCAAATGTCTGAGATGGATTAGGACTTTGGTAGGAGGTTAGGGGTAATTGCTAATTTAGGGGATAAAACGACAAGAACGTGAAGCTAATGCGAGGTATGTGGAGTACATGCATTAACATTTGTTGCCTTGTGTAGTAATTTTACCTAAAAAAAATAATAAAGGAAAATAAATAAATGAAGAATATTTGAATCTACAACAAGGTTCGATGAAAAGTTTTAACAATTTTTAATAGACAACAAATGCCTACATTTGAAACAATCATTCATTTTGGAAACAAAAAGAGAGAGGACGAGCAAGAGACGCAGTGCGGAGAAGAAGCAAGAGTCGCACATTTTCTCTTAGCAGGGTTTCAATGGCATTGACTATAGTTGTCACTCGTCGTTTGTCGCCAAAGGCTTTGGGTGAAGAAGAAGCAGAAGAAGATGAGCGGTAACGCAGGTTGCGAGACGGTACGACCCCTAGCGAAGCCTTGTGCAAATTTGAGCGGCTTATAGAAGGAGGTTATGTTTCGTTGAGAGGCTCTAGTGAGAAGGAAGTAGAGGAAGGATAACAAGGCGAGGAACACTGTGTTTTGGGAAGAATTTTTCATGCTCGAGCGTGGCAGAAGATGTTGTTGTGCTTTAAGAAGAAGAAGAAGAAGAAGAAGAAGAAGAAGTAGAAGAAGAAAAATGGTGAGAAGGTTGGGTTTAGGTGGCTACATGAGAAGGAATAGGGGAAGGGAGCGACTCTACCTGCGGCTTCTAGCAAAGAAGGACGAAGTTCGAAACTGAGCAAGCCTGTTCGAGCTCAATGAAGAAAGGTGAGTTTGGGTTTATTCATTTTAATCATTGAGTTTAAAATGCATGTTTAATTATGAAATATTGATAATATGTTTAATTCAAAGTTTCAGATTTGAGGGAGAAGAAATTACGACATTTAGGACAAGTTTATTGTTTGGGTTTTATTTATATTAAGTAAATAATTGGTAATGTAAATGCTTGAGGAAGCATAACTAGAAGGATTTTAAGATTCTATAACAAAGAATAAGTGACGACGGTGAAGGGAGGTAAGTTTTATGAGTTTTAAGTTCTTAATTATATAAAATGATTGTTTATTTATGTAAAATTTAATTAAATTAATTTTAAGTATTATCAATTTAAATCATCAATCAAAGGGGTAATGAGTATTAATTAAAAGATACAAAAGGAAAATCCAACGAAAAGAGAAATACATTGAAGGGTTTAGGTGAGTAACTGCTTTCTTATTGGTATTAAATTAATAATTCATTTAAAAGTTGTATTTTAAGGATAAAGGATAATAGTAGTATTGATAAAATTGAACTTGCAATATTGTTTTAAAAGCAGATATATTTATAATTTATATTTTGAATGCTTGAAAATTGTCTCAAAAATGAGAGAAAAATAATTAAAATATGAAAGTACTTTTAAATAATTTTAAATTGGTATAAAATGATAAGTAAATGTTTAAGTTAATCAAGATTTACCCCCCTTATGATACTAGATGAGAGTGCTATTGTACCAGTGCACGAAAAATAAAATGAAAATGAAAAAAATATACATTATGATGCAAAATTTTGAGGGCATCTACGTGTATTAACTTTTGAGAGTACTTGTGAGTATAAATTTTTGAGAATATCTTTTGGTTTGACAGTGATCTTGATATGCCTTTTAAAAAGAAAGATAAATGTTAAAAAGATAAATAACTTAAATTGAATAGGAAGAGCTAATTTAAAATGAAAGTTTACAAAGCTTGCTTAATTAATGAATCACATTCCCTTTGGACATTCATGCATAACATTTGCATATTAATTTAAAACATACTGTATATATTAATTGTTTCTTTTACCTAAAATTTTAGGTTAATATGACTAACATGAGAGTTAATTTTTAGGAGGACTACTAATACTAGGTAATATTCTTTGATATAATTCTAATTTATTTCACTGTTTATTTTAGATTAATGTTGTATTATTGTTAGTCGGGTTGTGATAATATTTTACTTTCAGACTATGCTGTTACTTTGGTTTGATTTGATTTCTGTTGTGTACTTTATGGTTTTTGGTGTCTATTTTTATTATTGGAAAATTATAATGAGTTATTGCATAATTAAAAAAAAAAAGGTTAATATCGTCCGACCGCAATTCCAGATTTGGTTAATTTTTAAAAGAGTACACAATTTGGTGCAAAATTTTTAGGGCTTCTACGGATTAAAACTTTTGAGAGTATCTATGCTTATAAATTTTGGAGAATATCGTTGTGTATGATGGTGATCTTGATATGACTTCTTAAAATAAGGATAAATGACTTAAATTCAACAAAAAGAGCTAATTTAAATGAAAGTTTACAAAACTTGATTGATTAATGAATCACATTTCCTTCGGACATTTATACATAGCATTTGTATATCAATTTAAATCGTACTGTTTAAATTAATTATTTTTTTCAGGTAAAATTTTTGGTTGATATAACTGACATAAGAGAGTTGATTTATAGGAGAAGAACTACTCATACTAGGTAATAATCTTTGATACAATTATAATTTTTTGTACTGTTTATTTTAGATTAATGTTGTACTATTATTAGTTGGATTATGATAATATTTTACTTTCAGACTATGTTGTTACTTTAGTTTGATTTGATTTTTGTTTAGTGTACTATGGTTTTTAGTGACTATTTTTATTACTAAAAAATTATAATGGTTTATTGTATTTAAAAAAAATATTAATGTCGCTCTACCACAGTTAAAGAAATGATTAATTCTGAACTACAAGGTCGGATTGTGACAATAGTGATATTAGAGACAAGTTATGGTCAACCCTGATAAAAATGTCATTAGGATGATTGAATAAAAGTATAAATAATATAAATTTAAAGTTTAATTGAGACTTATTAGATTGGTTTATTTTATTTCAAAATTATGAATATTAGGGAAGATAAAGTAAGACATGATAACATATGAACTAACATGCCATGGATTATAATACGTGGCATTCATGCATTTTATGAAATGATAACTCATGCGACCTAGTTGATAATAAAAAGAAAATATTTAATTGCATCATAACATATTTGATTCTTATGGTTATAAAATTAAACATGTATTAAAGAATTCCCTAAGTGCTCACTATAATTTTATTTTATAATAGGTATCTTAATTCTTCAGGATAAACCAATAAACGTATTATTTGATATGGGGCATCTCATTCATTTTTTGTTGATGATTTGGTTAGATTGATAAGTCTGAATATTATATTAATGCCAACTATTTTTTCTGTTAAATTGACAAGTGGGAGTCATATGGAAGTAAATCGATTATGCGAAGCAAAATTGATTTCTTACGAGAGGAATTTTGATGCACTTTTAATCATTTTGCCACTGGTTGAATTTAATGCAATTTTGGGCATCAATTGACTATTTGAAAACTTTGTACTGATTGACTGTAATAAAAAAAAGTGTTAAAATTGATGCACATGGTGAGAAATCAAATTTTTTGTGGTGTTAGAGGGTTGGCTTCGATAATAATCAAATATTTGAAGACCTTTAAATTATTGAATAGTGAAAATTAAGATTTTCTTGCTTATGTGGAGGAAATTATTAAAGAAGTAAAGTCATTGAATGATTTTCCGGTGTTGGAGTATCTGAAAGTTTTTTTGATGATTTACCAGAGCTACCTCCAATGAAGGAGATTGATTTCATTATTGAGATATTGTCAGGTTCTGAGCTAGTATCTAAAGCACCCTATAGAATGGCCTTAAGGAGTTGCAAGGGTTGAATAGTCAGTTGTAGGAGATATTACATATGAGTTTATTAGGCCAAACACATCACTTTGGGAAGCTTCAGTGTTATTTGTAAAGAAGGATGTGGCTTCATAATGTGCATTGATTACAACAAACTGAATAAGCTCATTGTAAAGAATAAATATCCACTGTCGAGGACTGACATCTTATTTGATCAATAACAAGGGGATTATATATTTTCAAAAATTGATCTGAGATTTATATATCTTTAGTTTAGGATTATGGACAATGATATAATAAAGATAACATTTAAGACCATATATGGACACTATGAATTTGGAGTTGTGCAATTTGGTTTGCTTATTGCTTAAACTGTATTCACAGTGTCAGGACCTAACGCAGGGTTTGAAATTAACCAAGATAATTACAAATGATCGGATGATGTGAACTAAGTTTTCTATTTATTTATCATTTAATAAATGAAAGAGCCAATAATCAAATTAAATTAAAACAACATATTTAAATTTACCTCGTTACTGATTGTCCTCGTCTTCTATAAACATTTTTCATTTCTATCGCTTATCTTTTAATCACTTATTTGAACATAAAATGTTAAATTAAAAAAACAGGTAACTTAACTAAGCTAGTGAAATACTCATACTTCTAAACTTTAGCAATACAAGAGAAATTGAAGTAAAATCATGGCAGTTAAACTTTTTAATAAGCAAATATAAATATTTGATATTTAAAGAATATGATACTTTTCAATAAATATTACTATGTAAATAACATATCTATATCATTTTTTATCTGTACAACTACTACAGGATGTTCTTTTAAAAATTATAGCTGTTAGTATATTTCAATATTAAAATTCTTTTCCATATATGTGCGCGGCCAGCTTAACATTCCTTCGCTAGTACCATACATGGGTGATTCTATCATAACCAAGCATGCACATAGAAACATACTATAAAAAAATATTAGTTTCTAATAATGAATATTTCATTTTCATTTGCATAATCGTAAATATGTTTGTACAAGATTCAATGATAACTTAAACAAAACATAGCAAACATGTTATTCATCTACTATGAATAAAATTCAAAAGAACCATAAATCATGGATATACAATATTATAATAATAACAATAAATGCATTTGGTCGAGAAAAAATACAATATTATTATAACAAAAGAATATGAGTACTCACTTCGATGTCGATTAATTTATTATTTGATTTGCCTTGACATAAACTCTTCTAAAATTGGAAGCCGAAAATAAACATACTATAACATTTATTTATTTACTTAAATAAGTATTAATTTTCATTACTTTATCTTTTGTAATCTTAAATATGTATATATATTATTTAAAATATAAGTATAAAAATCTTATTAAATATTGTAATTAAAAATCTAAAACTCACTTTATAATCTTTAAGTCGAGCCTTTTTAATGAGTGTGTTGTGATTAATATGAACCACATAGATTAATTGTATGTGTATATTTGATTATGATGGAGTCACTTCTTTATGATATTAGCGGGAGAACGCTAAGGAACCTGTGCACGTAAATGAAAAAGTGTATTGATATTAAAATGCCTTAAATGATACAATTTAGATGATGCTTTTGTGATAGTTGTACAAATATAAATGATATAGACATGTTTTTGATATAGTACAACATCTTAAATATTGAAATATTTTGAGTGATCATATTCGTAAGCTAATAAATATATTATTAAGGCTTTTTTAAGGGCTTAAATGACATTCACATTATTTTCTCTTTCATTGTGCCACTGTAATATAGAAGTATGAGTATTCATTGACTATGATTAGCTCACTGTTATTGTAAACTAACTTATCAGGTGTAATTAAGTGAATTAAAATATGAGGGATAGAAGAGCAAGTGTTTATAGCAGATGCGAACAACCAATAATGAGGTAAATTTTGTACTGCTTTAATTTAATTTCTTTAGTGAGTCCTTCATTTATTATAATGTTAGTTATAAAAAATCAATATAAAAAATTTTAAATCCCATCGTCTGAATGTCTATACCCGTCTTAATTAATTCAAAGTCCTGGGCCGGGCCGTGACAACATGCACACAACAAATACCAATCTCATAAAAGTTTACTTATCCAACAACACAACATAGAATCTATTGCACAAATAATTATTCATAATGAAAACAAATATGATTTAATAAATATTAAGCTAAATCCGTAAATGTTCATATTTATACACAAAATCTAGATATAAATAATGATGTTTACACAAAAAAATAAGAAAACAAATACTTAAAACACTTCGGGCATCATCCTCCTCCCTCTCCTGTCCCTCATCCTCCTCCTCAACCACATAACTCAGATGCCCTTTGCCATGGCGATGTATAATATGCTCTGGCTGTCAGGCTAAAGTGTCCTCCACTCTCCGCTGGTTCTTATGTAATTGAAGGATCTCGTTATTCATAGTAGTGATGTGCCGGGCAAGTTTCACTTGCTCTGATAATAATGACCATAAACCCCTGCATGATAATTAGACTGTGCGGTGGTAGACTAACTATCACTGCTGCTAGCTCCTGTCGGGATCTGGCTCTTCCTCTACCCCTGCATGATAATTATAATCAATGATTAATTACCATTTTATATTAATAGTGCAACTAAATATTGAAAATCTTCTTTTTTCTACTTGCATTAACACTCTGAGAGATGTTGGTGACCCACTGTTGCGTCCCTGACTGCTAATGCATCCGGACATGTAATTCTGTAGTGGTGGGTGTCCAGCCAAGCTCTTGAACCAGTGGACATGATAAAATAGTAAGTACCACAAAATTGTATTTTTGAATTGTTGAGTATTCAACAAATCGGGGCTTTGGTATGGTGAAATAGTGGGAGAGCAAAGTGCTTGAGGGAGAAACTATCAAAAGTGTTCATGGAGAGGAGTTGGCTGGGGTGGGTATGAACAACACGGTGGATTTAACTAAACTAATGAGTCTCACAAGCTTCTCTCCTTCTTTACAACCTGCTTGCTTTTTTATTACCTTCTTTCCTAAGGCTTTGATTTGACTTCCTTGCTATTGTTAGGGGTGTCAAATTATATTTGTGGGATGGGTTCGAGTCAATATGAAATTAAATGACATGAAAATGCTTGTCTCGAACTTGTGCTGAATTTTAGATGGGTCAGTAAGTCCAACCCGATTATGACTCGTCTTTAACTTGCCAGCCCGAGCCGGTCTGCATATCCCATTTATCATAAGGCATAACATAACAACTATTTGGGTAGATTTCAAGTCAATTTCAATTAATATTCAATCAATTTATGTTTAAGTGTCAGTTTCATCAAGTTTTGGGTCAACTTTGGGTTGGCCCGTCCAACTGAATTCAAAAAATTAAATGGATTAGGATTCTTAACCCCCCGAACCAGACCTAAAAATTGTTAGGGTCAACCCAAACCCAAATTTTTTGGTTGAGTTCAGGTCATGTTGACATGTTGAGTTAAATTTGGATAGCCCTAATTACTGTGCCATGAAGGTTTTTCATAGTTAAAGTTGTATAGCAAAAGACCTCGATGACAAAATTCAAGATAAAATTCTTGCTGATTATATAGCAGTAGAATTCAAATATGCACAATTCTTAGTCCAATCTAGTTTTAGGCTAAATGATGACTCGATTAAGGCAACAAGTAGAAACATCATACTCATCTTATGGACAACTTCGACCAGTAAGTGTTGAACGACTACTCATTAACTCTAGTGGTGAAAAACTACTTTAACAACTCGATCAGTGGTGACAACTATTTGTCAACTAGGTAAGTGCCGAACATATACTCATCAAAATGGCATATGTTTTACTTTCTTCTACAATTTCATTCTATCAAGCTACAGATCATGCTACATAACTCTTATATTTTACTTTCTTTTACAAAGCATAAATGTAGCCATTTTGTACTGTGATGAATACCAAACCTAACTTATAAATTAGGGGTTAAGATTAAAAATTTAGGGTACAAAATATGAGGCATACAACTTGTGTACTTTATCCTATCAATCTATAAGATCCCATAAAAAAAAAATCGATCAAATCCCATAACATCTCTTTTTATAGCTCTTTTTATCACACAATATATTTTTTTTCCCTATTTTATTTCTTGTATAAAGTATGTTTGTCTATTTGGTGTAAATTCACAAACAAATGTTGATTGAACAAAAGCAAGGGTGGAAGGTGAAGAACAATAAGAGTTTGGGATCTTGTGTTTGAATGGAAGTGGGTGTAGGAAAGAAAGTGGTAGAGAGAGGGCAAGGCAAGGATGAGGGAGCTAGTGGGGGTGAGATGCAATTTGGATATGGAGGTAGAGTAGTTTGTGTGAGGGTCAGTTCAGGGCATTTGACTTTTGAGAGTTGGGAATGAGTAGAAAAAGATGAGGCTATTTTTTTTCTATTTTATTTAATATTATAGCATGTATTTATTTATTTTGGGTGTTATTTTGGTGATGGGATGGGGCAAAGGGCCGATAGGATGGGTATTTGACACTATTACACGATATGGGGGAAAGGGGAGAAGGGATTCCGTGGGATTGCATACTTCTTTTGTTTTAAACGATTTGATCTTTTCACGATTATGTTTTTCTAATAATTAATAGCTATTTAAATAAAATTATGTATTAACTTAAATTAACTAAGAATAGAAAAATTTTCTTGTCTTATTTTCTTGAAAGTAAATGCTTTATATAAAATTAGAATTATAACAGTAATTTAATTCTTAATTTTAAGTTTTTAAGATTTAAAATATGATATACATGGTTAATAATATAGATAATGGTGATTATAATCTTATATTTGCTTAAATTTATTTTATTTTATAATAGTAATGATAGATTTTCCCTCACAATATTGTCTCTTGAGCTCATCAAAATTTATGTTAGCACCTTGTGTATTGATTTTGTTTTTTCTGCATAAATTTTTTTTTATTTGTGTGTTTTGAATCTATGCTCATCACCTCAGTCACGAGCAAATTTTTTACTCTTTCTTGTAGGCATTGTGAGTGATTATCCTAGATTTTTGGACATATCGACATAGTCCGTTTTGTGCAACGGAAGATGAATTTGCATGTTCATGCATTGTCGTATTCACAGGCTGCCATTTTTGCATATTTGCTCAGTCAATCGCGAGAGTTTTCTTTGGGTAGTTTTAGCATTCTAGATGTGTTGACACTGCTCGTTTTGCGCAATGAGTGATATTTTAATGATTTCATTACAATTGAGGATCCCACATAACTATGTTAATTTGTTGTCATTCTAGTGGTATTCCACAATAGTTTCATGACTAGAAATTAAAATTGTGTGTACAAAAAGGGCCTTTTCAGAGGCTATTTAAGCTCCAGTCTGAACTCAAAATTGATTTCGAGGCCTTTTTAAATTTGAACTAGATATATTTTATGTAATAGTGATGCTTAGAAATCATATTACATAAGAATCAATTTTGATTTGAATTAGAAATAATGAGTTAAAGAGTCAAAGTTCTGTTTTGCTTAAAGAAGGAACCCAACTTCTGTATTTTGAATTCAATCAAACTCACTCAAACTCAACTTATTATTACCTTCGGCCACATAGTTTAATATATCCCAGGTTAGTAAACTGTTGATTTTGATAGAAGAAATTAGATTTTGGTGAATGAAGAATAATAACGTTTTCCGATTTCTAAGATTACAATTAGGGAGATTCTTTGAACCCTTCACGCATCATTTGAACGAAACTTGGTAGGTTTTGCGACTGACTATAAGTCGATATTCTTCTGGGGATCATCATCTAATTTTTAATATTTTTGTGATCATATTTGAGTCTTCTCTCATGAAATTTTTATGAAATGCTAACAGCTTCGCTAACATCTTTGCAGGCATGGGAAGGGCGTGCATATGACTATGGTATGGCCAATCTTGGAAGTATGGGATTCCCGGTAGATGATCTTAAATTTGATCCTAACTTGGTATGTTTGAAAGGGCATGTTAAAGAGGTTGTTAGTAGCTTTTGCATTCAATGCTTCATTTTAGTTTTTTGGTTTTAAATGGCTTGTTTGGGTCGCTTTTGTTTTGTTTTGTTGTACTTTAATTTTAAAAACATATTTTTTAGCTCATTTTATGGATTTTTTTACTTTTTTTTTTAAATAGCTTGTGTTTAAAAACACAAAAAAATATTTAAAAGTTGGTTTGAGTGTTTTCAAAATAACTAAACATATTTTATAATATACCAAATATGTTTTATTTCAAGTAAAGACATAAATATAATAAAATCAAAAGTATTCCCAAACTGCCAATACGTTTAACCAATTTCTTCTACCTTGGTTGCACAACTCGGGATGTGTCTAACTAGAATAGTTGGAATAAGGTTAATGATGGTGATGATGACTAACTTCTTCTGTCATTGTCGTACAAAAAGCTAATAAAGAATTGTGCAACTTTGATAGCCACTTTTATGAAATTGGTCCCCATAAGTTGTTCCCCTAAGGCCCCATTTGGGATCACTTTTGTTTTTTATTTTTATTTTATTTTGTTTATTTTTTTATTTTAATTATACCACGTTTTGTTATTGTGGTTATTTTTAAGAATTCTCAAAAATACATGAACAAAATGTCTCTTAGGTATTTTGAGTGTTTTTAAAAATAAGATGATTTGTTTAAAAGAAAAAATAAAATCATATAAAAATTATATTTATCATACATGTTTTCAAAAACTAAAGTTAAAGCGAAAACAAAAATAGAAAAAAAAAGTGATGCCAAATAAGCCCTAATATATTCATACCGTTTTATGCAGGTTATTAGAGGTCTTGTTATCGACAAGGAAAGAGGTAACTTGGTCAAGCCTGACAGATTCGGTTACGTTAAAAGGGCTATGCATGGTACCAAGATGTTATCTACTAGATCTGTAAGGTGTGCCAATGTTACAGAGTCTCTAGTTCTGAACTTCTTGAGCATTTCTCGTGTTACCCTTAGAGCCAATATTATTTTATGGTAATACTTCTCGTGTATGATAGTGAGATTTATGGGAGGGAACTGGTTGATCTGCGTAAGGAAAGTCGATGGGAGTTTCTGAACACACTTTTTTCTGTCTCTGAAGCTGTCATGTATATGCAGGTTATCTGCTTTTTCTATCTCTTGAAATTTTTAGTTTCAATCTTCATCCTTCTGCTGCTGAATAGCTTATTTAGTTAGAATAGCTCTTAACCATTTGACAAAACGACAAATGGTCATACTAGATAGAAGTTGAGCATGAACTTATTTAAGATAAGATAGTGAAAACATCTCTTATTTTGTGGTATCGAAGAGTAGAAGATGCACCAATCAGGGGGCGGACGCATTAGCTGTTATGTGAATTGAAATGAAAAGGCGGACTAAAGTTTACATAGCTATGATTTTTACAGAATAAAAAAGAGAAAAAAATTGTGAACACTAATGGTTACCACCTCTTGTAGTAATGAACAGGAGTGAATGGAGAAGGCTTGTTGAAGTAAAATCAAATAGGAAATGTCCTTTGGTGATCAGATGATGATTATAGTTATTATTTTCTTAGACGGTGGTTTTAATGAAATTCATGCTAGGAATTCGAATTAAAGTGCTGGAAACAACTTTTTATATAACTCTATCATACTTGATAAATTGAAGCATGCATAAGGTATTGCTTTTCTCTATTGAAATCAAAATAGACGGCTCCAACAGAGAAGAAGCCAATATCCTCAATGCCGTGACACACCTAAGCCCCTAATGCGGAAGCAGATCCTGAATTCTCGACGATAGAATCGTGAGGAAGTTGCGATGTCAAAACCATGCGGAAGCAGATCTAGAACCCTCAACGACATAATCGTGAGGAAGCTGCGACGTCAAAACCGTGTGAAGCCAATCTAGAACTCTTGACGATAAATTTGTGAGGAAGATGCAACGAGAGCCATTGTTTTTCACTCTTATGCAATTATCCGAGGACGTCGACGATGGGAATCAAAACCCTTGAATGAAAATCTGAGGTCGAAGACTGCGGCGTCTCTACTGTAGAGAGAGTTACGACATCGATACCATTTAATTTTAGGGCAAAGGAAAAAATAATTTTTCGTCTTTATTTTCATAAGAAACATTTACAAGATAAATGACAGGTGAAGCCATTAAAACCCTGTGCTAGAAAAGGAAACATAAATTAGAAATTACTAATAATATTATATTCTAAAAATAGAAATTAACAAAACAAGAAGATACTAAAATTAGGAATTCCTAAAAATCCGACAAAGAATAGTCGTCATTTTGCATGGAAAAAAAAAATCTGTAATGAGTTATTTTATGTTGGTCTTGAGCCCCTCTTTCATATTATCTTTCTATCTATCCATTCATCGATTGGCAGACACACATGCAGGCACACACTCCCGCGCTCGCACACACGCACAAACCTAAAACAAACAAAATGAAAATTGGTAGAATGTCAAACCAGTAGAGGGCATGGTCCATAAAAAAAATTTAATAGATGATTGGGCCACTCAGCTAGAATATTATACTTCATTACGCTGTTGTTAGGTTGAGCTGTATTCGAAATACATATATTATTGTATACATACATTTAAGCTTGAATGATATTCATGTACAAGCTTTTACTACATTCATACATCCACATGTACATATTGACATGGTATTTGATGTGCATATTGTCCATGTTTGTTAGGATACATTGTTGCACCTTGCAATGTGATGGATAAATAGAACTGCATCCATGCTTTTATGGATACGTGGGTACGTATGCGTATGTGTTGGTGCAAGCTCATTTACACATCCACACATGTGTGCGTGCATGTGTCATAAAGTTTAACAAAGCTTTGATTGAAATTTCTTTTGTATCCGTTAGAAATATGCAAAAAGAAAATGGGCATATGATGCATATAAATTTTATGGGATCCATCATTGGGTTTTGCAATGTTTTTCCTAGTACGCATAAAAAAAAATTATGCTACCCTTCATCAAATAACCATTGAAGTTTCAAATGTCATGATAAACATCATTTTTAATGTAACAACTGGTCATCATGTTGCTTAAACAAAAGCTCTAGTCCATTGGTCTGAGTTAGTAGTCGACACTCTCTTGTTACAATTGATAGCTAATCATTTGGTCCTCTGCTCCAGATGGTTGACAGGTTAGATGAAGGAACCATGCCTGCAATACTTGGACCACTTGATTATAACGGGCTTTTTAAGGCAACCTGCTGGAGCTTAATAAAAAAATGTGGTGTTTTTTGGTTATTTTATGTTAACACTAATCTTTCATCCTTTCTTTTTGCAGGCAGTTTCTAAAGCTTTGTTCAAAGCACACGTAGAAGGCCAGCTTAAGGTAATTCTCAAAAAAAAAAAAAAAACCACGCAACTTAATTTTTTTCATTAGGGAATCATCTTAAATTTGTTCAGAGGGAGATAATGGCTGAGCCAGAGAGATTTGTTGAACCAGATCATGAAATTCCATTGGCACTTTTAGATCAAAAGGAGGCTTGTATCTGCCTTTTTCGCTCAATTTCTTTTCAAATTATTTTTTTTTCTTTTTAGTTTCTAAATGATTTTTTCTGTTGTAGGCTGGAAAAAAGTTGCTGCTAATCACAAACTCTGATTACCATTACACAAACAAAATGATGCACTATGCATTCAATAGGTTTCTCCCTAATGACATGGGATGGCGAGATCTGTTTGATATGGTTAGAGAATTTTTTGGTCTTTTGAGAAATTGATTTTTAAGTTGTCTCATGGTACTCTTTTGGCATGTGCTTATTGATAAATGAGGAATTTTGCTGGGTAAAATTGCATATTAATGCCTCGTCAAAATTTTTTCTTCGGGTTAATGGTTTGTAGTCTTAGATGGTTTGGTCACATTAAACGTCGACCATCTGATGATCTGATTAGGAGAGTAGATGTTTTAGATTTGATTTGTGTTAAGAAAGGCAAAGGTAGACCTATGAAGACTTGGGCTTATTGTATATAAAATGATCTTAATTTACTAGAACTAAATGAAAACATGACACTAAATAGGACTCAATGGAGAAAAAGGATTATGTAGCCGACCCCACGTAGTGGGATTAAGGCTTTGTTGTTGTTGTTGTTGTTGTGGGTTAATGGTTTGTGGAAATATTGCAGGTTATAGTCTCTGCCAGGAAACCTGAATTTTTCCAGATGTCACACCCCTTATATGAAGTTGTCACTGCTGATGGATTAATGCGTCCATGTTTCAAGGCACATTCAGGTAATTTATGTCGGATTTATTCAACTTAAGTTTTTATTCAAGCCATGTCATTTTACACTATATTGAACAAATGCAACTATATACTTTTCATCAAATTCAGTTGACCGATAGATTCCTTTTATCTATAAAAACTTAATTTCTTGCAGTTCCATTTCATCATATAGAATGTCTGTAATATGGGCGCCTTATCTTTGTTTCTTTTCAAGGCCTTCCTTGGTTGTTCTTATGATTTTGATTTTCTTACAAATCTTACTTCATGTACTGATACTTGAGACACTTTTTTGGAGTTGCAAAGAGCCATTTCCTTTCTGACCTTTATCCAAGGATGCACATTTATAAAAAACTTTGTTAAATTAATTTTGTTACACAATCACAAAAACTTTGTCAAATTAATTTTTTTCTCACAGAATCACGTTTTCATGCTGGTAGCAGCCTCAGATGGTTGATTTATCATCTTTAAAGAAGATTTATACACAAAACTACAAAAAAAAAAGAAAGAAAGAAAAAGAAACATATAATTGGAATAAGAAGCACAAAAATCATCCCTCACGATCCTGACATTTGATCTATCTAGGAATTGTAGATTGATGCCATGGGAGGAGTCCTTGTTCTTTCTGTCCCTTTTGTATATGAATCCTATAGGAGAAGTATTTCCTTGTTAGCAAAAAATACATGACCTCTAATTTTCTTTATCTAGCACTCCATCCCGCCCTTCTTGATTTGATGGTCATTCAATAGATTGAGATAAGGGCAGTGAAGAAAAATATGAATATCCTATTTAGACTGATAGATGTAGACATTCCCACATGGAGTTTTGAGTTTTGGTGTGGGAGGTGTGGGAAGTGGGAATTTAGTCTCGTAGGAAAATTCCAGTACAGGATTTTTCCCGCCTCACAAGGCTGACCAGCTGTATGGTGCCCTAATTTGAATTATTTTGAATTAGAGTTAGGATTTTAATTTATAGCTTAGTATAAGTATGTTGCTTCGAACTGAAGAAAAATCTTTTGCTTGTGTTCATGCATTTAGAGATTGTGCATTTGATTATTATGCTCTAAGGAGTGTTGTTTTCTCTACTATTTACAAGTGGTGTGCCTGTAGCTTGTTTAAGAATAGGTGGTGGATTTCCCTAGGTAGCTATGCCCCCACCGAAACCATCGTTTCTTTGTTCTCCCTTATGTTTGCCGCTCAGATATCTTCCAAACTTCCTTAATTTCCTTACAAATTCTGTTGGTCTTGCATATTCTCTCATTTGATGTGCACAATTATCTTCTTGTTAAATCTGATACTTAGAAACCTTCTGGGATCCTAGAATAGAGCCCAGCATATCCTTTTGCCCATAACCACCATAACTACCCTTTTCAAATTCAAAATTTTCTCCCCTCATTTTTAAATTTTCCCTCCACTTTTTCTTAACTCTTCCCTCCAAAACTTCCCCCACTTAAACTCTCATCCCACAGAAAGCCCCCACTCTCTTCATCTCCCGTCATTCTCTCCAAACCGAGCTCCCCATCTCCTCTCATTCTCTTACTCTCTCTCTTGCCCGAAATCATTCCTTCCCTAATCTCTATCCCCTCATCCAACAAAACCTTTATTTTCATCTACCTTTCCCTTCTAGTCCAGACTCTGTACGCCAAGGAAGGCTCATCCAAGTAAACAACCAAGGCAACATTCCAAGCAAAGGTTTAAATTTTTTATCTTTCATCATTTTAAAATGTTTTGTGTGATATAGACTGTAGACATTTGGTGAAGCACTTCCTCCCTTCTCTTTTCTCTCATGACTGAGCCTTTTCTGCTTCTCTCCTACTCGACAATTTAAGTCACCTTGCCTTCTTCTCTCTCTTCCCTCGCTCTATCCGAGGACTCATGACAAATAAAAGGGAAATGTATTATAGGAATATTTCTTGCAATATGAATACCATATAGTTTGTGCATATGTTTCATGCTAAGGAATATCCACGTGTTTATGTGTCATGCAAATTCATGCGGTTTAGGCTTATCTTTCATGCAAATCTATGTGGTTGTTTTACTCCTGCAAATTCATATGTGGTTGTGTATCTCTCAGGCAAATCTATGTGGCTTATGATTACCTTTCATTCAAATCCATGAGGTAGTTTGTCTCGTGCAAATTTTTATGCGATTGTATATCTTTCATGCAAATGTATTTGTCTTTGGTTTACCTTTCATGTAAATCAATGTGGCTTAGGTTTACCTTCCATGCAAATCATGCGGTAGTTTATTCCATGCAAAATATTTAGGTGGCGTTTGTTTCATGTAAATCTTTATGTGGCTTTATGTTTATGAATATCTATCCATGCTTAGGTTTATTTTTTCATGCCAAACATTCATGCTTGGGTTGATGCCTTTCATGTCAAATATCCATGCTGGGGTTTATGTCTTCCATGCCACACATCCATGCATGTAAACTTCCATGCTTTGGTTTATATTCATGCAAGTGAGTTAGTTATGGCTCTATGGATTTAGTAAAAACATGCTTATAATAATGTATTGTGCTTATATGCTTGGAAATGAAGACCTTCATGTGTTTGTTTTTCAGAGAGCGATTTGCAAAGCTTAAAAAATCTAGTGACGTTAGCTTATGCATTTGGAGAAAATTTTAAATGGATCATTTTTATAAATATATATATATAAGTTAAAGTGTGGAAAGTCCTTAGGATCTGATGATATCCCAATTGAAGTGTGGAAATATTTAGGAGATTTGGGAGTTTCTTGGCTTACTATCTGTAGGACTTGATGATATCCCAATTGAAGTGTGGAAATATTTGGGAGATTTGGGAGTTTCTTGGCTTACTAATTTTGAAAACTAAAAAGATGCCTGAGGAGTGGAGGAAGAGTATTTTGGTCCTTATTTTTAAGAATAAAGGGGATGCACAAGATTGTGCAAATTATAGAGGAATTATGTTGATGTGTCATACTTTAAAATTATGGGAGAGGGTAATTGAATATAGACTAACATGTAATACAAAGATTTCTCATAATCAATTTGGATTTATGCCCAGCAGGTCTGCTATGGAAGCTATACATTTATTGAGAGGTTTGGTGGAGAAGTTCAGAGATAATAAGGAGGATCTACATTTGATTTTTATTGATTTAGAAAAAGCTTGCTAAGGTTCCAAGAGATATCCTTTGGAGAGTTCTCGAGAAGAAATGTGTTGATATGACTTAGACAAGTTCAGAGATAATAAGGAGAATCTACATTTGATTTTTATTGATTTAGAAAAAGCTTACGAATTCCAAGAGATATCCTTGAAGAGTTTCTTGAGAAGAAAGATGTTGATATGATTTATATTCAAGTCATTAAAGATATGTATACTAGAGTTCTTATATTCAATTCATTAAAGATATGCATACTAGAGCTACTACTTGTGTTCTAATAGGAGGATTGACTAAATATTTTCCTATTTTTGTTGGATTATATGAGGGATTGGCCTTAAGCCTATATCTTTTTGCTTTAGTTATCAATGGTCTTACTTGACATTTATAGGAGGATGTACCTTGGTGCATGCTTTTTGCTGATGATATCCTTCTCTTGAATAAGACCAGAAAAATTTGAATTATGGAGGCCTACATTGGATTCTAAAGGCCTACGTTTAAGTAGAACTAAAACTGAATACATTGAATGTAATTTTAGTAGTAGTAGCCTTAGTGACAGAGTGTAACTTTGGTTGATCAAATTATTAAAAGGTGTGAACGATTTAGATATCACAGGTCTATTATTTAAAGCGATGGTGATATAGATGGGGATGCTATTAGTAGAATGCAAGTTGGTTGGTTGAAGTGGAGGAATGCTTTGGGACTTTTGTGTGATAGAAAATTACCGCTTAGACTGAAATGGTATAAGTTGGCGGTGGACCTGCAATGCTCTATGGTGCGAAATGTTTGTCTTTAAAAGAGAAGCATAATGCTAAGTTAAGTGTTACCAAGATGAGAATGATTAAGTGGATGAGTGGCTTTACACCTAGAGACCAAATGCGATATGAATATATCCGTCATAGGGTTTGTGCAGCACCAGTGACGGACAAAAGTTAGAGATAGTCGTCGTAGATGATTTGGTCACATTAAACTTTGATCATCTGATGATCTGATTAGGATAGTAGATGTTTTAGATTCAACTTATGTTAAGAAATGCAGAGACAAACCTAGGAAAACTTGGGCTTATTGTATAAAAAATGATTATAAGAAATGATCTTAATTTGTTAGAATTAACTGAAAAATTGACACTAAATAGGATGCAATGGAGAAAAAAGATTCATGTAGCCGACCCCACTTAGTGGGATTAAGGCTTTATTGTTGTTGTTGTCTTATCCACCAGAATGGAGGGTTACACTTGTTACTTTTGCATTTGAGGGAGAACATGATGGATAGTGGCAAGGATAGTGCATGAGAAGTTTGGAAGTAGAACTAGGCATTTGGTAGATGTTGACATCAATTTTTGATGTCACGAATGTAGGGTGTCCATCTGCATGATCCGGGATAGCTTACGACCTGCCCATAGCCATCCAGTAGTTAGACACCTACCTGAGACCTTGCGGTGCGTGTTGAGGGGCACGTTGCCGGTGTCATTTTGCTAGGCTTTGGCTTTCACTTAGGCGAATACCGGTTACCATTTGGTACGTCAGACTACTCCGTTCGGGTCAACAAATATTATATGTCGCGACACACGCAAAATTGGCTTAAATTAGCCCGATCATCAGCGAGGTTGTCCAGATGACCCCGGACGACGAAACAGACCGCCCGATCACGTCCGAAACATCGATTTTATCTAGAAATGACGTTCAGTTAGCTAGAACTTTGCGAGCGAGCCTAAAATACTTGAATTATTGTTTTTAACCCGATTGCCGGAAAAGTAGTCCGAGTGGCCTCAAAAGACCCTGAATGACAAAACGGATCGCGCAGATGTGTTCAGAACGTCGGCTTTAGTCAGAAATGACATCTACTTTGCCGCGAAGACGTGTACGAATGAAAAATATATAAATGATAATTATTTAATAATTGTTATTATAATATAATATAATATTATTATCCATTTTATCTCATACGAAAAGAAAAAAAAAGAGAGAGATTCTTTCCTCCATCTCCAGCTGCTATGATAATATAAGATAATATATTATATGATTAGATGTATTATTTTATCTGATATAAAAAAATAATAATAAGAAAAAAAGAAAAAAAGGAGAGAAGCTCCTCTCTCCAAAACCCAGCAGAACGAGCCAGCCACGGGACCCTCGCCAAGCTTTTTTCGCGAAGCTTCCGCTCTGGTGACCTGCTCTTCTCGCCGGAAGCCTTGCCGACTGCTCCTCGCCGACGAACTGTGCCGCCGACTCCCCTCTAGCCTTCGGAGGTCCTCCACGCCGGGGTGCTTTCCGGTCGGCCCTCCTTTTCCTTGTCTCGGCCAGCCGCACACCGAGAGCTCTCCCCCTTCCCGTCGGCCATTTCGCCAACGCATTTCTCAGCCGCCGGAGCAGCTGACTTCGTCGAGGTCTCCCTCCACGTCCGAGCTCTTTAATTTGAAGTCTACCTTCACCACTTCCAGGAAGTTTTCCTCCTTCCGGCGGGTCATTTTTTGGTTCCTTCTCGTCGGACACATATAGCCAACCTACTTCATCGCTGACGTTGATTTCGTGGCGAACTGCCCCCGTTCCAGTACACAACTCCAGATTTCGTGCCTTCTTCCTTGCTTTTCTCATTCCGGTTGCGTGCCACCGACGTTCCACCACCGCCACCTCGTTGCCTCTCATTTTCGACGACCAAACACCTCGCCGGAGCATCCCGACATTGCTAGACAATGAATCTCGTCGCCGTTCGGAGGGGTGCAAGAGTCTTGGACCGCGTGCAAAAGAGTTCCCGAACTTCATTGGGCTTTGTGTAAACCACGCGACAGTATAACTCCTATTCCCCTCCGCACTTTACTTTCTAGCTAGCCTTAGGTTGTGGTGACATTAGGCGTGCGGGTTCGATCGCCCGCTCAGGGTGCGTGCATCGGCAAGTGCCGTCGCAATGATGCATCTGTGTGATAGATCACTTGTTTTCCTAGAGATGTCATTTAAGATATGATTCTCCTTATGCAACCAAGTCCCCTACGATAGCCGAGTCAATCATTTTTGAATGCTAGCCTTAGCACAAAAAAATCTTAAGGGTTGGAGCCTCTTTTGCTCCCCTTTGATTTGTTTGCTTCGGTCTTGTTAGAAAGATCGAAGAATAGACCTTTGCGACGTGAAAAAATGCGAGTAATTAGCTCATTTTGTAAAGTTCAGAGGTGTCGTAGAATCTGGAAAAAACGTCGTCGCTAGTCCATTCCACGACAAGACGAAAAACTTTCCCCTTGGAGATCCGGGGAGAAGTTCCCCACCGGCCTCGCCAAAGCAAAGGTGGAAATCACCATTTTTCTATATGTTGACCCTAGCTTTCCCGGTGAGGTCGTTAGCACGGGGATGACTCCCTATTACATGTGAACGTTTGCATGTTGCGTTTTGTATTTCACGAGCATTTCACTTCACCTCGACTGGCCGCCCCGGCCCGGCGAGCATTTCACTTCAACTTGACTGCCCGACGAGCATTTCACTTCACCTCGACTGGCCGCCCCGGACCGACGAGCTTCTCACTTTGCTCCGACCAACCGCCCCGACCCGACGAGCTTCTCACTTCGCTCCGACTTGCCCCCCAGCCCGACGAGCTATTCACTTCACCTCGATCGGCCGCCCCGACCTGGCGAGCATTTCACTTCACCTCGACCGGTCGTCCCGGCCTGATGAGCTTCTCACTTTGCTCTGACCGGCCGCCCCGGCCCGGAGAACATTTCACTTCACCTCGACTGGCCCCTCCGGCCCGGTTAGCTTCTCACTTCGCTCCAACTGACTGCCCCGACCCGACGAGCATTTCACTTCGCTCTTACCGGCCGCCCCCGCCCGACGAGCATTTCACTTCGCTCCGACCGGCTGCTCCGGTCCGGCGACCATTTCACTTCACCTCGACTGGCAGCCTCGACCCGACGAGCTTCTCACTTCGCTCCGACCGGCCGCCCCGACCCGGCGTACATTTCATTTCACCTCGACCGATCGCCCCGACCCGACGAGAATTTCACTTCGCTCCGACCGGCCACCCCGACTCGACGAGCTTTTAGCTTCGCCTCGACCGGTTGTCTCGGCCCGGGGAGCCTTTCGCTTCACTTCAGTTGGCTCTCCC
>JXCR01148413.1:338123-417706 GCA_002079205.1 Phalaenopsis hybrid cultivar
CGACCGGTTGTCTCGGCCCGGTGAGCTTTTCGCTTCACTTCAGTTGGCTCTCCCGAGCTGGTTGGTATGACACTTTAGCTCGACCAGATGCCTTGATCCTGTTGACCAACTTTTTGCACCATCATACTATCTTGCATGCTTGTTTACATTTTTACATGTTGTAGTGCATATGTATGGTCGCATCACTGCATCCTGCTCTACATTTGTCTGTCTGCATGATTTTGGTAATATACTTAGGTTGCACATTCTCTTCGGGCCTCTGCTGCCATGACACGCCTACACTTTACAGGTCACTGCTCTATCGGCACACCTCTAGGGGCCACTGCCACCACGACATGCTTTCTTCATCGAGCCGCTGCCACAATGGCATGCCCACCTCGTTGGGTCGCTGCCGCTTCGGTATACCCCTTTGGGTTGCTGCCGCTTTGGTATACCCCTTTGGTCCGCTGCCACTACAGTACGCACCTCTATTCGAGTCACTGCCCCATGGTACACTCATCCCTTGTATACTTTGATTGTTCATTTGCATTTGCATGTTCATATGGATAGTGAGTCAGACCCGTTAGGAGAGCGACTCCTATATTAGTCGCGATGCCTTAACAAGCATTGCTCATCGGGTCGATCCCGATGAGCAATGCGAGTTAAGTTATCGAGATTGACATGAGTATGATTGTGCTAAGAACCCAATGAATCTAACTGGTGCCACCCCCTTTCATGACACATTCTAGATCTATTGGATCCTTAGGATGGTGTCGATTAGACGACCCCATCAAAGTCATACCATACCCATACTCAACCCGCATTCAGGTATTAGGTTGCACTTTTAGTTAGATGGTGTGTTAGGCTAGGACTTAGGGTGCTAGGTAGTATTTTTCGACACTTCTGGCTATTGTTGTGTGATGCATTGTTTTGTGCTATCCATGTGCCACCTTCCTGCTTTTTCAGTGTGTTTGCATGCTCTCTTTTATGTCATAGAATGTTAGGACGATCTTCTGCAGGTGCCGTGTCTACTTATACACTCTCACATAGGGCTATTATGGGGGAACATGTAATGATTTCTAATCATTTTTTTGCAGGCACTCTTTAGTTCCCCCAATTATAAGGCACGACTTGTTATTTTGCGATGCGTGGCGTGCCCGCTAACATTTGTTTTCTGCAGGTCGAGTCTTTATTGTTCAAATGTATTTGATAGAGTCATAGGAGAGTCTGTATCGGAAATAAGGTACGGGCATGAGTTTCGAGGCAGATGAAGCGTCGAACCATGTGACGAGGGCCAGGAGCAGCAGCTCGTGTCCCATACCTTAAGTCTAAATTTTACATTATTGTATAAACTTAGGATCGGGCATATATATGTAGAGTCCGACCGCTTTTACTGCTTTCACTGGATTATGTTGCCGATCCAACGACATTTGACATGTTTATATATTCTTTTAGAATGTTTTCTTTCTCTCTTCTCGTGTGTCTTTGCATGTTGGAGCGTTTTATATTGTTTCTTTCTGTGTAGCTGGGATCTCACAATGCAACATAGACTCATTAGGATTTGAATTCCTAATTTTTCTACTAAAAAAATTCTAAATAAAATATTCAAGTTAATTAAAATTTAGGATTAAAATATTTAGGATTTAAAAAATTACAACATTTACTTTCCTGCATATATTAATAGGGCTTTCACAGTCTTTAAGGATCGCTCTAGATAACTGCATTCATATTTGCATGTCCCGACGAGGAGCCTCCGTGCTTCTTCAATCTGACTGGCCCAACATAACTTTTATAGGTGGTTGTTTAGTGCGTCTAGGATGTTAGAAGACTCCCCGACCCAGACGGGGTATAAGTCCTTTTGTTGGGAGCGTTTCCAGTGGACGACGCAATTTACGGATTGCTGACTGGGGATCCCAGGCTGTGTTGGGTCGACTACCTTCACGACCAGGTAGATCTAGGGTCCTAGCGGCTTGGGATGACGGGTCCGTGGTACCCCGACCCAGTTACCTCTACCTCTTAGGACCACTCTTACTTACTTTTTGCCCACATTCGTTGAGCATTGTCTCTTTTTTTGTCTTTGTTGGAATCATCCTGACGGCCTAACAACCGATGAGCTGCCGCCCGTTTGAGATACGGCGATTTGTTTTCTGTCCTGACGGTTTGGATGTGCTTTGACGTATCGGGACTTTCCGTTGGGATGATACGATTGATGAGTACACTATCCATATGGGGACCACGAGAGACTCACTTCTCGCCCCTTGGTTTAGTGAGTGCTTTAAAACATCAGGACATTCCCCCTGCGAGATAACCTCCCTTGACGACCCCGTGCTAGTTGTCATTTTTTCAGGTAAGCAAAACCTCTTTGGATCAAGAGTTTTCTTGGGCAGCCCCCAATATTTAATTAACTAAGTGGGATGCGTCCCCTTAGGAGCACTTATGGCCCCAAAACAGACACCTATACTTGAATCTCTGGTTATGGGTAGCCTATATAGGTATTCTTTCACAGATATCGGTTTAAGGTGCTTTTGTCCGATCTTGTTTGGGTGGATACTCTTCACCTATCCTTGCGAGGTCTACCGTACGTAAGCTTTCCACGTTTTGTGTTTTCTCTTCTCTGTCATTTTGTCGTATGTCCGTCTTTTCCGGTTTCCCTCTTCTTTAGGCCATCCATATGACCCGAAAGAGAGATTTATTCGGAAAAGAGAAGTATACGACGGTCGACAGGCTGACGACTCATTCTAAAATAAAATAGAGAAAAACGAACGAAAACAGTGGAGTGGGAGGAGTTTGTGGCAACCTTTAGAGACTGGTTTGTACTAGGAGACATATATATGATAGGTTTATCAGGTTGGTGCTGGGTGATTGTGGCCTTGACTTTGGTCGAGGTTGGGAATCACATATACCTTTAGTAGGGTTTGCCTTTAATAATAATTATCAGACTAGTATTGGGATGACTCCATATGAAGCCCTGTATGGAAGGAAGTATAGGACACTTCTATGTTGGGCTGAAACAGGTGAAAGAAAGATTATTGGTGCTGATTTAGTTGATGATGCTATTGAGAAGATTAGACCGATCAAAGAGAGACTGAGGGCAATGTAGTAGACAGAGAAAATATTACAATGTCAAGCACATATCTATTGAGGTTGAAGTTGAGAGTTTATTTTCATCAATGACATACTATTTAAAGGCGTGCAACGTTTTGGGAGGGCTGCAAAATTGTGCCCCAGATTTGTCGGTCCATTTGGGATTGAGAAGATGATTGGGAAGGTGGCTTACAGATTGGCTTTACCAGCTCATATGCAGAGTGTATAATATTTTTCACATTTCTTCACTGAGAAAGTATATTATAGATGAAAACAGTCGGGTGATAGAAGACTTAGTTGATATTAAACCTGATCTGACATATGTTGACGAGTCTGAAATAATTATGGGTTATGATGTGAAGAAGATGCGGAGCAGAGAAATCCTTTTATTAAAGATTTTATGGAAGCATGGATCATAAAATGATGCCTCTTAGGAGAAAATCTCTAAGATGCAAGAAAGATATCCACAAGCTGTTTGAGTTATGTTCACTTAAATTTCGAGGACGTAATTTTTATAAGAAGGAGAGATTGTAATATTTAAAATTTTAATAAAGGAATAAAAAAAGAAAAATAAAAAAAAGGCGCCAACAGTTAGAAAAGTCGCATCCCATCGTAATAAACATTACCTAATTCTTCCACACTTCCTCTCATTCGAAGCAAAAGGGCAAACGAGAAGGAGAGCAGAAAGATTGAAAAAGAAGGTTGTGCCCTAGCTAAGTAAGGAAGAAGTAGCGGGTGCTGTGTCGACCCGTGCGAGAGAAGAGAAGGAAGGAGAGGAAAGAGGCGGCGTCGAAGGCTTACTTGGACGGAGCCTCCATCGTGGAAGAAGGAAGACGAAGGAGGATGAAGGAAAAAAATGTTGTTGATATCATGTAGTGTCGCGTTCGTGTGCTGAGGAAGCCACGATAGAGACGAGTAAAGGAATCGTTGCGAGGCTGTAGTTTGTGCAAAGGAATCGTTGTGGGTCGAGTCTTGATCAAGGAGGTAAGGAAAAGAGAGCTTGAGCTTGCGTGATCGCAGAGGTCGAAAGCAGGAATAAGTTGATGAGCGGACCTTCGAGTGTGAGTTAGGGCATACAACTAAATGATTTAAAGGTAAAGGTGATGATTTAAGTTTAATTAAGTTCATATAATCTTAAAACTTATGTGTGTGCATGTTATTGATGCAAGATTTTATTAAATCATGATTGAAGTTATTAAAATTCTGAGTAACACGAACTTTTATGTAAAGGAAAAGGAAGATTGTCAAGCACCCAAAAGATTTTAAGGTATTTATTAAATTAGTTAATAAATCTATTATTTTTGTGTGAAGGTATATTTAATTATATCAATGCAAAGTTTTATTGAAACAAAGTTCTAAATATAGAGATTTCAGCTTTCGAGGGGTTTATGAAGCAAACAAGTATGGGGAAGAGATCGACTTCAATGCCTGTAAGGTAAATGTTAAACCTAATATTATTAATGAAATTAATAATGTAATTAGTTAATTTAATTATTTTTATTAAATTTATTTACATTGGGACGTGTGAAGAATTGAATATATCTTTAGGATTTGAGAATGATAAAGAAGCCTAAAGCTAAAAGAGGTTCGCATCTTAATACCTCTTTTATTTTTTATAAGATTTTCTTTAGAATGTAATTCATATACTCATATGCACTTTTAATTGATTTAGTGTTAGTTAAAAGAAGTGAAGTGATAAACTAGGCATTTTCAGATGTCTCTAAGTCAAAGTGAGTAATTATTTTTTATATGTATTAAATTTAAAATTTATTAAATAAAGAATTTCTTTAATGCGTTAGGCAATTATTTTATATTTGTATGCATGTTGTAGCTTAAGAATGATAATAAATGAAAAGGAAAAGGAAAAAAGAATGCTTAATGTATTTAATAGGTTATAATTTAAATGAAATTAAATGTTTAAATCACATAGAATTCCCCCCAGATGTTATTGACAGAGGATGCAATATACCCACACATGTTAAATGAAATGATAAATGTGCGTCTTTGAGTACAATTTGAGGATACATTTGACTACATTTTTTAGGGTTTCTTCAGGCATTTTGTGGGTGCTTTCAGACACATCTTTGATGATACCTTCGAGTATGTCAGTAATCTTATGATGACTATTAAAGATGTTAAATTGGTAAATACTTAAAGTGAAACGAGAAGAGATAATTTTGAAATTTTAATGAAATGAAAAGCGTGTTCTTCTGGTCAATCATGCATTGATATTATAACATAAGAAATTTAATGCCTATTAGATTTTAATTATTCACTGAGTTATACTTGTGATTGTAATTAATGTTTTTTTGGGAGAAGAAAAATTATAAATTGATTTGTCTAATATGAGAGATTTGGTCTATCAGAGAAGAAGCACTGATGCTAGGTATTTTTATGATGATAGTTTTCTTTACTGTTTCCATCAGACATTGATTTACTGTTCAGTTCTGGATTGAAATGTTGTTGGTGGATGATTAACGTTTTATTGCACTTGCGGATTAGTGGCTCTTTTAAATGTATTGGGAGTTTTAAAAATGTGGATAATTAATTAGATGTTAATACTGTGCGACCGCATTACCCGCCTTAGTTAATTCTAAGCACCGGCTTGAGTCGCGACATTTCTCATAATTACTTGATTATGTCAACTCAAGTAAATATGAAAGTACAACTTTCAATGATTTTTATACTGGGAAATTTGTTACATTGGCACACACTTTTTGATAACTCATTTTTGAAGCAATCTGATGCAGGTTATATGAAACTTGCATACAACAAAAAGGTCATTATTTTTCAGTACTTTCACCACAGCTCAAGATGAAACAGGAAGTTGGGTTTTTATTTTGCAGCAGTAAATTTTGAGCTTCTTCTATACAGCCAGGAATATGTGAGCTACCGAGAATTAGCATGACACTTGCTAGTTATCACCTGATTTTAAGCATCACACGATTATCTGACATATTGGTATTAGCAGTATTTTGGCAGACTTTCTTAGTTAATTTGTTTTCTGACCTTGAGTTCAAATTTACTGTGTAAAAATGTTAAATTGCTTTATTGTAAGATAAAAATGACATAAAGAATTATTGATGTCTGCTAAGTCGTTTTTTTCATAGAGCTTGGGCAGCAATACAAAGGCTACGTGTTCCCAAACTTATGTATGACTAGAACATGCAAATTGCTTTATATTTTCTCCTGTTCGGTTATTAATTGAAGCATGTAGTTAAATGATCTGAAGTTGCTTGAAAAATGATGCATTAAAAAAATAACATTGATCTTAGTGTTGCAGCATCTTTTTGAAAGGTTTGTATCTTGGCGATAGCAGCATGAATAAATCTTTCTTTGAATAGCAGGAGGCTTGTACTCAGGCGGCAGTGCGCAGATTGTAGAGAAGTCCCTAGGTTTTCAAGGTGATGAGATTTTATATGTTGGTGATCACATTTTCACGGATGTAAGCCAATCCAAAGTTCATCTGCGATGGAGGACGGCATTAATATGTCGAGAGCTGGAAGACGAGGTTAGTGTATTTCTTGCTGTTGTATTTCAAAAGAATGCTATGATGTGGCTGACTGCCGTGATAATATGATTGATTTCTGCTGTAATATGATTCTTTCTGGTACTGTTAGATGGCCATATGCAAATAGTTAGTGTTGTAGATTCATATGAGTTCAAGTTACTGACACTTCATGTTGGGAGTATCGGACAAAGTCTTTTAATTATTGTTTTCTTTCGTTTTTCTCTCTTTTATTTTAGAAGGAGTCGCTAGCCTGTCGATCATCGTATACTTCTCTTTTCTGAATAAATCTCTCTTTCGGGTCATATGGTTGGCCTGAAGAAGAGGGGAACCAGAAAAGACGGACATACGACAAAATGATATACAAGAGAAAACACAAAACGTGGAGAGCTTACGTATGGTAGACCTCGTAATGATAAGTTAAGAGTGCCCACCCAAACAAGATCGGACAAAAGCACCTTAAGCGAAAGAATACCTACGTAGACTACCCATAACTAGAGATTCAGGTGTAGGTGTCTGTTCTGGGGCCATGAGTGCTCTTAAGGGGACGCATCCCACTTAGTTAATTAAATCTTGTCCAAGAAAACTCTTGATTCAAAGGGGTTTTGTTTACCTGAAAAATGACAACTAGCACGGCGTCGTCAAGGGAGGTTATCTCGCAAGGGGAATATCCTGATGCTTCAAAGCTCTCGCTAAACCACGAGGCAAGAAGTGAGTCTCTCGTGGTCCCCATATGGATAGCTTACTCATCTGCATACAGAACCGACGAAATACCCTTATCATCCTAACGAGAAGTCCCGATACGTCAAAGCACATCCGAACCGTAAGGGTAGAGGACAAATCGTCGTATCCCAAACGGGCTGCAGCTCATCGGTCGTTAAACCGTCAGGATGATTACAACGAAGACAAAAGAAGAGACAAGGCTCAACGGAGGTGGGCAAAAAGTAAATAAGAGTGGTCCTAAGAGGTAGAGTTAACTGGGTCGGGGTACCACGGACCCGTCATCCCAAGCCGCTAGGACCCTAGATCTACCTGGTCGTAAAGGTAGTCGACCCAACACAACCTGGGATCCCCGGTCAGCAATCCATGAATTGTCGTCCACGGGAACTCCGGTAGCTCTAAGGTAAAAGGAACGAAACTCTATCTTATGACTATTGGCTGGAACTCCAAGAGATGGGACTTATACCTGTCGAAGTGGCGAGGATGCCTCAGGAAAGAAAAGAAAGTGGAGGTTTAGCTGCAAATCTGGAAATACTCCCAACAAAAGGACTTATATCCCGTCTGGGTCGGGGAGCCTTCTAACATCCTATGCGCACTAGACAACCACCTATAAAAGGTATGCTGAGCCAGTCAGATGAAGAAGCACGGGGGCTCCTCATCGGAACATGTAAATATGAATGCAGTTATCTAGAGTGGTCCTTAAGCACTATGGAGACCCTATTAATATATGCAGGAAAGTAAATGTTGCAATTTTTTAAATCCTGAATTTTTTAATCCTAAATTTTAATTATCTTGAATATTTTATTTAGGATTTTTTTTAGTAGAAAAATTAGGAATTTAAATTCTAATGAACCTATGTTGCATCGTAAGATCTCAGCTACACAGAAAGAAACAATATAAAACGCTCCAACATGCAAAGACACACGAGAAGAACATCCAGTGAAAGTAGTAAAAGCGGCCGGACTCTGCATATACATGCCCGGTCCTAAGTTTATACAATAATGTAAAATTCAGACTTAAGGTATGGGACACGAGCTGCTGCTCCTGGCCCTCGTCACATGGTTCGACGTGTCATCTGCCTCGAAACCCATGCCCGTACCTTATTTCCGATACAGACTCTCCTAGGACTCTATTAAATACATTTGAAAATAAAGACTCGATCTGCAGAAAACAAATATTAGCGGGCACGCAATGCATCACAAAATAACAAGCCGTGTCTTATAATTGGGGGAACTAAATTGCACCTGCAAGCAAATGATTATAAATCATTACATGCTCCCCCATAATAGCCCTATGTGAGTGTGTATAAATAGACACGACACCTGCAAAAGATCGCCCTAACATATTATCACATACAAGAGAACATGCAAACACACCGAAAAAGCAGGAAGGTGAACATGGCTAGCACAAAATAATGCATCACACAACAATAGCCAGAGGTGTCGAAAAATACTACCTAGCACCCTAAGCCCTAGCCTAACACACCATCTAACTAAAAGTGTATCAACTTAATATCTGAGTGCGGGGTGAGTATGAGTATGGTATGACTTTGATGGGGTCGTCTGACCGACCCTATCCTAAGGATTCAATAGATCTAGAAGGTGTCATGAAAGGAGGTGGCACCAGTTAGATACATTGGATTCTGAGCACAGCATACTCATGTTAATCCCGATGACTTAACTCGCGTTGCTCATCGGGATCGACCCGACGAGCAATGCTCGTTAAGGCATCGCGACCAACACGGGAGTCACTCTCCTAACGGGTCTGGCTCACTATCCATATGAACAATTAAAGTATATAAGGGATGAGTGTACCATGAGACAGGGACTCGAACAGAGGTGGGCGTACCGTAGTGGCAGCGGACCAAAGGGGTATACCGAAGCGGCAGCGACCCAAAGGGGTATACCGAAGCGGCAGCGACCCGATGAGGGTAGCATGAAGTGGTGGCAGTGGCCTGATGAGGGTAGCATGCCGTGGTGGCAGTGGCCCTGAGAGGTGTGCCGATAGAGCAGTGACCTTTAAAGAGTAGGTTTGCCATGACGTCAGAGGCGCGAAGAGAATGTGCAACCTAAGTATATGACCAAAATTATGCAGACAGACAAATGCAGAGCAGGATGCAGTGATGCGACCATACATATGCACTACAATACGTAAAAATGTAAACACGCATGCAAGATAGTATGATGGTGCAAATAGTTGGTCAACCGGATCAAGGCTTCCGGTCGAGCTAAAGTGTCATACCAACCGGCTCGGGAGAGCCAACTAAAGTAAAGTGAAAAGCTCGCCAGGCCGGGATGCCAGGTCGAGGCGAAGTTAAAAGCTCGCAGGCCGGGGCGATCGGTCGAGGTGAACTGAAATGCTCGCCGGACTGAAGCGGTCGGTCTGAGCGATGTGAGAAGCTAGTCGGGCTGGGGCGGTCGGTCGAGGTGAAGTGAAATGCTCGTCGGGCCGGGGCGGCCAGTCGGAGTGAAGTGAGAAGCTCCCCGGGCCGGGGCTGCCGGTCGAGGTGAAGTAAAATGCTCGCCGGCCGGGGCGGTCGGTCGGAGCGAAGTGAGAAGCTCGCTGGGCTGGGGCGGTCGGTCGAGGTGAAGTGAAATGCTCGTCGGACCTGGGCGGCCAGTCGGAGCGAAGTGAGAAGCTCGTCGTGTCGGGGCGGCCCGGCTGGTCGAGGTGAAGTGAAATGCTCGCTGGGCCGGGGCGGCCGGTCGGAGCGAAGTGAGAAGCTCGCCCGGCCGGGGCGACCAGTCGAGGTGAACTGAAATGCTTGTGAAATGCAAAACGCAACATGCAAACGTTCACATGTAATAGGGAGCCATCCCGGTGCTAACGACCTCACCGGGAAAACTTGGGTCAAAATATAGAAAAATGGCGATTGCCACCTTTGCTTTGGCGAGGCCGGTGGGGAACTTCTCCCCGGATCTCCAAGGAGGAAGTTCTCCGTTTTGTCGTGAAATAGACTAGTGACGACGCTTTTCTAGATTCCACGACACCTCTGAACTTTATAAAATGAGCTAATGACTCGCATTTTCTCATTTCGCAAAGGCCTATTCTTCGATTTTTCTAACGAGACCGAAACAAACAAAGCAAAGGGGAGCAAAAGTGGCTCCAACCCTTAGGATTTTTTTGTGCTAAGGCTAGAAGTCAAAATAGATTCACTCGGCTATCGTAGGGGACTTGGTTGTGTAAGGAGAATCCTATCTTAAATGTCATGTCTAGGAAAACAAGCGATCCATCACACAGATGCGTTGTTGCGATGACACTTGCCGATGCATGAACCCCGTGCGGGCGATCGAATCCGCACGCCTAATGTCACTACAACTTAAGGCTGACTAGGAAGTAAAGTGCGGAGGGGAATAGGAGTTATACCGTCGCGCGGTTTGCACGAAGCCCAATGAAGTCAGTGAACTCTTTTGCACGCGGTCCAAGACTTCTTCACCCCTCTGAATGGCGACGAGATCCGCTGTCCATCAACGTCGGGATGCTCCGGCGAGGTGTTTGGTCGCCGGAAAAGCTAGGCGACGAGGTGGCGGTGGTGGAACGCCGGTGGCACGCAACCAGAACGAGTAAAGCAAAGAAGAAGACACGAAATCTGAAGTTGTGTACTCGAACGGGGGCAGTTCGCCACGAAATCGACGTCGGCGAGGAGGTAGGTCGGCTATACGATTCCGACGAGAAGGAACTAAAAGGTGACCAGTCGGAAGGAGGAAAACTTCCCGGAAGTGGTGAGGGTAGACTTCAAAGGAAAGAGCTCGGACGTGGAGGGAGACCTCGACGAAGTCAGCTGCGCCGGCGGCCGAGAAATGCGCCGGCGAAATGGCCGACGGGAAGGAGGAGAGCTCTCGGCGTGCGGTTGGCCGAGACAAGGAAAAGGAGGGCTGATGGGCGAGCACACCGGCGTGGAGGACCTTCTGAGGCTAGAGGGGAGCCGACGACACAGTTCGGCGACGAGGAGCGGCCGGCAAGGTCCGACAAGAAGAGTGGGTCACCTGAGCGGAAGCTTCGCACAAAAAGCTTGGCGGGGGGCCCATGGCTGGCTCCTTCTGCTGGGTTTTGGAGAGAGGAGCTTCTCTCATTTTTTTTTCTTTTATTATTATTATTTTTTTATATCAAATAATATAATTTATATAATCATATAATATATTATCTTATATTATCATAACAGTTGGAGATGGAGAAGAGAATCCCTCTCTATTTTTTTTCTTTTATAAAAACAATCATGAGAATGATATGATAAAACATGGATTTCATATATAAAAACAAGTTTATAAAATAAAGAAAGAAAAGAACACAACTTATCTTACACTCATTCCTAAACAAATTGATACACTCAAAATATATGTTTTTTTAGACCAAAAGGATAAATCAGAATTCATGTTTATAACAAGTAAACATGAATTCTTGAGAATGATACGACAAATAAATTTACAAAATGATAAATAAGGCTAATTAGAATTCATGAGAATGATACGACAAAACATGAATTTCATATATAAAAACAAGTTTACGAAACAAAGAAGGAAAAGAATACAACTTATCTTACACTCCTTCTCAAGCAAAAATATACACTGAAAATATATGTATTTTTAGACCAAAAAAACTAAAAATATGATACGACAAATAAATTTACAAAATGATAAATAAGACTAATCAGAATTCATGAGAATGATACGACAAGACATGAATTTCATATATAAAAACAAGTTTACAAAATGAAGAAAGAAAAGAACAAAACTTATCTTACATTCATTCCCAAGCAAATTGATACACTAAAACTATATGTATTTTTAGACCATATTATATTATATTATATTATAATAACAATTATTATATAATTATCATTTATATATTTTTCATTCGTACACGTCTTCGCGGCAAAGTAGATGTTCTTTTTGACTAAAGCCGACGTTCCTGACACATCTGCGCGGTCCGTTTTGTCATTCGGGATCGTCTGAGGCCGCTCAGACTACTTTTCCAGTGATCGGGTTAAAAAAAATAATTCAAGTATTTTAGGCTCGCCCGCAAAGTCGTAGCTAACTGAACGTCCTTTATAAGAAAAATCGACGTTCCGGACGTAATCGCGCAGTCCGTTTCGTCGTCCGGAGTCATCTGGACAAGCTCGCTGATGATCGGGCCAATTCAAGTCAATTTCGCGCGGGACGCGATGTATAATATTTGTTGACCCGAACGGAGTCGTCTGATGTACCAAATGCCGACCGACCTTCGCGTAAGTGAAAGCCAAAACCTAGCAAAATGACTCCGGCAACGTGCCCCTCAACACGAAAAATTGTTGCATACGGATCGGACACCACACGCATCTTGCGCGCGGTGTTTGATTTAGACTGTAAATTACGTGATCTACGGTCATGATGTATTTCGGTAGGTCCCACCTAATTTTTTTTTTTAAATTAAAAAAATTGAAATAATTCTGACCGTAGATCACCGTGATCTACGGTCAGGATCGGACACCGAATGCAGAGATGCATGCGGTGTCCGTTCGCAATAATTTCTCCCTCAACACGCACCGCAAGGTCTCTGGTGGGTGTCTAACTACTGGATGACTATGGACAAACCGTAAGCTATCCCAGATCATGCAGATGGACACCCTACATTTGTGACATCAAAAATTGATGCCAACAATTATCTGGACATACAGTTCAGCTTCATTTGTGGATCATAACATTCTTGAAAGTGGCAGCAATGCTTCAAAATCTGTGAAACTAATAAACTAATAGATCAATGTGGAAAATCTACTTACAATAGGAAACAATACTTGAGGTTTAGGGGAAAAAAAAACTTGAGGTTTGGGTTACGAAGTTGATGTCAGACCACTGAAAGGTTTAGTAAATGCCATGGAGTAGAGGGAAATGAAATATGGCACCAGAAACTAAAATGATCTTCACCTTAAGATGCAAATGAGACTAGATAAATTCTGGATATGTCTTAAGCTAATTGTGCAGATGTTTTGAAGAGCTTGGAGTTAAGATTAGATTGTAAAGTTGATTCAGCTAAAAGACAATTACAAATTGGCCTATAGCAGCTACAAGTTAGTAATGTAGATTGGAGAACTTTTTCTATTATCATTGAATATAAGCATCACCATCTAAACTTTGAAACCAAGAATTCAGCGAAATTGAAGTAACTTACCAATGAGTGTAATTTAACCACAAACTTATGTGATGAGTAGATCTAAACGTACATAATTTAACCACAAACTTATGTTATTTACAACCACATTATTATAGTTGAAAATTCAAAATAATTGAGCTAAATAAGTAAATGTAAGCACTGAAGTGAAATATTAGAAATCACTTGCAATCCTTCATGGTAATAACAACCTTCCAATCTTTCGATTCCAATCTTTCGAAGTCCTCCAAGGATAGGTACCATCTTCAATGAAGAAATATTTTACGCTAATAAAGAAGCATACGAGCAAGAATGGATGGAGATTCACAAACGCTCCTTGCATGATGCTGGCCTAAGCTAGAAGTCCTCCAGCGCCATAACCATCTACTGCCAGTCACCTCCCTTCAAGCCGCCGCCATTCCTACTCCCTCCAATGCCGACGCTACCTGCTGCCTGGTCCCTTCCATCAGGTCGACACCACTCCTTAGTCCTTCCAGCCTTGCCACACTTGTTTCCAACCCCTTTTCAGCACACCGTCTGACCCCTTCTGATTTTTCCAACATCACCACACCTCCCTCCCTTCGCTTCCAGACCTACCGCTTTCCTCTAGAGAGCCGTTTACATGTTCGTGTTGTTTTTATTCGTACTTTGAGGAGTCATTACCACTTGATCGTTTTCATGTTTGCATTATTTTATGTTGAGGAGTCATCATTGTAATTTTTGAGTTTAATAATAAAAATTTTCATTTGGTCGTGATTTGGGTTAACTCCGGTATCTTTTGGTATCAGAGCTAGCCCAACTATAGTCATATCATAAGATTTTCTAGCATCCGGACTTATGCCCTTAAAATGTTTTTCCCCAACCACCACTTAGCCAAATCCTAAACATGCCACCACAGAGATACATATCGGACCCTACCTCGGATGAGATACAACCAGAGATCCATTGTCTGCAACAGAGATTGGTTGAGATGGATGGTGGGACCTAGGAGAAGATTACACTCGATCGTGATCTGGAGAGTCGAAGGGGAGATAAGGATGAAGAGCTGAAATTGTTCCACAGAGAAGACATCAATGATGAGGATTTTCAACCACACCATTTCAGAATTCAATATCAGAGGAGACTGAGAGACGTGGAAGATAGGAGACTTCGACATCAAGATGAAATTATCAGAGTTGACGGAGGTATGGACTAGATGATTTTATAGACTGACTACAATCGACATAATGAATCCTCAAATATAAGGAGGTGCCAAAGGATAAGCGGGTGAGATTAGCAACTATTAAGTTGAAAAAGAGCGCCTCTTTTTGATAGTAAAATCTATAGAGACGAAGGAAAAGAGATGACAGTGATAAGATCACCAAGTTTGAAAAGATGAAGAAAACAATGCAAAAGAAATAACTTCCACCTCATTACCGCCAGAACATTTTCTGAGACTATACCGCCTACAATAGCAAGACCTTTTAGTGGAGGGATTCACAATTCAATTCAACCAATTAAAGATGAAATGCGAGTTGATCAAGTCGAAGGAGCACCCTATAGCCCAATACCTCGGGGGCTGAAGCTTGATATTAGCAATTTGTTGTAGCTATAATTATACTGGATGCTTGGGGATGTTCAAACTCTAGAATTGAAGGTGGAAACACAACAAAAATGGAGTAGACAACAGTCGTCCTTTAGGCAACAATCTTCATTCAGGCAGTCATCTATAGCTGGCCGAAGAAAAGAAAAGCTATACACGAATCAACCGTGCTTTGTTGAATTCTCGATTGAGGATCAACTACAGGAACAAGTATGTTGCGATGTGGTTCTGATTGACGCTTTTCACATTCTGTTGGGTAAGCCTTGGCACTTCGACTGGAAGATTCAACACACCATCTTCAAGGATACTTACTCCTTTAAGAAGGATGGGAAACACATCATATTGTTACCTTTTAAGGATCCCAAAGGGGGAGGCGACATAGAGGAAGCATTAGTTTCTCGGGCCACCTTCATGCAGTTGGTTCAAGACACTCCTCATGAAGGGAAGTGAGGAGACTAAGTTACCAACACTACTGCATTCACTACAACAGGATTTCCAGGATGTAATGACCGACAGTTTTTCGTAGGGATTATTATCACTGAAGGACATTCAATACACCATAGTTCTTATGTTGGGATTAGTGTTGCCAAATCGTCCCACCTACATATTGAGACCTGTAGAGTACTAGGAGTTACAACAACAGATACAAAATCTCGTCATGAGAGTCTAGTCGTAGTATACCAGCCTGTGTGCTGTTCTTGCCTGATGGTGCCCAAGAAAAATGGGTTGTGTCGAATGTGCATCGACAATAGGTCCATCAAAAAAATAACCATGAAATACCGATTTCCCATACCTCTCTTGGATGATCTCTTGGACAGGGAGCCATCATCTTTTTCAAGATCGACTAGTGTAGTGGGCATCACCAAATACAGATGAGGCCAGGAGACGAGTGGAAATCTGTTTTCAAGACATGAGATAGTTTATATGAGTGGATAGTTATGCCCTTCGACTTGTCAAACGTGCCCAACACTTTTATGAGGGGTTTTGTTCATTTTTCTTTTTTTATTTTAAAAGGAGTCGTTATCTTGTCGATTGTCGTATACTTCCCTATTCGAAAAAATCGTTTTCTCAAATCAAATCAGTGATTCGAAGATGAGAGGAACCAAATAAAAAGGACATACGACAACATGACACACTAGAAAAAAACAAAATGTGGAGGGTCTACATGCGATAAACCTCGCAAGAAAATACCAAAAATGTCCGCCCAAACAAGATTCGAAGGAGACACCTTGAACCAACATTCGTAAAAGAAGTATTTACGTAGACTACACATAACTAGAGAGTTAGGTGTATATACTTGTTCTGGGGTCCAAAACACTCTCAGAGGAACGTATTCCTACTGATTAATTACATCTTGGGGGATGCCCAATAATACTCTCGATAAAATGAGATCATTAAAGGAAGGTTAATTCTTGTGAAAAAGTCCTGATGTTTTAAAACTCACGCTAAGCCATCAGACAGAGAGCGAGTCTCTCACATCCCAAGTGGGTAGCGGCTCATCGACATACGGAGCCCACAAAATAACTTAAATTATCTTGACGAGATATCTCAATACGTCAAAGGACATCTGGGTCATAAGGGCAGATTATAAATCGTCGTATCCCAAATGAACAGCAGCTCATCAGCATCAGACTGTCATAATGGTATCACGAAGTCAAAGGAGTGACAGGGCTGAAATGGGCTCAACAATAGGAAAGTAGAGATAATTGGGTCGGGGTACCACAAACCTGTTATCCACAGCTACTAGAACCTTAGGTCTATCCAGTCGTAAATGTAATCGACCCAACACGTCCTGAGATCCCTGATCAACAATTCGTGAATTGCGTCGTCGAAGGAAAACTCGGTAGCCCTAAGGTCAGAAAAAAGAAACTCTATCATATAACTAAAAGCTGGAGCTCCAAGAGGCGAGACTTACCTGCCAAAGTGGCGAGAATGCCTCAGTAAAGAAGAGAAAGGGAGATTCAACTACAAAGTTGAAAATGCTTTAAACAAAAGGACTTACACCCCGTTTGAGTCGGGGAGCCTTCTAACACCCTAGACACACCAGACAACCACTTATATAAAAATATATGCTGAGCCAGTCAGGTTGGGCAAGCACGAGGGCTTCTCCTCGGGACATGCATCGTAGCTGCTCTTACAACCTTGCCAAACTAATTTCTTGCCACCTAATGATTGTCCGTGCTAGGTACGACCTCTTCACCGCATTCCACAACTTTTAACCTTCTCCCTGCTGCCGACCAAGACTCCCCTTCCCCTTCCCGATCACACCCACTACCAATTCCCAACCGCTTTCATAGGTCACCACTATGGGGATACACTTTACTTGAGTTTGTTTGTGTTTGTTGTTGTATTTCTCTTTTAAGAGTGTTTGATTGTAACCTTATTTGCTTTTGAGTAATAATATTTGTTTTTCCTATTATGGTTTGGGTTAATTCCAGTATCATTTGATAAAAGCTAACGTAATTGTAGTCCTATGCTAGGTTTTCCAAGCCTTCTCAAACACCCTCTTTGACTCCCACAAATCCTAAACCCTAAACACATCGCAGAACCTACCCGAAAAGAGATACAACGAGAGATCCGTCGACTTCAATAGATTCTTGTGGACATTGTTGTTGGAACCCATGGGAAAATTACCCTTGATCTTGATTTGAAGAGTCGAAGAGGAGGACAAACCACACACTTCGAAATTCATTATCAAAGGACGAGAGAGAAGCTGATGTATGGAGGACAGGGGTTTCTAAATAAAAGTGTATCTACTTGAGTTCGATTGGGGGATGGATCTAGATGATTTCATCAAATCGCTGTATTTGTTTGAGAGAATCTTTAAGTACAAAGTGGTGCCAGAAGACAAGAGTGCGAAACATGATGCCATCAAATTGAAAAAGAGTGCTTCCTTGTGACAGGAAAACTTACAGAGACAAAGTAGTGAAGGAAGGGCAAGATTACCAGTTGGGAGAAGATAAGGAAGGAGATGCACTGTTCCCCAAAGCGCTTGAGTAATCTAGAGTGCACGAATTCAATTCTGTGTGCATTGGCCATGATTGTATTTTCTCCAAGCCGCGTGCACATCTCAGGGGTGACTTTTTGCTGGTCATGAAAAATTGAGGTGCTGAGAATCACTTTGCATAGCTCCTTCCTTTAATTTGTCAGCGAGATCTAAGTTCTTCTCGAACTTTAGTCAAACACCCCAACCCCGTGAGATTACAACTCCACTACTTTCAACGTACATACAAAAGCCTCAACTCCCCACAACTCCTGGAGATTGATGTGGGTGCGCCAATAACGGCGCAGTCGCGCCAATAGCGCCACAGGAGTGACTTAGAGGGAGTTGTTGGCTTCATTCGTGATGTTGTTCGCTGGACCAAAATAGCCTAGACTCGGGAGGGTTGATTGGGTCTCCCACAAGGGAATGGTCTCTCCGTTCCATATGAGGATACAATCTTAGTTGTCTAGGGCTTATATATATATGATTCTTGTGTTTTAGGTTCTTTGGTATTTTTGTGTTTTCTGTCAGGACAAAGGCTGACATCCAGGTTTTCCCGTATAGGACTGTATCAGACGACAAGTGGTATTTCTACTGTATCTCATTCGGGTCGGTGACTATCCTTGACTTTTCCACTCCTTTGCATCTTTCTCTTTGTCTCTGCCATCACCTTTTGCGCTGCAACCACCCGGAAGAACTCACTTATTTCCCAAACCCTTTTCCCACCTAGCTCCCTCCCACTTCGCCGCCATCTTTCGCCGCCATCTTCCAACACTCAGCCAAATCCTCTCCTGCCAACTATGCTCCGTCCCAACCTCTCGAAATCCCTTTCCCTGCATCATAGCTGCTGTTCCAGCCTTGCCGAACCAGTTTCCTGCCACCTAATAGTTGTTCCAGCCATGTAGAACCTCGCCACCACAGTTCACAGCCCCCAAACTCTCAATCTCTTTCACTGTCACCACTCTGGGGATACGCTTTATTTTAGTTTGTTTTGTGTCTATTTTTGTATTTTCCTTTTATGTGTGTTTGATTGTAACTCTATTTGCTTTTGAGTAATAATATTTGCCTTCTATGTTGTGGTTTGGGTTAGCTCCGGTATCACTTTCAATCAATGAAATTATGGAACCTTGGATGCTTGAAGTGTGGGAGTTCATCATAAAGGGTGACAACATTAATATCATTTTAACTTCTTTAACACAACATTGACGATAGAGTTTGGCAGACCTGATTGTAGGACAATCCAGATTTTACCTTCGTTATTCAGTTCAAGCAGGTGTTTTTCCAGCGCACACCCAGGGACTGCTACTTGGCTGCTCATTGTTGTGCTCAGACGGCTTTGCAGGATACTTTGTAATTGAATACATGAGTCTCATGCACTTTTTTCTCTGCTTAGGGATGTTAGATCACATTTTATACATGCATAGCTGTATGTCTTCTATTATTTTTTGATATTTTGATGTAGAATGTAATATGTAAGTTTCAGCTGTAGCTGCAGTTGGGCACTATGCTGTTTTCCAACTTTTCATGTGTAGTTAATGTTCGCATATATGAAATTTTTCATGGATAGATATAATAAAACATTAAAAATTAGAAGATGAGGGTGGAAGAAAGAGCATTTGCTTAGCAATAATGACAAGAAATTTGATCCTTAACTGATATGGAAGAAGCGGGATCATTTTTTTCTCTTACCACAGTGACTTTTGTTAGGAAAGTGGCAAAACTGAAAATTTTCCGGTTGTCATGTGCTTTTGCTGTTTCTCCCTTGTTGCCCCCCTTTTGTTGTCATGGCTGTTTGTATTACAACTTCCTATCTGCATGGTTGCCTCGAAGGATGTTCTTTGGTTGACAACGAAACACAAAAATTCCACAATGTTTACAGCCTGCAAATCTGGTTCATGTGTTAAATTTGTTTTTATCTCCGCAGACTTTTGTCTTGAAGTTTATTGTTCTGTAAGCATTAAATTCCATATATTTTTTTTAGATATCCATTATTTCTAGTACAATCTGCTGATTATGATATCTCAAATATGCTGTGGAATGTATCAATTTAAGTTGGTGTTTTTAGTTATTTTAGACAACGACAAACTGGCCTTATTAATATAAGAAATTTCTTTTGTAGTTTAATGCTCTAGTTTATAGCCGTGATCAGAGAACAGCGTTGATTAAGCTTGTACATCAGAAGGATGTTGTGGGGGATTTGTTTAATCAGCTACGTCTTGCACTGCAACGAAGATCTAAAGATCGTCCAGCACAGGTAAATTAGTCTACAGGATAACTGATGTTCTCTATTTTCATTTAAACTCTAATGGCCTATAGGAAGCAATCTCAAATCTTTTTCTTATATTCATTAGTTAACTAGTGATATCAATTTTTAATATTTTATTGTCCTATATCTGTACATGTATCTGCCTGCATTTTAAAACACATGCATGCACATGGATTTTAAATTACATATGATTAATAATAGTTCCATAATTAGAGTAACATATATTTGTTAATATATATCCCATATATCTTAACCGGTTCTAGGATTTTCTGAACACAACTATCTCTGGCTAAGAAATCCTTAATTCTTCTTTTTGAAGTAGCCTGTACAGTCAACTAATTTAATTGAACGATACTGTCATCATTATAATTAATAATGGATAGCTTTTGCTTATGTAAAATTTTGAAGTAACTGCTCCTGGTAAGTAAATAAACAGTTCAAATTACTTGAAGTCTTTCTACTCAACCCATATGCAACCAAATTTTCCTTCCTCGGATGACACTGAATATCCACATCATAATCTTTAATAAAATACATCTTCTCTGTTTCAAGTTCAATGCTTTTTTGAGTAAAGATGCACTTCAAACTCAAGCATATGCTATGACCCTTCCTTATTGTAGAAGTACATAATCCAAGTCTTTAAAAGATACATCACGAAAAATCTGAAACCCATCTATATCTAGAAGAATAGCCTACACCGGAGCGTACATTAAACAAGTCTTCAACTTATGGAAAGCTTCCTCACAATAATTTGATCATTCAAATTTTACTTCTTTCTAAGTTAATATTGATAATGACATAACAATTTGTGAAATCCCAATACAAATCTCCTATAATAACCAATAAGACCTAGAATGCTTCTGATCTCAGTGATAATAGTAGGTTTTGGCTAATTTGTATTCACCTTGATTTTATTCTGATCACAACTATGCTATCTCTACTGATAATATGCCCAAGAAAATCAACACTTTTTAAGTTAAAATTAACTTTAGAAAATTTGACATATAGTGTATTCTCCTTCAAAACCTACAACACAACATGCAAATAACCTGTATGATTGACTTCATCACTTGAATACACCGAGATATCATCTATAAAAACAATCATGAAAGTATCCAAAAACTGCCCGAAGGCTTTGTGATCAGATCCATAAAAATGATGAAGCACTAGTCAATCCAAATGACATCACCACAAATTCATAAAGCGTACATCTTGTCTTGAAAGCCATCTTCTGTCTTCTTTGTTAATCCTCAAATGGTGATAGCTTGACCTTAGATCAATCTTTGAAAATACAGAAGCCCCTTCCAATTGATAAAACAAGTTGTCAATCCTCGGTAGTGGATATTTGTTTTTAACTGAGAGTTTATTCAATTTTTTATAGTCAACGCACATTCAAAGGCTTCCATCCTTCTTTACGAATAACACTAGAGGTCCACAAGGGGAAGTATTAGATCTGATTAACCCCTTATCTAGAAATTTCTTACAGCTGGCCTTTGAACTGCAAATTTTTAATTGTCGTTTTGTAGGGTGTCTTGGATACAAGCCTGTAACATTAAATTTTGAAACACATTATGATTATCTAAGATTGCAACAGGTAAAGCTAGCCTGTAAGCAACTTGATCAATTCTTTCTAAAATTTCAAAATGACCAATATATCTTTGGCTGAGTTTGCTTCCTTGATTAAACCTTGTTGTATCTTTTATTGGTTTGGCTTTTAGAAACACAAAATGATACCAAAGTTGACTCCAAACCAATATTGGGAAAGTAAATATTATTACTAGCAGCGAATAGTGGTTATGATTATAAACAATTAGAACTAAGAAATAAAAAGACTCAACACGAGCTCAACTAGGGTTGAGGGCGAAGACGCTAGTGTTGCAGTTTATGGACAAATAGTAACTAAAATGTATTGGATGGTCGAGTGTAGTGAGGCCTTTGGTGCAATGGAGGCAGCAGGAAGACTGCGGTAGTGAGTGGGATGTTGCTGGAAGGGGCAATTACAAGTTTGAGATGGCTAAAAGAGGGCAAAAATGAGTTGGGTGGAGGTTGTAAGGGGGCGAAACAAGTAGGTAGGTGGTTTTAGGGGCCGATAGCAAGCTAGAGGTGCTTGGAAGGGCTGACAGCGAGTTAGAGGGGCTGGGAGCAATAGTTGGCTGCAGGAAAACAACAAAGAGATTGTTTTCTGGGTGGTGGCAACATCCACGACAATGGTGGCAGAGGATGAGGGTTGTGCAGGATGTGGGGAGGTCAAGAATAATCACAACCTTGGACGAGATGCAGCCAGAGCATCAACTGTCAACAAATACAACTCTAAAAGGGAAAACATGGACGCCGATGGCTGTCCTGACAGAAAACATGAAAAACCTTCTCCTAAAACAACATAAAACAAATATATTACATAGGATAACTTAGGAATTTCCCCTCTATCAGTGGGCGGCTATCCCGTGAATGGTAGGTTCAACTGAAGTTGCCAACTAGAAGCTAAAGTGTGGTCCAGAGGAAAGAAAGAGCCCCGGTCCAATAATCTTTTTGTAAGAACCCCTGTAGTTTATTTCAGGCATCCCGCAGCGATGTCAAAAATCGTACTAATTAAGACATCAATTTCAATGTATTTTTTCATTTACGTGCTAAGTACCTTAGCATTTCCCCGCTAGTGCCATAAAGATGTAACTCAATCATGCTAAGCATGCATGTACATTCATTTTATGTAGTTCATATCATTCATACGACATTTTTTTTAATTCAATATATTTTGTATGCATAATGCATAATTATTACTAACATGTAAAATCCTTAAAATAATATAGCCGATGAAAAGAAAAGCATATAAATTTGAATAAAACTTGACACTTGAATTTATGGGCTGCAGTAATTATCAATGCAACTGATTGAGGAGAAACAAATATGTTATTACTTATCAAAAGAGTACTCACATTCCTTTTAGACGGTTTTTTGTTTGCTTTTAAGTTTTGAAATTTCTTTTACCATAGAATGCTTATAACCAATTATAAAGTATCATTTAGTAAATTATCACTACAATTTATTATTCTAATTTGACCTAAATTTATGATTTAATTATTATTGGAGTATTATTTATCTCATTTTCAAATTTGACATTTATGTATTTAAATGTAAAGTAACTCTCAATTAAACTTGTTATTGAATCAATTCCTCAAATCTAACGATTCGTCTGCACTTCTCCCTTAGGCGCGTAAATAAACCCAACCTCCTTGCTAGTCTTCATAACCTAAATTAAAGTACAAAAAAGTTTTTCAAACAATTCCTTCATTAATAATTCTAGGATGGAATTAGGGTTAGGTTAGTTTTGACACTAATAAAGTAATCTGAGACGGGAAAAATTACTAGAAAAAGATGAGATGCACTAATCAAATAAAAGATAGATTATACAAGTTTTTCCTACTCTCGACATCAATCGGGATATCACGACCAAATAAAATGATGATGGAAGAAGACCTAGGATGTAACTATAAACATCTGAGGGATACAGTTGCTGCCGCCCAACACCATGGATATTGACTCCACACTATCTAGGAACCACAAAAGGAGCACTTATCCTCACAAAACTCAAATGAGCAGAAGTCTTTTAATACAATAAACTACATATTTATAATCAATAATGGAACTAAACTTACTACAACAACAAACAAACGAAAATACTCTTGCTACTATTAGGAGTGGCGGCAACCCCAGTTGTAGAGAGAGGGCCAACCAACTCTCTCTCATATGGATTGAACTGTTCCGGGTCCTCCTTCCTGCCCTGCATCAAGAGGTATAATTAAACTTAGAAGCTATTAATTTTTTTAATGTCATACTTATGTTCTTCAAATTTTGGATTTATGATAATTAGTGTTATATTCTATTTTTCCCCAATAGAAATGTGTAGATTAACTATTTTTGTTACTTATTTTAGACTCTAGCAGCGACAAAAATGGCTGACCATGAACTCACGGAGAATATGCAAAAGCTGCTTATAGTCATGCAAAGGCTTGATCAGAAAATTGGACCCATGTTAGAGGCGGATGGTGAATACTTCAATAAAAGGTAATGCAAATTTATGTTCTGCAATGCAAGGCTTTTATTAATAGCCAAGGCCAGATCAAGAGTTCTTTGAAAACCTTGGGACTAAAATTTATTTACAAACATTAATTGTTCTAAAGTAGCGTGCAAATGCCACTGAACTCCCTACTCTGCTCCCTCTCTTTCCACAAGCCGCCCCGTCTTGCATGTTCCGCTAGCCCACATCTCGCATCTCTCTAATTCGTTTGTCACACACCCCAAACTTTTCAACCTTCAAATCGCGCTCTCCTTGTTCTTCCGCGTCGTGCAAATGCTTTTGCGGTGTTGTCTCATATGATCTCCTTGCTTTTGACCTTTATGGAAGAGATTTATGGGTGCAGACTTGACTTCTTTTGCATTGGGGGGTGTTGTTGACTTTAATACCCACTCCATATCTAGTCTTATCAAACCCAACTAAAATAATTAACAATTGAAGCAGTGCTACACATATAGGGTTCAAAATACATCAATATTAATTAAAATTACTCAAATTTCACAAGTTCACAAAGTGGACTTTGGGATTAATTTGATCAAATATGGTGAAAGATGACAGATAATGGATGTGTCGTTGTGCAAGTTTGGCTTAAAATACATTGACTAAAATCAAAATCGCTCAAACATTCCCCACTTGTAAAACAGTAGTGTAGATGTGTCTTGGTCCTTGAAACTATTTAGAGACGAGAAACATTGTATTAAATTGCTCTAAATTAAGTTAAATATAAGTTAAATTATATTAAATATTTGTTTAGAATGATCATTGTAGTGTGTGTGTGTGTATTATATGGACACTCGCATGATATAAAGTTAATATAAATTTGATTTATAAAAATGTTTCAAATAAAAATATAGAATCTTCATGCCTTGAAAATCTGGTCCCATACATTGTTGCTGCCACCGTGTGTTATCCTTTGTCAAGTCTATCTCTAAAAAATTTTTCTTAAAAGAAAAGGAAAAGAAAAAAACCTACCCCAGCCAAACACCCTAGACCAATCTTCAACCGCACGTGTCCCTCCACGCTTGCTCCTATGCAGCGCTTTCAACCGAAAGAGTTTTGTAAGGAAGCACAGTGCAACACAAACAATAGGCAGAACGGCAGAAATGTTACTAAACAAAAATAAACATAGTAGAAGATAACACAGCACAATTATATTAACATTCATAAGCAACGACACATAGTGTATATACAACTCAAGTTGCTTATCTGAGAAAGATACATTTCGGATGAATGCTGTTGGTTACATCTCAATGGCTAAAGTCATCCGTGCAAAGGTTTTGTTTATTGCTACCTGTGACGGGTTGTTAGCAGACAATATTTATTGTTATGCCCCTTAACACATATTAATCGATGGAGTGAATCATAAGTTAATCTAGAGGCATGAAAAACCTTAAAATAGATAGGCTCTTGGTGAGTATGTCCGCAATTTGAAATTGAGTTGCCGGGTGATGAATGACAAGTGTTTTGGAGGCTATGTGATCATAAATGAAATGGAAGTCCATATCTGTATGGTTGGTGCAGGCATGAAAAATTAGATTATTTGCAATGACAATTACAAATGTATTATCGAAGTGGAGAGGAGGAGTTTGCTATGTAGATAAACCGACTTGCAGAAGGTGACGCAAACTGGTAAGATCTAGTTTTGGTTGCTCTGTTCATGGTACTGTAGCAAGTAGTGGAGATTCAATTTTTTCCAGTTAAATCTTCGTGCAACGGCTGATGCTAATTAAAGGTTGAGAATGATTTAAGGTATAGCATACAATAATTTGTATATATAAGCATACTAATAGGTTTAAAGTATAGCAGTTTGAATTTAAATTTTCCTTATGCCTCAGTGTGGAAGCCAAAACAGAGAGCAAACGGAAAGGGTAAGCGGGAAGGGGAATGAAGAAACATGAAGAAGAGAAAAAGGGGAGGAATAAGGGAAGAAGAAGAAGACGGAAATGGAGAAGAATAAGAGGATGAGAGGATGGAGAAGATGGAAAAGAGGAGGAGAGGAAATAAAGAAAAAAAGCTTAAGACATATTAGATCTTGTATTTAAACAGTTAGATTTCAGTAATTTTTTTTTAATCATTTACAATTTGAAATGTTGGGCGTCAACACCATTATGTGAAGAAGTCGTCACGAGATTTTTAACAAATAAAATAAATTTGGTGGTAGTCGAGTCAAAACGTAAATCATCAATTTGATAAGATATATATTTTTTAATATAGAAAATAATTTGTTTTAGTATTTTACATGTTTGTTACAATGTAGGTTAGATTGATGGCTGTAATGCAGTTATAATTATTCATATTGCGGAATGCATTTTTATATACCTTATGATTCATGCATAACTAGCTACACAAAAATTATGACGATACAAGCTCACAATTAAATGCGTTATGATTATCTAAATAATTTGGTAATTGGTGACACTCTTCAATGAAAACATCTAGTGTTTATTAATTGGTTTTTCTTATGTTGAAGTGTTGAACGTACTAAAAAATTGAAAACCCATTTTAATTTTTATATGTATCGATGAAAATATATTGACCTTAACAAATGTCATGTTATATTTAAAAAGAAAATAATAATAAAATGAAGCAATTTGACGTCATGTTATGAGATATACTTTTATAATGATATACTCATAATACTTGCACGGTGGGGCTAAAGAGGTCCTTAATATAGGCGAAAGTATCCCTAATATAATTTAATAGTGAATGTGCTGAGTTTTAAATGAGTTTTTATTAAACTTGATGATATTGCTTTTGAGCTGGATTTATATCTTATTTTGTATGTGGGTCTCCAACTTTTTACGTTATGACGACTAATAAACTTGACAATCATACATGATATAATCTAAAACTAAAGTGAAGGTGAAAATATTTGATAATAATAAAGCAAAATATGGAATTGCTGCTTTTAAATTAATGCGTAAGTAATTATATCATTTGTTGACATGATATACTTAGAAAAATTGTATGTGCAATTCTATTGCTATCTCCTTGTATAAGTATTTCAATATAAAGCTTATATAACTAAAATTTTATTTTGAATATTACAACAGAATACTAGCTAATGATGCTCTCTTTTATGATTATGTTCATTCATCACTAATTGATATTTTGATTATTGTTATTCTGTATTTCAGTTCTTTATTAGATTTGTTTATTTTGTTGAACGTCTAATCTCACTAGATGTTATAACTATTTTTTATAAAAAAATAGAAAGAAAATATTGAGACTAAGTAAAATCTTATTAAATTTTATGATCATATTTTGTTACATTGCTTTTATAAGGTAACTTTTGAGATAACGTATCTGGTGAAGGTTATGTTTTGTGTAAAAATTTTAATATATATGTGCTCTATTGATATTTTTCACTAGGTGCATTCAAGTGATTAAGTTTGTCACTTTAGGTGCATTCAAGTGATTAAGTTTGTCACTTTTATTTTTCTGAGGAAGATATCTGACTAGGTGTTTGAGGTATATTCACTCAATTGAATCACATCTGCCCCTGATACGCCTTGCATCGATTTGGGGAGTAGTCACGGTGGGATATGACATTGGACCTTCCACCTGATTCTTATACTAATTCTTCTACCCCTTTAGTTGAAGATCCTCATCAGTTCAAGTCTATTATTTAAACTTGGAGATCAGCTTCTTTCTCGGTATAATGGCTGATGTTCTTAATGGTAATGGTCATTTCATCAGCTGTTGTTATCATTACTAAGAATATTTTGTAATTTCTTAGCCACCCCAACTTTATCCTGTTTGTGAATAAGAAGACAATTATTATTCAAAGGAAGTTTTTAATTTTGGTTGGAGTACTAAAAGTATAAACTCTTTGACGGATCAGAATTCTTTGTTTTTTACACGAGTGGGAATCTGAAGAGAATTCATCGCCAATCCAGATTTTTTATTAGTCTTCAACTTAAAAAATCCAAATGAAGACTTGGTATATTTTTTGTGCTATTTTTTGTTTATATGATGTTATGAAATTTCTTTGTTAATGCCCTAATCTACTCATACTATGATCTAATTAATAATTTTTCTTTAAAATAAAGAAACATTAATATGATTCAGTAACTTATTTTTTCCTTACATGAGAAAAATTATATAAAATCGGGGGTTGTGCTTTCCCGGTATTCTTTCGTGGGTTGTGAATGTTAATAACTAGTGCTGACTTTATCATCTTTACTCGAAGGTGGGGATATATATCACGTGCTGGTTTGTGGGATAAAAGTCACCTTACAAGACAAATTGAGAAGTATGCCATAAAAATTTATCCAGTGTTTTACTTGTGACTGCGACTTTGCTCATTTTCTTATCTGTTGTTCTTGCAGGTATGCTGACATATACACATCTAGGGTCTCTAACTTTCTTCATTATACTCCCTTCATGTATTTTTGTTCACAGGAGCAGGTGAGAAGGATAACTATTCACTTCTGTATTGCTGTTAGCTTTTCTTTCTTTTCTGCCATCGATCATACGCTGATCATATCTCTTTTCTTATAAGGCAGTTTCTTGTGTTTAGGGCTGTCAAAAAAGCTCGTTATTCGCGAACAGTTCGTGTTCGGTTCGTCAATGAGTTTGTGTTCGATTTGTTCGATAAGTAGATGAGACGAACATGAACAAAGTATTAAATGAATCAAACACGAACAGTGATGCGTTCGTTCGTGTTCGAATCGTTATTGTTCGAAATATTAAACAATTTAAAATAATTATATATAAAAAATTTATGATATTCAAAAAATTAAATTTTATAAATTATAATATANAAGAGAGGCAATAGATACATTATCAACAAATTCTTCTCATCCAACATGAAGCTAGAGACAATTTTTTTAGTAAGAAACATTCAAATCTCAATTAAAAATTACTTAAAACAGCGGTTTCAACAAACTTACTGTCAAGTTGACCGTCTCGATGGGACAAACACAATGAAACCAAAATTGGTCTATTATATCGAGCGTCTTGACAAGAGGAATCTAATTGAGCATATTCTAAATTTGGTAAGCTTATAGCCAAATCGAACGTCTCGACAAGAGAAATCCAAGGACCCCGAGATCATTTAGTTCTGACATTATTAAAACACATGAATGCCCAGAGAAAACAGTCTGATCGAGTGAACCTCTCCAGATCGTCTAATCAGAGTGATTCAGATTTCTTCCTTGTTTGTAATCTGGATTATATAAATAAGAGTCATATTACCCTCTTGCGAAGGGGACTACACTCTACTCCAAAGAAAGATTAGAACCTAGAGAGGAAAGAGTTTAAGGGTCTGTTTGGGGCAGTTAGTGCGTTTCAGGATAAGCTGCTTATCCTGAAACGCGGCCCGCAGGCCAGCCGCGGGAATCAACCCGCGGCCTGCGTTTAGTGTAAAAACACAAATGCAGTTTCGGATAAGNAAAATAGAGAGGCAATTGATACACCATCAACAAATTCTTCTCATCCAGCATGAAGCTAGAGACAATTTTTTAAATAAGAAACATTCAAACCTCAATTAAAAGTTACTTAAAACAGCGGTTTCAACAAACGTACTGTCAAGTTGACCGGCTCGATGAGACAAACACAATGAAACCAAAATTGGTCTATTATATTGAGCGTCTTGACAAGAGGAATCTAATTGAGCATATTCTAAATTTGGCAAGCTTATGGTTAAATCGAGCGTCTCGACAAGAGAAATCCAAGAACCCCGAGATCATTTAGTTCTGACATTATTAAAACACATAAATGCCCAGAGAAAATAGTCTAATCGAGTGAACCTCTTCAGATCGTCTGATAATAGTGATTCAGATTTCTTCCTTGTTTGTAATCTGGATTATATAATAAGAGTCATATCACCCAGTTGCGAAGGGGACTACACTATAAGCCAAAGAAAAATTAGAACCTAGAGAGGAAAGAGTTTAAGTCTAACATTCTGCATCGATGACAAGAGCTCTCTGCTCCTACAACGGCCGACCACCGTTGACCATCGCATGCCAACTGCCGCCAACCACCAACTCATGCTCCTTAGATGAAGCTCAGTTCAAAATCACAGCGTTTGTTGCGGTATCTCAACATACAATGCAGAATAACAAAGCACCCAATAGAGTATTACATCGTCCTAAACACTGGGTACCAACATAGCTCAAAGATGGAATATTGGATTCCTGACAACGGCCACCAATTTCAATCACCACCGAACACTGTGCAACAAATATTGTAACTTGAGAAATTGTACAGTCTGCTCCCGTCCGCGGGACAATGACCTAGATGTGTAATCATCAATTCATAATGAATTATTCTGTATGACCTAGCCTTCCCTTTTTTTTTCTATTTTTCAGGTTTTCCATGTAAAAACTTCTGGTGTCTCTATTTGTTGTTACCTTTTATTTGATTGTATGTTGAATTCTCGTACTATATATATATATATAATTGTAGCATATTATATTATGTGCCACTCGTTAATAATATTTTGCTCTCTCTTAGGGCTTGTTTGGCCATGCAGCTATCCCTTTCAAAGCGATGGGAGAACATTGGGAGCTCATTTAACCGATGAATTTCAAAAGAAGAGCATCTATCGGAATCGTGAAATCCGTCATTTTCAGATCACAAGGAGGTCCCTCAGTTTCGATGTTCTGGATCGCATTCCTTTATTTCGATGCTCCGAAAGTGTTTTTCGAGGTGTATATTTCAAACGAATTTTTTTTCAACGGCAACTCAAGGTCAAGCATAGGCCTTATCATCATGGTGCCACATGTCAACACCTAAAGAGTCAACTTTTTAATTGATCTTACTTTTTTTCTCTTTAGTTTATTGTCAGTTTAATATTCGAGTTTCTTAAGAAAATCTATTTTAAAATTTATTCTTCTCACTGGTAGGTGGTGGTTATCCACAGTAAAAATCGTCTAACTACTAGTGCTCCTCCTCTCTTATAAAACATGACTATCCTCTCTTCCCTCAAATCATAAAGAAATTATTTCGTACGGACACTGCATTCATCTCTGTGCACTCGGTATCTGATCTTCACTGTCAATCACCGCAATCAAAATTAAAAAAAAAAAGTTAAAAGTGAGGCCCACCAAAATATATATTTGCAGTGATCAAGAGTGTGGATTAAATATCACATATATCTCTGTATACAGTATCCGTACAGAATAATTTTTCCGAATTACCCTCTTCATTTTCCTGCAACCACCAATAACAGAAATAAGCAAAAAATATGTTTTCAAATCCTTACTTCGCCAGCTGCATCGATGGCCCAAAGACAGAAGAACAAAAAGAGCAGGAACTCCGCCTCAGTAATCAACTCAACGAAGAAGTATCAACCCTACCTCTGCAGCAAGGACTGCGACATTGCCCTCTCCGCCTCTACAAAAATTTCTGGTTCCCCAAAGTTTTCATCCAAGGGGTCCTCTCTCTCCGCCTCCACCTCCATCCCAATCCTTCAGACATCTTCCTGGCCAGCTTTCCCAAATCCGGTACAACATGGCACAAAGCTCTCTCCTTTCTCATCTCCACCCGCAACCCTGATTCCCTCCTTTCACGTCACCCCCAAAACTGCTCTCCTATTTTGGAGGGCCTCTTCGCCGGCCCCCAGGTTCCTGATCTAGACGCATTACCCTCCCCACGACAGTTTTCCACCCACATTCCTTACTCTGTTCTGCCGGAATCCGTCCGAGATTCTCCCTGTCGAATCATATACCTCTGTAGGGAGCCTAAAGATACGATCNATTGGCGTCTAAAGTTTGGTTTTGAAAACCAACAGACATTGCCATCTCCGCCTCTACAAAAATTTCTGGTTCCCCGAAGTCTTCATCCAAGGGATTCTCTCTCTCCGCCTCCACCTCCACCTCCACCTCCATCCCAATCGTTCAGACATCTTCCTGGTCAGCTTTCCCAAATCCGGCACAACATGTCACAAAGCTCTCGCCTTTCTCATCTCCACCCGCAACCCTGATTCCCTCCTTTCACGTCACCCCCAAAACTGCTCTCCTATTTTGGAGGGCCTCTTCGCCGGCCCCCACGTTCCTGATCTAGACGCATTACCCTCCCCACGACAGTTTTCCACCCACATTCCTTACTCCGTTCTGCCGGAATCCGTCCGAGATTCTCCCTGTCGAATCATATACCTCTGTAGGGAGCCTAAAGATACGATCGTGTCTACTTACCACTTCTTCCGTGGAATGAGCAGCCCCGAGGCTGCTCTGCAACCTTTCCCGTTCATGGAGGCGATTGAGCTGTTCTCCAAGGGGGTGTCTGGTTTCGGGCCACTGCGGGAGCACCAACTGGAGTACTGGAGGGAGAGCCAGAGGAGACCCAACAAGGTTCTATTTCTCAAGTATGAGGATCTGAAGGCGGATCCCGAGGGCGGTGTGCGAAGGATGGCGGAGTTCATGGGGATGAGCTTCACGGCGGAGGAGGAGATGAGCGGCATGGTCGGGTAGATTGTCAGACAAACCAGCTTTGAGAGGCTTAGCGGATTGGAGGATAATAAGGTCGGGTTTTGGACCGAGAGGAAGGATTTTACCATAAAAAAACTCTTTTTTCAGAATGGGAGGGTCGGTGATTGGAGCAGGGTTTTTTGTTTGCGAACAGTGTTTGGTTCGTCAATGAGTTTATGTTTGATTCGTTCGATAAGCAAATGAGACGAACGTGAACAATTTTTTTTGTTCGGTTACTTAAACGAACTAAATACGAACAATGACGCGTTCGCTTGTATTCGAATCATTATTGTTCGAAATATAAAATAATTTAAAATAATTATATAAAAAATTTATGATATTTTAGAACATTAAATTTTATAAATTATAATATATAATAAATTAATAATAATNGAAGTTCATGGGCTAAAATTGAACCTAAGACCTCTTACACCAAAAGAATCAAAGAGTACTTTGGTTAATTCATAACTCTTTATTTTTTACTGACATTGAATTAAATAACTCTTAAATAAAAAGATGATACATGTTTGTGTTAGTAGATACCTTAGTAGTGAAGCATTATTGATATCATATTCTCTTAGAAGCCTGAAGAGCAAGGCAGAGCCATGAAGGTTTCCATTCGCTATCAAATTGTTTAAATTTATCGTTGATGAACTAATAGAACTCAATAAGTCCTTGATCTCCAAATCAAAATGATATTGAAGTCCTAATTGGCATAGCGCATCCACCAGTTCAAGTTGCTCGATAAGATCACGTTGTTTGCCGATCAAACCCCTCACTTGCTCCTTCAGTATATCCCTACGATGTATATGCTTCTCATCCTGTGTAATATATATTATATCAACAAATATGTATAGTTATTCTTGTTGCAATGATAATATATGCTTACAAATATGTCGTTGCATCATGAGAATGTGAATCATAAAATAGGCGCATTTACATGCATATCACCGGATTCCTATGTATTTACATATCTAACATCTAAATTTTGGTTTCTATATTTACACCATCCAAATCTTTCATGCCATATATCACCACTTTAAGTGAAATTTATTACTTTTTTTCACGCATAGAAAGTGGTATGTATGTAAATATTGAAGTTCGGGAGATTGATATGTAAATATACAAAAGAATGGAGTGGTAGGGACGCAAAAATTCCTATAAAATTTAGGTGGAGCTTGGATGCTCGCAAGCGGAGTTTTAATTCAAAATTAACAAAAATAATTTCAAGTAAGTTGGATTCCGTGTTGACTCTCTAATTNAACGATATTGTCTCGTGGGGAACATCAGTTAGTGTTCTAAATATCATAATTGTTTGGAGTGGAAAGACCCTTACTTGTCCCTAGCTGATATTATTCTACCAGCATAGCAGTTAACAATGTAAACATCACAATTGCATGTCGGCATAGTGGTTTGTGATATAACCATCACAATTGTTTAGGTGATAGAAAAAACTCTACGCGTGTGAGTACACTAGTGTCCCCTCATGTACTATTAGAGGGTGAACTCCTCTGAACATGCACATACAAACATTCAAGCATTCATATATAAGTTATTTTCTTTTTCATAATCTGCATTCATACTTTGTTGTGCAACTATTCATGATACATAACTGTCATTTCTTGCATGTCTTTCATATCATTCATATTTGTTATCTCATGCATATCCTTTTTATCATGCCTTTCTTGCATCACGTTTATCACACATATCATTAGGGCTGTCAAAAAAGCTCGTTGTTCGCGAACAGTTCGTGTTCGGTTCGTCAATGAGTTTGTGTTCNCGCGAACAGCTTGTGTTCGACTCGTGTTCGGCTCGTTTGTTAAGAAACAAACACAAACAGTGACTTCACGAACAATTTCAAATACGAGCTTATTTCAAACAAACTAAATTTTAAACGAACCGAACATGAACAGAAGCTCTGTTCGATCGTGTTCGGTTCGTTTACACCCCTAGTGATGGAAACCTTGCAATATAGAGCAATCACTTTTTCTTTTTTTTACAGAAATAGTTTTTGCTGAAAGGATGAGTAAGCAGTAAAAACCAGTAGAGAGGAAGAAGAAGAATAGCAGAAATGGAAATGACACGCTTTCTAGAGGAATCTGACANTTGGAAGTTATTTTCTTATGGGAACTCCATTTTTTTAAGCTTACGAGCATAGAATGCCAAAAGTTGGACTGTTTAGATACTTTTTTCTAAAAGTTTTTTATGAGGTAACATGCTTATTTTCAGCAACCAAAACTCCCACAATAAAAAATTATGTTTTCAGCATTTGGAAAATTCAAATGCATTTTTTGAAGTAACTTTCATGTTCTCTACATTTCATAACAGATATGGCTATAAATATACAAAAAAATTTGATTAGTATTAGTTTGAATATAATTTATTGCTCTATTGTTTAGCTATTTTAGATCAATGATATAAGCTTGATTATCTGGAGTTTTATTATTTAAGTTTTTATAAAGAGATGATGGATATTTTCATGTTCAAAAAATCAATAATTTGCTTTATAATTTATTTGAGTATTATAAGAATTACCAACATGAATAAGGTTCAACAACAACTAGTTATTATGAAGGATCTAACCGAACTTCTCATCAAGATTAACATTAAGAGAAAGTCAAGAGAGAGCATAAGTACTTCATAACTTGATCTTTATTTGGTAGAACCAATGTTAAATACAAACTTAAATCTTAATTTTTTAGACCATTGGAGCAATGTCATATAAAGATTAACTTAAATATAATGACATCTTTGACTAGAGATATTTTATTGATCTTTGTATCAACTGTAGCTTCTGAGTAAACTTTCAATATGGGCAAAAAAAACTTAACCCAACACGATGCTTTATAAACTCAAAGTAGATTCAAACATTGTCGTGTTATGAGGATTGGCTACATGTTGAAGGCTTTTCTGCGGGTATTTTATTAGTAGTAATTTTCTTATTTATATAAACATTTGATGTAATTTTGTGCCTAAGTTATGCATAAATTAACATGCAGGTGGACAAAATCTGTGAGGATGAAGTATTGATGATGGAGATAAGACCAGTGATGGCAAGATCGATGATATGTTTTATAATGTACATATTAATAATATTGTATCAAATTTTACTTGAGATGAATTACTTTTCCATTTAATTTTATTACTTTGTATCAAATTGTTATGTTTATGTACGTGAGGTTTGAAGAACTGTTATTTTGTGGATTATGATGATGGAGATTATTTTTAATGTTGTAACCACTTTTGTTAGAGTGAAGACATTAATTAAATTTGTTTAATCTTTTTATGTAATGATTATTTTTTGTAGGAAGTAGTTAGACAGGGAAATTAATTTTGCACTAATTTATAATTGTGATGGATTTGCTTAATTTGATATGAATTTGCTTAATTTGTGATTTCTGAATGTAATTAATGGGTATTATATGGTTGTATCTCATTTTATTCTTTTTTTGTCCATTTGGTTGATGGAATCAGAGTAGTATTATTGTTTTAGTTTCATTGGTTTTTGTTGGCATCAATTTTTGATGTCACAAGTGTAGGGTGCCTCTATGAACGACTCGGGATGTTATACGGTGCATTCATAGCATCCTGTCGTTCAATACACCCATTTGAGACCTCCTGATATGTTTCCAGAGCACAAAATCAGGATCGGTACTTATTCTGTAAAATTCACCATTGGATGATGCTAGCTACGACTCGGAACATGTCCAATGTCTGCTCTGATGTTTAGACAGCTTACTCCATCAATTAAAACTAAACAAACATAAAGTGATTCTTGAAGCAATCAGCTTTTTGGTTCATAATGACAATGTGAGATAGAGGAAAAAAAATTAAAAAAAAAAGGCTTTGAAACTTGTTGATCCTTCAAAGTGAAACAAGGTGGTGGTTGAGCAGTCCATTTAATATTTTTGCAGTGGTTTTTTAGTTAAGGCAGGCCAAGTGGGCAAACTTTAATACTTCAAGGCCGCTTGTATGTTAATCCTTCTTTCAAGTTTCAAGCCTTCAACCAACCACCTAAAAAAGCTAACTAAACTATAGCTAGTATTATCTTCAAATAAAGATTGCGTTAGTTCTAACCTTTCTTTTTTTTTAAGAAAGAAAGAAAGGCTTCTTATTAAACAATTTTATATCACAATATCTTCCTCAAATTAGTTATGGCAATTTATTTTAAAACAATTAAATTTAATTTGAGGAGTGCATGACAATACAAGAAAAATACAAATGGGTCTTAGAATATAGTATCTTGATTCTTCAATTTATTTTTAACAAAATGTGTTGTGCATTTTAGTTAGGGTTGTTAACGATTAGATTTGAAACTGAGTTGGGGTTGGCTCAAATAGATTTAGTGTGGTTCAATATTAGATATTGGCTCTTTACGTTTGATTTCAAGCAGAGCTGGCTCAAAAATTAAATCTAGTTTGATCCGGCTCGAAATTCAAATTACGTGGCTCAAATTGAGTTATTTGGATTTATTCCAGCTTGAAGTTTTCTCGTGACTCGTTATATTCAATTTTACTCAAGTCGACTTGAGCAAAATCGTGTATGGCTTGAAATCGGCTCCAAAACAAATTGAACCAAAGTTTTGGCTAATAGGTTGGCTTGTTTATTTCAATCCTAGCCAAAATTCAAAATCAATTTTCAACAGATTGTTGGTTTTCAAGCTAAATTCACAGCCCCAATTCCAGCACATCGAGCATGGAGAGTTAAAATACAATACAAGAAAAAACAAAATAAATAATCATAATAATTTATGAGTTATTTTATTAATTGAGTAATCTTTACTATAAGAGGTTTCGCCATAAACAAACGGTACCACTCAATTCTTAAGTATTTACATATCTAACACCTAAGCTCCAATTTTTACATAAATACCACAATATAACTGTGCATGATAAGGTCCCATAATGTGCCTAAATTGAAAGAATATTAGGTGCTGTTAGATATGAGTAGGGCTGTCAAAAAAGTTCGTTGTTCACAAACAATTCGTGTTCGGTTCGTCAATGAGTTCGTGTTCGATTCGTTCGAGAAGTAAACGAGACGAACGTGAACTATTTTTTTTTTCGTTCGGTTAGTTAAATGAACCAAACACGAGCAGTGATGTGTTTGTTCGTGCTCCAATCGTTATTGTTCAAAAAATAAAATAATTTAAAATAATTATATATATATAATTTATGATATTTTAAAAAATTAAATTTTATAAATTATAGTGTAAATTAATAATAATAATATATTAATATACTATATTAGTAATATACTAATATAAATATTATACAATTATATAATATAAGTTATATAATTAATATAATATATTATTTATATATATTAATATTAAGGATGTCAAACTNATATATTAATATAATATATTAGTAATACACTAACATAGATATTATATATTTATATAATATAAATTATATAATTAATATAATATATTATTCAAACAACTCTTGTTCGGCTCATTCGTTAAAAAATAAACAACGAAAAGTGACTTCACGAACAATTTCGAATACGAGCTTATTTCAAACAAACTACATTTCAAACGAACCGAACACGAACCACCACAAGCTCTGCTCGCTCGTGTTCGGTTCGTTTACACCCCTAGTCATAACATATTGACAAATTTTTTTTCTCAAACTTAATAAAAAATTAAGCTTGATGAGAAATCCATGTCACATACAGGCAATGCATGGCAGCAGGAAAACAGTTCAAACATTCTAACAGCAGAAACAAAATGGGGGGATTTAAATACATACCAACAAACTCTTACATGCTTACATATATAACAACAAAAAATTTTAATTTATATGACTCCTGGTGTCTGAATGACATCCAAACAAATGCATGAAAATACAAAAAGATTNTATATTCATATACTATATTAGTAATATACTAATATAGATATTATACATTTATATAATAAAAGTTATATAATTAATATAATATTATATATATGTATATATATATATATATTAATATTAGGGATGTCAAACTGGCTCGTTGTTCGTGAACAGCTCATGTTCGGTTCATTCGTTAAGAAACGAACACGAACAATTTTGAACACGAGCTTATATCAAACAAACTAAATTGCAAATGAACCAAACACGAACACAAGCTCTGTTCGTTCGTGTTCCGTTCGTTTACACCCCTAGTCTCTACTTTCCAATTATCATCTATTCAAACTTACTGTATATATAAATTAATATTAGGGATGTCAAACTGGTTTGTTGTTCGTGAACAGCTCATGTTCGGTTCATTCGTTAAGAAACGAACACGAACAATTTTGAACACGAGCTTATTTCAAACAAACTAAATTTCAAATGAACCAAACACGAACACAAGCTCTATTTGTTCGTGTTCGGTTCGTTTACACCCCTAGTCTCTACTTTCCAATTATCATCTATTCAAACTTACGTCAAAATCTAAATTTAGTTTTTAAATTGTTCGATCGTGATATATAAATTTAGTTTTTTTTATTATCGGCTCATTCGTGATATTATATTTTTTTATTATGTAGTTTTTAATACGTCAAAAGATACGTTACAATCCAGAGACTAAAAGAAAACCAAAGCTTCAAAAAATAAAAATAATACAATAAGAGTTCCAANTTGGGATGTCAAACTCGTCGTTCGCGAATTGCTCTTGCTCGGCTCGTTCGTTAAGAAATGAACACGAGCAGTGGCTTCACGAACAATTTCGAACACGAGCTTAATTTAAACAAATTAAATTTCAAACAAATCGAACACGAACACAAGCTCTGTTCGTTCGTGTTCGGTTCATTTACACCCCTATATATGGGGCTCTTGAAATTTAAAATGATTCATTCAATGGAAATAAATTGAAATTCAAATATTTTGATATGTAAAGAAAAAGATTTTAAAATTATAAAGACCAAAGGACGAACAAATATTAATAATTTTCAAATTATTTGTAAATAAAAATAGCAGTAAAAAGAAAAGTGAAAAATTATGAAAAACATTAAATATGGTAAAAAAATGCAATCAAAATGCAGTAAAAATTTAAAAAATATGGTTATCAATACTATTTTAGATTATTAAATATAAAAATTAAACATAAATTATTTGGTATGATATGAATCATCAAAATTTAATATTTTATTTTATATTTTATTACTATTTTTAAAAAATTGAATTAAAATTTTAATGATATGCATGTTTAAATTTTTATGATTTTTTTATTATTTTAAATTGAACGAGTAATGTATGTCAATGTTCAATATGTCAGACATTATATAAAGAAATATTGTAGAACATGTTAGAAAGTGATGAGTTGGTAGTCATGATGCAAATTTCAAGTAAAATTAAATGTAATACAAAAAAAAAATAAATCTTAGCTATATTTGATTATTGAAGGATAATTTAGAGATTTATGGATGATTGTTGAAATACTATTTAAAATGTATTCCTAATTCTTTTTTATTGAACCTAATTTTGCTTTTAAATACTTGAATGAGAGATGCAAAACAAAAAGAAATTAGGAGATATCTTGCTATGATATTCTAATTTAGATGTATAATTAGTAAGCTAAAAAGTAGCCTTAATCCGCGGGCAAATGTCAACAAATAACTTGGAGATACTGAGGTCTAAAAAATCAGAAGCTTGTCCGACATTCGAAACAATAATTATCGATAGAAAGTGCTAATGCCCGAATATTATTGTTCGACTCTTTGTTCGATAAATATCACTCATTCACGCTAATTATCTCTCCCGGATTTTTGCCACTCTTTCAAATTGTTTTAAGTGTTCGTCTCACAATTGGATCATCTAATAATTTTTGCTAAATCATTACTGCTTGACTATTATCTTCAAACATTATTGCCTAATTATTGTCACATGTTTTTTATCAACCGAATATCTTCATTGTATTGTGTGATTTATAATCATATCTTCTCCAATTGATATTGGTGTGTGCTTGAAACTTCACGGCGGTAGAGTAATGAATTATCTTCATAGTGTTGCTCGATGATTTAGCATATACTTAGATAAAAGAAAACAACTAGCAGAGACAACAACTGTTTTTATGTGTAAAACCCGTAAAGGGAAAAAATCACGGAGCTTGACTCAATTGTAAAAATTTATTATAAGTTGATTGTTACAACAATCACTTCTCCCACGAGTGTGAATGGTTAGAAGAACTTTTAAGTTACAATATCGACGTAGTAATGAACTTGTTGCAAGAAATGAGTGATGACCGATAGCGATTAGTGGCAATAGGCATGTGATGTTTCACGGTTGTCGGCAGTGGTCAATGTCAGTTGACAGCGGTCGATGATGACAAAAGTGGTGTTGGACTTCAGCTCATTCTCAATGCTTCAAGCTCTCTCTTCAGGCTTCAAGCTCTCCTCTAGCCTTAAGCATGACTCTATTTATGAAGTTCTGAGTGCAATTAATACAAGAATATGAATCACTCTGATTGGACGGCTCAGAGGGTTTCTCTCTATTATGTGGAGTTTGATGGACGTTTGAGTGCTTTAACGATGTCGGAATTTAGCGATCTTCAGCTCATTGGATTCGTCTCCTCGAGATGCTCGATTCGACTATGAACTCGCTGGATTCAACATCTATTTGACTTTCCAAATGTGTCTGGAAAACTTTCAAGCATGGTTTAATTATTTAATTAAGGCTTAATTTGGTTTAGATTGGATAAATGTTGGTAACATTAGATCTCTCTTGCCAAGCCTGCCAGTATGACTATAAGTTTGCTGTAATTAAAACTCCATATGATTTTTAATTGTGGTTTGAATATTTCTTACTCAAAATATGAATTTGAAACACGCTCCATATCTAAAGAACCATGCCAGACGATAAAAAATTATCGGAGTTGTATCACCCATGAAGAGCAATTCTTTTTAGTCTCATTCAAAATAGTGAATCACTTTCATGATTGTTTATATTTTCATAATTTTCCATCAAGAACTCCATCATTTTCCATAAAATTCCTTCCTAATTGATATGAGGTTAAGGTCATCATGTCAAATTAAAATGTTAATAATCTTTTATTGTATCATCACAAATATTCTAATACACAACATTTAGTTTTTTATTTTAAATTTAAAGAAACATTTTTTTATAATTAAGATTACATTTTCTTATTTATATGCTTGTTTGCACCAAATAAATAAATTTAAAATTTTTATAAATATAAGAGAGAGAGACTTCAACCGCTCTTACTTCTCATATTACTGAGAAATTATTGCATATGAACATCGCATGCATCTCTGCATGCGGTGTGGTGTCCGATCTTGAACGTAGATCACGGTGATCTACGATCAGGATTATTTCAATTTTTTTTTAAAAAAAAATTTAAATTTTTCCATATTACTCGTTGTAGTCGTCGTTACCTACGTTTTCCCTTCACCGTGAAGGCGATCTACCCACCCGATCGGTTTGATCTCCTTATCATAGTTTCGATTTATTCCATCTCTCGCTATCTTTATTTGTTTTTTTTTTTTCGTGATCCGATTTCGTTCCTTCATCTCTTCTTCGTCCTTAGGGAAGGCAAGAAAAAGTGGGGCATATGGAGAAAAATTCCTTCAAGCTCCAGCATTCTCTGGGTTAGTTTCTCTTCTCATGGAAATCATGAAATTATCATTATTTTTTCTTTGTTTTAATATTAGGGTTTCACGATCATTACTTTCCTGTTTGTGATATCGGTTAAAGTTGCGATATTTGGTCTCGGACTTCATTTATTTCTCATGTTCAATTTCTCAAAGTTGCACATTTGATGGAATTAAGAATGGGAAAGTTTTATGAGAGCAATTTTGTTAAATGATTAGAATGCCGATTTCTGTTAATTGATTCCATATTATTTCTTGTTTTGGTGGTTTTATTTTGATATTTGGACATTCTTCTTTTATGTATATGGTCATCTAATATCTCCTATTTATATTTCTTGACTGGAATTGCCTTTTGTAAACCCTAAAAATACTCAAGCCATTGAGCTGGTGCTAAGGTTCAAATGTACATATGGAATAACAATATCGCTGTTGTTGAATCGATTAAATATTTAGTGTTTATCTGATTATACATTATTCATTTGTCTCTAACAATATACATACTCCAGTAATTACAAATTTCAAATATCTCTAGTTAAATTAGTCTTGAAAATTAATAAAATTAGTAATTTATATCTGATTTAGGAGAATTTACACGTATACCACAGATTTCTAATGAATTTGCATATCTAATACTTGCAATTTTAGAAGATTCCACTCTTTAAATCACATAAATAAGACACTATTGTTGACTTGTTTAAGGTGAAATGTACCTTTTCGTGAATACCTTTGATGAGATTTCGATGCTAGGATGTTATTTAATTAAATAACAAATTTTAGGTGTTAGATAGATATGTTAACAGATAAGGGTTCTATGGCATGTATATAAATCCCTCTTTTGATTTAATACCTAATGGTGCTTTAAAATATTAAAAATTTAAAAAAATTAGCAAAACTAAAATCAAACTTGAAGGCCAAAACTATCTAAACTAGTAAAAATTAAAAATGTATATCTTATGATAAATTGAATCCTTAATCAAAACCGAGGTTTTTTTGCTTTAAACTCATTTAGACTTTTACTTTTTTAAAGTGAAATTAATTACTTTGACTCATTTACTCTTGTAAACGCACTCACATATATGTCCAAGTATGTGCGCGTGTGATGTGCGTATCACGTGCATAGCTACAAATGCAATAAAAACATACATATAATGTATGCCTATTACAACTATGAATATAGAAATAGAAATAAGATTGATAAATGATACGTAAAATAAAAATTTGATATGTGAGAACGCATACAAGCAACATATAGTCATATTGTATCTACTTCTATGCATAGCATCCACGCCTTAATATGACTATTATTAATAGAGTTAGCACTTCTACTTTGATTTTGGAATTTATCAATTTCGATCTTATAAACATAAGCCTTGCCGATTCATATGGCCTCTTTTTATCATTTCATGATCATAGTTTTTGCTTTATTGTCATGATCTTCAGAAGCTGATTTTTTATTTTTTTTTCAATTTGATATTTAGAAAGCAGGCAGGAAGAGGCTATCCGGATCAGGGAGAAGTATCCTGATAGAGTTCCTGTAGGTTTGTCTTAATTTTCTTCTTTCTTTGTTGTATTATTAATTGCTTGTTCTGATGAATATCATCATGCTATATAGGTGATCATGGAGAAAGCTGAGAGGAGCAACATACCAGAAACTGAAAAGAAGAAGTGTGTATCTTATCTTATAATATTTTGCAGATATACAGCTTTTTTTTTTTTTGTTTTGGATTGCAATTTGATTCTTGGCTTTCTACATTATGCTCGGTTGTATTTCTTATTTGCAAATATCATGNCACCTTAATTTTTATGTGAAAAACTTTGAGAAGGGGAAAAATTATAGGGCTTAGCCACGTTGAAATAATCAACTTTGAATGGTAATTACAAATGTTTACTCTTCTCCTGAATTAAAAAAAAAAGAAGATAAAGTTACAAAAATTGTTTAGTGGTTCATCAATTATAATGATAGTATAACTGTAATGAATGTAATTCTCGATGGTAGTGGACTGCAAGCGCCGCAGTCGATTGTTATGGAAGCAGTAGTTTGTCGTGAATATTGGAGACAATGTTTGTAGCGCTAGCTTGTCATATAAACTGCACTTGAAAGTCATGATGATATTTAGTCATGTGGGCCGCAAATGGTTTTTTCAGAAGTGTCGTTTGGTCATAGAGGTCTAAGTAGGAAGTTGCCGGACCTGTGAGTTATGTAGGTAATAGTTGGTCACACGAGACATAGTGGTGAGCTATGATGATATCCGTAACCTGTAGATGTTGGATTTAGGAGCTGAACTAGATGTGAACCACGTAGGTCGTAGTTGATCACGTAGGCCATTGTAGTGAGTTGTGATGACATCTATAGGTCACAAAGATTGAGTCAAGAGCTACACATGTTGTAAACCACATGAGCCGCAATGGTGATCTGTGATGATTGAAATCTGTTTAGGGTTTATCTCTGCCGAGATACTCGATTTAACTATAAACATGTCATAACTGAAATCGTTTTGACTTTCCAATTATGCCATAAAGGTTTTCAAGAGCGATTTAACAGCTTGATCTGGGTTTAATTTGGTTCAGATTGAATAGATTTTGGTACTTTTAGGTTCATCTTGTGAAACCGTTTAGTTTTACTATACGTTTGCTAAAATCACAGTTTAGTATGACTTTTAATCAAAGATTGAATGTTTTTTTTTTGAGAAAAAATTTTCATATTGAATATTAGAAATTTGTTGATGACACATGAATAATACTAATAATAATAATACTATTATTAGATAACATCTGCATCATTATCCATGGCTATAATTTAGAGTTTTTTTTTGCGTGTGAACATTCGAATCAAAATTTCAACTTTGTTTCCGAAAACTGTGGAGTTTATTTTTAAATTTGCATTATATGTGAGTAGCCAATCAAAAGTTCTATGCACCCATCTCAAAATACTTCATCATTTAAAAATTTATTGTACTTCATCTAATACTTTGGTATTAGTTATTAAATAGCAAATGTCTACTTCACTCTTTAAATACTCCATCAAATGGGGGCATTCACATACATACTACCTAAGTTTCATGCATTTATATTTTATATATGTAAAATTTTATTTTATTTTTTTACATTTATACTGCTTGAATCTTTTTATATTCTCTCAACAATATTATTTTAATTATAAAAAGTGAAATATACATTTTAATGTATAAGTAAAATGTCATTTGTATAAATATTAAATTATATATGAATTGAGCAATATATATAATTAATATANATTTCTACTAGAGCTAATTTTTAGGAAATTGGACTAATGATGACAAGAACGAAATGATAAAAAAGGTCAAATTTCTAAAAAAATTTCACGTTAGTTTTTCCTTAAATTTTATTACATGTAGTTTGCTGGGAACTTTAAATGTCAATTATTTTACCAATGACTTTCTTGCAGGGCAAATATAAGCCAATGTAATATGAAATCAACATAAGGAAAAGCTTGACTGACCCAAACAAACGAGAATGGTATTAAATTAAACAAAAACATATTGTTATGTTCTCTTATTGTTTTCGCACTTGCTTTCTAAAATATAAAATAATTGGGGAACACAATGTTTTATTAAGGGAGGACTCACCAAAAAGATGTGGACCTGAACTTATCAGGCAGGTTCCACGAAGATTTGCTAGTTGAGCTCCAAACAGCCTCGTTAGCCTGGTTCAAGGAATAAACATGCTAGGATTAAACGGATTCATTTGCTGGTCAAAGGGAAAACATCTACCAGGCTTAAGACAAACTCAGCATAGTTAATTAAACAAACTCGTCGGACCAATCTAGCTTTGTTAGGTGCCAAACCTAGAGAATACTCGACCCATACTCTCTGCAGACCCAACAACACTTCTACAAAGGACAACTGGAGTTTATACAAGGGCTAAACACCTCTTATTTATTTATTTATTTATTTGTATTTATTACATATGGAGTTTATTATTTAGTTTTTTCCATAATGCTCGAGATTTTAGATTCTTATTTAAGTAGAAGATCTCAAGCAGAGCTGTTTGTTTTTGGACTTGCCACTCCATACTGTATTTATGAGAAAATACAGTATATTTCTCTTTCTCTATTTTTCTATCCTTTTAGCTAGTTTCATTTTCAAATATAATGACTGGAAAGAGGGATGGAGTAAGAGGCAGATTGAAATAGAGAAATGTAAAGAAAGATAGGTTTATAAAAATTAGTATGGCCTGGTCGTGTTATTGTTTGGTGACTTAATGCCACATGTGCAACTTGTTGCACCCTAATCGCTTGGTAATTGGGAATTTGTCCATTATTAAGATTTTTTAATTTAGTTTCTTGTGCTAATATAGTAACCTAAGGGGCTCATTGTAAGAATTTCACCTAGTTTAGGATCACTTCTCTAGAAAACATGATGCATATTCTACGTGCTTGGCATTAGAGGGGAGGAAGCATTTCCTTCGTTTCGATGTGTTTTTGCTAAATAATCTTTAATTACAAGCTGCTACAATAAAAAGTAATATGCTTTGTTTTATATTTTAGGAGCACATCCTCCGAGGAGTCTTCTGTTGAACATAACTCTACGGAATCTCAGTTCATTGAAGAAGAAAAGTTGATCAAGAAAGAATGGCAAGCAATTAACAAATTGCTGAGTCATCAGCCAGATGAGGGTAGCTTTTCACCTAGAGGGAAGGACGTACAAAATATGATACAATTCCTTGTTGATGTATCAATTGGCAAAGCTGCAGCTCGTATTGTCGGCATTGATCATACAGAGATTGTTTGTGGCAGTTTTGAATTGCTTGGTCTCACAATGAAGATTTATCCTAAAAGTATCCACTGTGATGTGTCTTTGAAATGCTATGGCTTGTCTTCACCCGAGGGTCAACTTTCACAGGTTTGCTTGTTAAATGGCTTGAGTAAACCATTTGTTTCATGTTTTAAGCATTTTATGTTCGTATTGCAGAGTGTTAGCAGTGAGGGAAAGACAAATGCTTTGGAGGCCAGCTTTGTTCATGCTCCTGCTGGGGAGGATGTTGATTGGCGTCTTTCAGCAACCATTGCTCCATGCCATGTTACGGTTGGTTACTTCTTTTGTTTAATTTTTCTTAGACAATGTTGTTTGGTTGTAAGTTGTGTTACTGTTTTTTCCACAAGTTTGTAATTTTTTTTTCAAAGCAGCTCATATTATCCATTTCATGCTTTTCATTTCTTATATATGCGTCTTTTTTTCACAATTTTTATCCCTTACAATTTATGCGAACTTTTACTTGCTTTGTTGTAACATGATGTGTTTGACATTCCTCTATAAATAGCCATATTCGGCCTTTTTAAGTATGTAGCAGTTGAATTTGGTGGGCATATCAGATCAGGATGTAGAATATAAAGGACATGATACTGGGGTTTGAATTTTTGAAGAATGCATCGTTGTGCCTCCCTTTGCACTGAAAAATATGCTAACCACCATCCTTTATGGGCTATTATTTAATAAACATTCTGCAGATATAATGTATGTATGTGCTGAGAGCAAAATTGACCGAGTTCATCCTTGATCAATCGATTCTTCTTGGTTACTTTTTCAGCATGTCGGTAGAGGTATTTATTTGATTGTGTGAAGTTTCTCTTTCTTCAAATATTGAATATTATTTTTTAGTTGAGCCAGCACCTGAGATGGATTTTGTTAGCTTCCTCTTATATTAGCCAGCTCCATGCCTCCGTGGTCTATTTCAGTCTCCACTGAGCAAAATTTTAGTGCTCCTTATTTCTATTTTGCATTTGAAGTATGCAACAAATGACTTCTACCCTGCTTCCTACTATTCCATCTTAACTTTTGGTCCTCTTGGCTTATCGTCTTTTATATGCTCTAATCCTTGAGAAATCTTTGATGAACCTTTCATTCTGGCTGTTGTTACCAACCATCATTTACACATTGCTGCATATCTTTCTTTTGTTAAATGTTCCACGTTGTTATGTAGCTTTTCTGAATGTTCTTGTTGTCATCAATCAGAAGTTGGTTGCAAGAACTATGTTCATGTAAATTTGCACGGCTATGATTCTCTGTTCATATATTTGTGTTTATTATCATGACTAAGTGATGTTACATGTTAAGCTTGAGTTTTTTTCAGAATTTGTTTTTTCTTCTCTTTGTGCTATTTGATGCACTGCTAATTGGTTTGTTTATCCCAAAATAGATTTGGTTTTCATTTACCATTCAAAAATAATTGAGCTAGATTAATTTTTGACTCTTTTGAACCATATTTAACTATAGCCGAATTTATCATTATGATATTGTGAGTTATTTTGACAAGTTCATTTATCTTTATTTGAATAAATTTGTTTTGAGTTTGTTTTCAAGGTATTAAATCAGATTTTAATTTGTTGGTTTTACCTTATCTTTATAATCTTATCAATATAAATGCCTGATTGGCATCTTATAAATTAAAGTATTGATTATTGATTAATTGATGCTAAGTAAATAATTATTTGTGAGTTAAATTGAGTGTTGTTATGATTAAGGTTTTCACATTCCAACCAGAGACTTGGAATTAACTAACATGTGAATGGGCGATCGGACAGCAGAAATCAAATATTTTTTATTTTGTTTCTATCATTAACAGTTTGATATCAAAATATTCATGAAAGAGCCACTAAAGAAAACAATTAAAATTATTAAGTTGAAATTTATGTCTTTCTAATTGCTTTTCCCACCTTTTATACACGTCTGATTCTTTTCTAATAATCTTGATCAAAAGTTGAAAACCTAAAAATACTAAAGCAACATAATGAGTTATCTAAAGATAATTCAAGAGTAATAACACTTTAAAATACAGTAACCTAAAGAGAATAAATCAATATGCATGTTGATTTTTCATATCTCCATAAGAAATCTTATAATACGTTAGTCTTTCATATTTATATAAGAAATCTTATATATGTGAATATATCTATCAATGACTTTTTCTAAACTGAAATATTGAAATCTTCTATATGCATTTACTTTAATTCTTTTTTACTTTATATTGTCTACATACACATCTGCCTTTTTGAGGATCACTGTTAAAAAAACCTAGCACCCCCTTGACCGAAATTATCCTATTTGCACATCGGATTGATGTGCAAATGATTGTAAGCACAAATAAAACACATTGATTATTTTCTTATGAGAAGAAGAGATCGTCGAGATTGTAAAGATTGTAAGGTCATTCCAAGTGAGGATTTAAACACCCAATATCGTTTATTAGTTCTAGATTTTAAGATTAAGAGTTGTAAAATAAAGAATATTATGACTCATCATCATAGAATTAGATGGGGGAACTTAAAAAATGCAAATAAAATTATTTTTACGAGTAAAATTTAAGATTTTAAAATTTGGGATGTTCATGATGAAACAAATGTTATGTGGGATAAAATAACAAACACTATTAAACAAGTAACAAAAGTTGTACTGGGAGAATCAAAAGAAAAAAATTCTTTAAATAAAAATAGTTGGTGGTGAAATACTAATGTGCAATAAAAGATAAAATATAAGAAGTTATATTAGAGAAATTTGTTTAGATGTAAAAGTTTAGAAAACTGAGAAAAATATCAAATGGCTCACAGGGAGTCTAGACGAACAATCTGTGATGCTAAAAATTCTGTTTTTAACGATCTTCATAATTGATTAGATACTAAGGAGGGTGAAAAATATCTTTATAAACTAGCCAAACAAAGAGAAAATAAAAGTAAAGATTTAACTGAAGTAAAGTGTATTAAAGATGAAAATCAAAAGTGCTTTTCTTAGAAAAAGATATTCAACATAGGTGGGTGAGTTATTTTGATAAACTTTTTAGTAAAGTTTCTAAAAATACGATCGACCTTAGTGATCTCAATATCTTTAATAATAATAAAACATTTCATTTTTACCGTCGCATTTGTAAAAAAGAAGTTAAGGCTTTAAAGTAAACCAAGGGCAGAAAGTTTGTAGAACCTGTTGATATGTCAATTGAAGCATGGAAATATTTAGGAGATTTGGGAGTTTCTTGGCTTACTAAACTCTTTAATATTTTTTAAAAAACTAAAAAAATGCCTACAGAGTAGGGGAAGAGTATTTTGGTCCCCATTTTTAAGAATAAAGGGGATGCAGAAGAGTGCAAATTATAGAGGAATTAAGTTGATGTGCCATAATTTAAAATTATGGAAGAGGGTGATTGAACATTGGTTAAGATGTATTACAAAGATTTCTCATAATCAATTTGGATTTATGCCGACAAGTTTATCATGGAAGTTATACATTTATTGAAAGGTTTGATGGAGAAGTTCAGAGATAATAAAGAAAATTTATATTTGATATTTATTGATTTAGTAAAAGCTTACGATAAAGTTCCAAGAGATATCCTAAGTAGAGTTCTTGAGAAGAAAGGTGTTGATATGACTTATATTGAAGTCATTAAAGATATGTATACTAGAGCTATTACTTGTGTTCGAACTGAAGGAGGATTGACGAAATATTTTCTTATTTCTGTTGGATTACATCAGGGATCGCCTTGAAGCCCATACATTTTTGCTTTAGTTATGGATGGTCTTACTGGACATTTACAGGAGGACGTACCTTAGTGTATGCTTTTTGCTGATGATATCCTTCTCGTGGATAAGACGAGAGAAAAAGCTCAGGAAAATGAATTATGGAGGTTTACATTGGAGTCTAAAGGCCTTCATTTGAGTAGAACTAAAAATGAATACATGGAATGTAATTTTAGCAGTAATAGCTCTAGTGACAGAAGTGTAAATTTGGGTGATCAAATTATTAAAGGTGTGAACGATTTAGATATCTCAAGTCTGTTGTTCAAAGCAATGGTGATATAGATGGGGATGTTAATAGTATAATTCAAGTTGGTTGGTTGAAGTGGATGAATGCTTCGGGGCTTTTGTGTGATAGAAAAGTACCGCTTAGAGGGAAAGAAAAATTTTTTTAGACGGTGGTGAGACCTGCAATGCTCTATGGTGTTGAATGTTGGTCTTTAAAAGAGAAGCATAATACTGTTGTCGAGATGAGAATGATTAGGTGAGTGAGTGGCTTTACACTTAGAGACAAAAAGAGAAATTAATATATCTATGATATGGTTGGTGTAGCTCTTGTGACAGACAAAATTAGAGAAAGTCGTCTTAGATGGTTTGATCACATTAAGCGTCAACCATCTGATGATCCAATTAGAAGAGTAGATGTTTTAGATTCGACTTATGTTATGAAAAGAAGAGGTAGACCTAGGAAGACTTGGGCTTATTGTATAAAAAATAATCTTAATTTATTAGAACTAATTGAATATATGACACTGAATTGGATGCCATGGAGAAAAAGGATTCATGCTTGCTCGGTTTAGTACGAGAGAAGTTCAATGGGAACAACAAATGTGGGATTAACAAGAGAATTAAGTATTAAATAAAGTTTATTTAATTTAAATAAAAATTATAATTTATGAATTTTACGTCTCCCAATCTGTTAAAAAATTGTGTCTGCTTTCTATTAAATTGATCGATTTGATTTGTAGATTTTTATAAAATTAATTCGGTTGAAATTCGAGGGATGCCATTTGGGGTACATTTTAAATCATCAAAATGTTTTACCTGCTTTCTTAAAATTGGATTATTAATATCTCCCTTTCTTATAAAATTTCAGCCTTGAAATTCATGAACTCCACATCAACAATTACTATCAATATGAAACATAAAGTGGTAATAAAAGTGTTTCTTGTTAAGTGGTAACTAAAGCATATTTGATAAACTCTACATCTGATATATTCAATATAACACCAAAAGACATTCATCCATTAAATTTTATGCGTCAACATTAGTGGCAACATGCTCTGCTATTTTGGTTGCCTCTTATAAGCCATAGTATCAACTTCTATTATTCTTTGCTGACTACTTTTAAAATTAAATCCTTCCTCAAAATTCCTCTTAGCTAAGTCCCTCTCTGAGTTAACATTTAATGTGGATCTTTGAGTAGAATTTTGGGCAATTTCTCTTCTAAAGTTTAGGTTGTCTGCATAAGTAACACTCTTTCAACCCAAATAAATATTCACCACAATGTTGCTTTCCACACTTAAGACAGGGCTCTATAGTGTTGCTGCTAGCCCGACTAATAACTATATTAGCGTAAGACTTTATCTTCTTCCCATTAGACTCTTTTTCACCTGAATGAACTGTCGGTGCTACTTCTTCCGAACATTTACTCTTATGTAATTCTCTATGTTTCTGAGTTTGTTGGAAATTAATCTCCATCCCCTTAACCCTTACCACTAATACTTAATAATCTTCAATCCAAGTGGCACAAGTGGATGTCTAATTGAATAATCCTCATTCCCAACACTGACGGATATTCTGGGTATAACATATTCTACATTATCATCTCTAACCTCTACATGATCATTAATAACTTGAAATAATAATAATGAACTTTAATTAGACTTAATTAAAATTTTTAATTAATTTAATTATAACTTAGTCCAATTATTCTATTGGCTCTTTCATTACGATTCATGTTATTTAATCTAAATCTTTTGCTTTGATGCCACTTTTGTCATGATTTGGCTCAGGGTTTGAATTAACCAAGGCGGGAACGGATGGTGGGGCGGTGAAAATCAAATATCTGCTATTCTATTTCTATAACTATCAATTTAATATTCAAATATTCATGAAAGAGCCACTAAAAAGTAATTAAAATAGAAAGTAAAAATTTGAATCTTTTTTATTGCTATTCTCGCATACTATGCACATTTGATTCTCTTCTAATCATCTTGTTTAAAATATTAAAATCTAAAATATATAAAACAACTTTATGAGTTATCTAAAAATAACTTAGGAGTAATCATACTTCTAAACTACAGTAATCTAAAGAAAAAATCAATATGCATGCTGATATTCCATGTCTCTATAAAAATATTATAATATGTCAATCTTTTATATATCTATAAGAAATTATGTATATGCTAATGCATGTATAAATGACCTTTTGTACATGAAGCAAAATCATCTATGTACATTTTAATTTTTTTTTACTTTATATATANTAAAAATAACCTAGGAGTTATACTTCTATCTAAAGAAAAAATCAATATGCATGCTGATATTCCATATCTCTATAAAAAATATTATAGTATGTCAGTCTTATATATATCTATAAGAAATTATGTATATGCTAATGCATGTATAAATGACCTTTTGTACATGAAAATAGCAAAATCATCTATGTACATTTACTCTAATTTTTTTTACTTTATACTTTTTACATATATATATATATATATATATATATATATANCATTAGTAATATGCTCATATATATTATATATATTTATATAATATAAGTTATATTATTAATTTATATATATTAATATTAGGGATGTCAAACTGGCTTGTTGTTCGCGAACAGCTCGTGTTCGACTCTTTCGTTAAGAAACGAACACGAACAACGACTTTACGAATAATTTCAAACACGAGCTTATTTCAAACAAACTAAATTTCAAATGAACTGAACACGAACTCAAGCTCTGTTCGTTCGTGTTCGGTTCGTTTACACCCCTAGTTCCAATGCATCTGTTGCCTTCTTTCATCATAAGAAATTTTAAAAGTTTAGATGCTATATGTATAAATATATAGGAGATGGTGATATATATGTAATTGAGCCCAATTAAAATTTGAGCAAGTAGCCTAAAGTTGACGGAAATTTGACAGCTATGCCCCCAAACATAGCGGTAAATGCAGCATTATGATATGCCTTCTGTGGGCAAGCAGCACATCTAATGCTCAAGTTTGAGGGTGAATTTAGTATTTTTGGGGTCTTCATTCTAAAAATTGGAGGCAATCATCCCATTTAAGGCTTCGTTTAAATTAGCATTGCTATTCGGTAAATTTCTTTTAACAGACGTGTTCGTCAAATCGAAAGAGGCCAGCTGCGATGACACAAACTGTTATTTTTGCGAAAGAACTTCGGGAGCCCACTGTTTCAGCAAATACAAATATTTACAGATGTCGGTGTTCACTCCAATTGAACGGAACTTCACTTTCTTCTGAAAAAAAGCCTTAGCCCTTAGGGCTGTCAAAACGGCTCGTTGTTCGCGAACAGTTCGTGTTCGGCTTATTAAGAAGCTCGTGTTCAGCTCGTTAATTTCGTTCGATAAGTTAACGAGCCGAACATGAACTAAGATGTGTTCGTTCGTATTCGGCTCGTTTTGGCTCGAAATACTACTCATCAAGTTTATATATATATGGTAATATTTTAAAAAAATCTAATTGACTACAATGTTACAAAGATTTATAATCAATTAAAATATTTATTAAGAAAATATAATACAAATTATTAAATTAGATTCAAATGATGTTTTAATATAAATAATAATTTTTAAATCTTGCTCAAATCCTTATTGTCTTATGGCTACATGATTAGGGTTGTTAAAAGGATTCTTTGTTCTTGAACAGCTTGTGTTCGGCTCGTTAAGCAAACGAGTCGAACACGAACACACTTTTTGAGCTCGAAATATAAATAAGCAGAACACGAGCTGAGCTTGGCTCGCTCGTGCTCGGCTCGTTTACACCCCTATTAGCCCCGGGGGAGAATATTTGAGGGTTTAAGGACCGAGTCTATAATCTTTTAATTACGATCATCTAAGATTGTTATAGTTTAAGGGAAATTTACATATCATTCTCATATTTTATGTTTTGCATCTTCAAGATATCATTACAACCTATTTTTACTTGACAATCAAGAGAACAAGAAATTTCAGGGAGAAAACAGATAAGTGCTTTATATTATTCTTTCATTACATTTACATGAGAGAGGCTTAGTCTTATATAGACTAAGTGAGAGTAAAGATATAAATACACAAGCTATTAAATATAAGTGATATTTGTAGGTGGAGAAATCCAAAAGCGCCAAGTCGATGGGCACAACTTAAGCGAAGGAAAGATGGTTGCCTAGAGGCGAGGGTGAAGACATCTGTTGCGATTCAGGTAAGTTCTCTATATAAAATTGCATAAAGTGCTTCACGACTGATGGGATTGGGCTGAGTTCTTATTGTTGCCTTGAATTCTTGAAAATAAGGGGAAGACCATTTAAAATGTATAAAATGATGTCCTCATTGCTGATTTTGGATCCTGTTGTGGCTATATTGTCCACCAGAGTTCTTATGGTTGTAAGATATTGTGTCATGTTTTTGTTCCCCACGGAAATGTTAAGTAACTCATTTTTGAGTTGGATCTCCCTAGAACAGTTTAAAGATTGAAATTGTCGTTCGAGAGTGGTCCAAATTTCAGCGGTACTTTGGAGAAGTATAATGTAGGGAATGATAAAAGGTGAGATGGTGGAGATGATAGCTGCAGCAAGATTTTTGTCGACGAGATGCCAAAGGTAGTATTCCTCAGTTTCTCAATGAATATCAACGTCTATTTGTTGAAAATGAGGTGCAATTTTGTTTATATTTCATAGTCTTGATGTGAGACATCAAGAATTTGAGAGAGGTAGGAATATTAGTTTATTTTATTTAATGAAGGGATACAATATTTTGGGAGGCTGTTTGAGGAATGTTAATGGAGAAAGAGTCCACTGCAGCTTATGGGAAACATTTCTGCCGAGGGAGAGGGTCGAGAGACTTACTGCTCTGATACCATGATAAATCTAGATGTTCACAACAGAAGGGATGGATTGAATCAAGAGAATAAAAAATCTCAGGGAGAAAAAAAAATGAGTGGTTTATATTATTGTTCCATTACGTTTACATGAAAAGAGGCTTAGTCTTATATAGACTAGGTGAGGGTAAACATGTCAATACACACTCTATTAAATATAAGTGATATTTGTAGGGTAAAAGTGATGGATCCAAATTCGCTAAGTCCACTGACACAACAGAAGAGAAGGAAAGATGGCTCTCAAAGGGTGAGGGCAAAGACATCAACTGCGATTCAGGTAAGATCTATATTACTTTGGTGGATGAATCCTTTTAGTCCAACTAATACATATCATCATATTAGAGCTTTAACTTTATATTGTTAATCCATTGATAAGTTTATTTTACTTGTCCATATCAAATTTAGTTGTAGAAGATCATGTCCCTAATAAGGGCCTTGATATCAAAAACTTTTGAAACTCTTTTCTTCGTAACTACATGAGATTTTATTGCTCAACTACTATCATGGTCCTTTATTATCGGAAAATACTATATTTAAATTGCACAAACAACCAAAAAAGGGTTTTCTAATTTCTTTTATAATGCATTCACGTCTATAGTTGAACATTATGATGGAAAAGCTTATCATTCTATATAAAGTCATACAAAAATATTATTCTAAAAATTTTAGTGGATTAACAGTCAATTAAGGTTAAAATATACTGACACAAGATACACATTGCAAAAAGAGTAAAAAAAGTGATATGCTAGTGGCCTATTCATTGATAAAACTTTTTATAGTTTTTATTGGGCTTGACTATCAAAAATATTATCGTTAGATAAAAGTGATGGATATCTCATTAAGTTACATAGAAAATTGTTTAATCCACATCAATTATAGAATCTACCAAATTTGCAAAAGAGAAAAAAAACACCCAAATATTTAAAGAAGCTTTTGAACCTATTAAAAACTATAATAACATGCACCTTCAATAAAATAATATAAATTTCACAAATAAATTTTTATAATTCAATAAATAATATTTTTCATAAAATGAATTCTTAAAATATAACATGCAATTATTTCAGTTCATATTCTAAACGCGTAGAAATATTCAAAATAATGTAAACTACAAAGAACTCAAAAGCTATAGAACAGAAGAAGACTGGCTTGCGCTATAAACGTAAACTATTCTTTTTTGTGTTCCCTCGGCTATCTCTTTGTATTGAATAACCTATTTATCTCATAGTTGTTGTTAGTTCACTTCCGCCACCTCAGCCTACAATAAAATCATCTTACCTTCTATAGCTTCATTAAATGCAACGACTTACTTTCTTACTAACTCATAAATTGTATTGTTCCCCTCACTAGAAGAAGAATGTTGTTCAAAATATGCCAAACTCTAAGAACCTAACTCATCAATAGTTTCGTTTCCTTCACTAGAATAAAATTGTTGATCCCTATACCCCAAACTAAGAATATAATGTATAAATTTCACCCCATCTCTCTCCCATTGTTTGACTCCACATCAATCAACATGCTACAAACATTCACACAAAGTACTTTTGCATGTCAAATTTTGAGTTTAAATGTCGCACAAGAGTTCATCAATTAGAGAGAACTACTACTCTATATATCTCCATAAATAGCCTAATTATTGCGTGTGGAGAGCCCACGCAGAGCTGCATGCGCTCTCCGAATGCAATAATCGCTCCCATAAATGGGTATCAAATTTAACATATCTCATAGTTCAAGCATTGTCGCACATATAGGAACACAATAAAATCATGTACTATTAAATATGACAAGATCATCTTAAATATAATATCATAATATTTAAAAATAGTCTCATAAAAAAAATGTGGAAATAGCCTCATAAATGAATGTAAGATATCCCGACATGAAGATTTTCAAAAAAAGCGCCTAACAATTTATTATTGTTGTTTTTTAATATATTTGATTGCCTTCTTTGTCATCCATCGCATTCGAGAGATTCTCAACATGTGGACTTGGGCGTATCGTACATAGAAAGCTGAAAGTCAGTTCTGGATAATTGTATTCAACTATACATCACATCAACAAAAATAAATTAATGTGATATTGCTTAGGGAGAGTTAATTGAAAAAATGGTGGTCCATTAATGTTGTCTCACTTTCATTCTTCATGTTTCATAAACTAAGAATACATTCATATGTGGCCAACCCTTTTATTTGAAATATTTGAAATGGGAGAGAGTAAACTAATCAAATGCCTATTAATCAACTGAAATAATATGTTTTTAAATAAAATAGTATATTGTTGAATCTGTTCGGGAGTCATATCCTAGGAATAAAGCGTAAAACGAAAGAAGAAGAAGAGAAAGAGAAAGAGATAGAGAGTTGAGTGCTCATTAATGAAGAGTAGGACGTTTTGATTAGTTTTTATTGACGAAATGTTACCCCTATTTTGAGGAGAAATGAGTACAATGTGTAGAGTTACATACTTTTGCTTAAATGGGAGTGTTACAAAGTATTTTAGGTATTTTTCATAAATGTGCATACGGCTCGGCTACCTTATCATTCGGTCAGCTGAGATCAGCGGGTCTTAGTTTAGCAAGACTTGTTCGATCGGGTATGCTGAATTGGGGCTCTCGGTCGACTCCTAATGATCTTTATTTCAATTGTATTTGAAAATGTCGGCTTGATTCTGTCGGTCGGCTATTCAGGTCATGATATGGACTATCAACCCCTATATGAGGAGCATGTATCGCTGGGATGAAACTATGTTGGCAGGCTCTGATGAAGTATCTCGGAGGCTCTTATGAGATGGTTAATGATGTTGTGGTAAGAGTTGGGTTGATGTCTTCTCTCGGCTCGATATATCTTGGCCTTTGGTTCAGAAAGCCTGAGCAATGTCGGCTTCGAGTCCAGTCTAAGGGATCTTTACTCCAAGTCTTTTGTTCTTCGGGTGATATGACTTTTGGTCCTCCACTTGTGGGTATTCTCTGGTCGTACTTTCATGACTCTTAGTCTCTAGCTTTTCTTCAAGATTTTTATTGATGTACACATTTTAGTTATTCGATTCTCTCACTTCTTGAAAGTGACAATTGCGATAAAAAAAAGAATTAAATGAAAAAATTAGATTCTTTTACTACTTGATTAGTACTTTAATAATTACACTTCTTAGATTTCTATGCCGATTGAACTCTATGAATAGGATGTGATTGACCCTTTGTTATCTACAGTTATTTTTGAGTCTGTGCATTTCAGGAAGATAACTTCAAGAGTACTTTAATGGCGAGTGGTAAAAAACTTGTAGAGGATGGCTCTAATGAGGAGATGATGATGAAGGCCTGTAGGCTTTCTGCGTCGCGGCTTCACCCTGTGAAGGAGTATGAGAGAAAGAAAAGACCGAAAGGAGGTAGCCAACCGAAAGGTGAGAAGTGACATGACAGAACAAAGAGGCTAGAATAAGGGAGCCATCCCGAGGGTGAAAAGAAGTCTGTAGGGCGAAGAGGCTAGAAGAAGTGGGTCGGCCCGTAGGTGAAATGATGTCAGGGAGCACAGAGCGGTCAAAAGAAGGGAGTTGGCCAAATGGTGAAAGAAGAGTTATGCAACTAGCTTACAAGAATAAATAAGTGGAAGATCAAAGAGAGAAAGTTGTGTCATCCGAATCAATTACACTTCTTCAACAGAAGGATGGGGTAATCAAATTAGGTGACCTAACTGCTGGTGCATCAAACCAATCTCCTGTTGCGGCCCGCGATCAGCTGGTCGAGCAACCTGCACAAGGAGCCACTGGAGCTTCTCTACCAAAGGATTAAAAGGTTACAGTTCTATTTTTGAATGGTGGAATTAATGTTGTAGGTGTCTTATTATTGCCTGGTTAGAACTTTTTGTCATTTATGTGGTCTGAGATGAATTAACTCCTTGGTATGAGGAGACCCAATATTTGAGAATAGAATTTTTTTTTTTCATTTTAGTGAAGTTTTTTTTATTGATGCAGATGCGGCAATCCAGATCTTTGATTCATCATTAACAAGATTCAGCTAGGACCCCATTCTCAAGGCTGCCGAGGAAACTCCAACTCCGATGCAGAGCAGAGGCCCTCAAGAATACCTCGAGAGGGAAATTGAATTATGGTAGAGATCACCGACATTGTTGGCTTGCCACCTAGAGGAAATAGAGTACTCTGACACTCGAGCAACCATGCTACAACGAGAGGTGGAAATGAAAGAACTATGGGAGGAACCAACGACCCTTAGGCTGGGGCATTCAACAGAGCTGGAGGCTATTTAGACTGAGCTGACAGTTGTTTGAGTGAGTTGTTCTATTCTTTGAGTCTAGGCTCAAAGGTATAATATAATTATGTTTAATTTTGGGGGAAAAGTTTTGTATCAGAAGCTGCTTCGACGAGGATTTGTGTGGGTTGAAGTAGCTGATGAACCTCTTATAAAATATTTCCTTTATGGAAAAAAAATTGGATTTAAATATTGTATTGAATTTATTTTGGTAATTATTTTTTCCCTCAAATTATGTTTTAATCAGATACAAAGTTCTGAATTTGAGGTACAAACCTCATTATAGTTCAACTTCCACTAACACCCTATATATGAGGGCTAAGGGATAAATTTTCTTGCACTTTCTAATCTCTTCTTTCTTCTCTCCAGTTGTTCTTCTTCTTTTACCTCTCTTAATTTCATTCAGACTGCTTGCAAGTAATCCCTCATCTCTTTGGATCATTTCCTACAACCAAAATTGGTGACTTCCTGATAATTTACTATCAGCTTCATCAACTTGGCTGAGAGTGGGCGGTCAGACGACCCTGCCTAGTTGGTCTGTTGACCTCATTTTTGGTTGAGGTCTAAATTTTTTCTCTTTAGTAGCCTAGGGTCTAGCCATAGGAATTTCCCGTTGACTATTCCTAGAGGACTAGAAAAGGAACCATCGCCGTTAGAAATTCCAAATTCTTCTTTGCTCAACTTGAAGTTCCACATATTAGTCCTAACCTCTAACACTTAGTAGGTGGGGTCAGTATGAGGGAACTCAAGGGGAGTCCCCTAGAGGATGGTCAAGGCCTTAGGACTGACCCTGAGTGGTCTGATGATGGTTGAAATGGCTTGCACACACTAAACTTTCTTGCATACCCTAAACCTTAAGACCCCAAGATTTGATCTCGTGATTCCTTTTGGAAAGCTCATATGAATGAACCTATACCCATAGTCTTTGGCTAAGAGGGTTAGAACCAGCATATTGAGCATCCAAACTGAGTCCTCACATGGCTCTTATTGGATTGACATGGCTTCATGGCTTACTTGCCCATTCTAGCCCAAAATCACCAAATTATCAAAATACCCCTACAACACTAATTTTTTCCAAAACTCCTAAAATTATCCAAAATACCCAAATTTGCCCAAAAATCATCTCAAATCAATAACCACTACCTAAATTGACCAAAATTCATCTAAATCATCAAATTACCAAAATACCCAAAAAATTGTCAAAAATTACCAAAAATTTCCAAAATTCCAAAAATTCCCGAAAAATTCCAAAATCATCCCAAATATTCCCAATTTTAATCTTTGACCATCACATTGACCCAATTTGACCAAGAGCCCCAATTTACCCTTAAAGACCTAAATTTCCCCAAATTAACATCAATTTTGGCCCAATTGACCCTAATCTTGCCCAATTGCAATTCCAAACTAAAATTCAGTATCCTTAATCCCAATTTAAACAAAATTCAAGCTCAATTTGACCCAGTTGCAATCCTGATTTTATCGAAATAAAAAGCCCCAATTTTGACCATATGCCTAAATCCACTAAATTAGCCCCCCTCCTCCCAATTCAATTCAAAATCACTTGAAATTCTTCCAAATCTTTCATGACATTTCCCTACACCAAAAGCAACATTCAATTAGCCCAAATTCAATTTCAATCTTAAAACCCCAAATCTTTAAGTCATTAAAAAGGCCCAAATTCAATTAAAAGCCCACATGACATTATCTCCTCATCATCCATTCAATCAAAATCATTCCCTAAGTTTTAAATTCATGATCAAATCATTCCATATTAGGACTCATGACAAACACCACTAAAATATCCCATAAAATTCAAAATACATTCTCAAGAAAATTAGTCAAGCCAAGGACAAGCCATGAAGCTACTCCCAAGCCATAGGCGTGCCATGAGAGCCTTACCACATCATCAAGATATTAATAGCAAGAGGCTAAGCCACTTTCAAATATCCTTAAGATCCTTTTTAACCCACTTCATGAAACACCCAAACCTCATACTTATGGCAAATCTCTTGGAGAAAGACCTCACCATGACGATTGAGCTGAATCATCTGATTTCACTTAGCATCCAAACCATTTTTGGTGAGTGAAACCATCCCTAAACCATGACTTGACCCAATTTGACCCAAAATGGCCCTTCCCCGATTCCTCTTTAATCCTATACCTTTACACATGGCCAACATCCCAATTGACTTCACCAAACCCAAGCCTTGAGCTCTTTGAGTCAAAATGTGACTTGAGCTTGGTCGGCCGACCACCTTGGCTGCCGGAAAAGCCATGTCCAAAAGGTACACCTAGGCCAAAACTCAAAATTAAACCCATCCAAGCTGTCTCATCCCAATTGGATTTTTGCACATTGTTGGCATCCACATAAGCAACCCAAAGCACCCACCAATTTCCCATGATAGCGTCTCCTTCCCCCTTTATTTAAACCCACCCTCCATGAACAAACTAAGAGAGCCTGAAATTCCTTGGGGAAACTCTGCCAAATTGTTTCCAGAGCTTCTTCAAGACCTCTTGAGTTCAACCCAACCATCCTTAGCCACTCAAACCCACTGCTCGAGCTCAATTTTGGAGCTCAAATTCAAGCCCGGAACAGGACACCCTCCAAAACTCCACCAAATTCAAATTAATTTCACCCACACCATCCCCACAGTGAGAGAAGAAGATCCCCCACAAAAGCCCCATCACCAGAGCACTATAGGGTGGACTTTGACTAACACCCAAAATAGGCCTTGGTCGAACTTGGGTCTAGACAATTCACCGGGACCAAAGGCTTCATCCTCAAGCTCTTCCATGAAGCTTCTCCAAGAATCCAATCGAGGCTTCCCCTTTTGGACCAAGGTATAATATGTTTTCCATCATCCCGAGCTTATTTTAATTCTCCATGAGCATAGAATCAATTTCATGGTAGGTTAGCCGTATGGATAGGTTTGTCTCACTTAGACGAGTCCATAGGATCAAACCTAAAGTGATTTGGTCAAGTGTAGCTCGAGATATTAGGGTTTTAAGTTGGACGGCTCATGGGTTTGGTTCATTGGGGACGATGACAGAGAGCCGTCCTATCGCGCGTGTATCAGACGGACGACTGAGATCACATTGGATGAAGTCTCGGTGGGTGTACAGCAAGCTGACTCAGCTGGCGGCGCCTAAACAGAAGTAGATGCGTGCATGGTTCAGAGCTACCTAGGATGTGCTGGCGCTGAGCTGGATAAGTAGAAAATTAGGAACTTTTTGCTTATTTAATAAAATGCCATAACTTCAAAAATGCATATCTTTGTGTAGAAAAATAAAAAAAAATAAAATAAAAATATCATTTTGCTCAGTGAGGAGAGGAAAACAATGTGAAAATATTTTTATGTCCATTTGATGCACATATAATTTTTAATTAATTAAATGGTGTTTTTCTTCTTTTGACTCTCCATTTGTATAGACATTTTACCATGACATGATTTTTTGGTCTTTGATTCTCTCTATCATGAGGCATCTTCCCTAATTTTTTCAAGGTAAGGGGAAATCTCTAGATAGAGATCTCTATTTTTCAAGTGTATCAAGTCTGTTTCTGTAAAAAAAATTATAAAAATTAAAATACTCATCATAAAAATACAAATTTATTTTGGTAGATTCACTGTGGTCAGAGGACCTAATAAAAATATAAACTTGGTTTAACTTATTAAAAATAATCCTAATTGTTACCAACCCAAAAAAATGAAATAAAATTATTTTGGAGTAACAAATAAGCTCTTATAAACCAAAATTCCAAATTTTAGAGTTTCTATACATCTTCATCTTCAATACTATCATCATATTATTAAATTTTATTTTAATAGTTTTTTTTTCAATTTTAGTAATGATGATTATAAAAGTAAATGACATGAAAATCATTTTCCACTTTGATTTAATGTCAGAGGAGTTTGAAATAAAAATTTCAAGCCAATTGGAGTTAATTTGATCACTCAAATGAATTAATCAAGTGAAATCACATTTTTGGCATTAAAATAATTATAATAATTAAATTAAAACTAAAAAAAATCACCAAATTTGTTTTGGGAGCTCTTTATAACCAGAGAAACTTAAGAAAAATAAAATTGGAATTAAAAATAAATACATCATTTTTGAGCTATTTTTGGGCATTTAAATAATTAAGTATTAATTAAAAATTATAAAAAATTACAAAATTGAATCATACTAAAATATTAAATTTGACTTGCTAAGCACAAATAACCAATTAAAAAATTTTTCATAATTTTCCAAGTCAAGATATTAATTTCTAAAGGAGTAAAATGAATTTTCTCTAATTACTCACTAAAATAATTCCAATAATCAAAATATAAATAAAAAAATAAAATTAATTTCTTTAGGTTCATTGAACTTAGAGAGATTGACTCAGAGAGATTTAATAAAAATATAAAACTTAATTTTCTACTTAAACAATATTTTATATTTAATTAATGCTCAAAACACACAAATAATTCTAATGATTGAATTAAACCTCTAAAAATTATGAAAATTAGTCCAAGTGGTCTTCTAACCTAGGTAAACCTTCAATAACTTTCTTAAGGACAGAGACTTTGTTTTAATTAAGCTATTAAATTTTCATTGAAAATCCCTATTTTTGCATTAAAAATAATTATAAAATTAAATAAATTTAGAAAAATCACAATTTCTCCTCTAATGTTTTAATTAACCCATGAATGGGGTAATATAAAATTTTCAAGTAGTTTGAGTTAAATTTAATGAATTATAGGGTATTAGGGCCTTAGGGGCAAAAGTGTAATTTTGGATTTTAAGGCTTAATTAATATTTATACTTAATGAAAGGGTTAAATGAGCAACAAATAATCTTAATTGATATATTTTTAGGATTGGAACATGAAAGGGATAAATGGTAGCAACCAATCTCATTTTGGATTTATAAAGGATAAATTTGTAATTTCTTAAAATTAATGGAATTTGGAAGAATATTTAAATAAAAAGATTTTAAGGTGAGGGGTTTGATTTTTAGAATATCATAACTCACTAATCTTTAAGCCCCAATTAATGGTTTTGAAATGACTTATAATTCATGATAAGGATTAAAGGTATAAACATTTAAATCTTTTTCTAAAATTACAAATCTACCAATTAATTTTTAAGAGCTTAGTAGTGAACTAGGCTTAATGAAAATTTTGTTTAATGAGGTTTATCAAATAATCTATAACTAATTTAAAACTTTTTTTTTAAAAAAAACACTACATGCCCATCTTTAAAATCAAAGTACTAAGCTCCTTAATTAAACCAAATTGCCCCTAAAGGTCTTTACCTATATAATCTGTAAATAAAACATCAAGTGATAATTACCCCATCCTTAGGGTTGGCTAGAACATCATTTCATTGAGCATAAGGGTATGATAAGGATGAGTTATTAAGCAACATAATGAGTTTGAATAAACTTAGGACATTTTAAGGGATTGTGAGATGTCTGGGGGTCTGGTCCCTAACATCTTCTCATACTCTTTTGGATATCTTGAATTATGATTAAACTTATTATGTGTTGCTTGAGAAATCATCTATACATTTAAATGAATGTGACCCATTAAGATATGACATAGGAGTTGGCAGACACACCTTGAACTTGTACTTCCTATTCTTTTTCTACAATCATGCTTTAATTCCTGCAAAACTATATATATGCCTTGCAAGTACTGAATCTTAAGTGGAGGAACGAGAAGACTTGGCATATACAATTTTATAGTTTATAACTTTTTCTCTTTCTGCATTTTCCTTACTGTACTTTTCCTGCTCATGAATTTGCATGTTAAACAACGATGTCACCCTGCATGTCAATTCTAAAACTTTAGGATAGCCACAAAATTGAAACCAAAGCAAAAACAAAAAAAATCAAACAAGATAAAATTCATCACCATAACATTCAAAATATAATACAACTCAAAATTTAATCACAAACATCACAAAAAACCAAAATTGTAACTAAATTAAAATGTCTTTATCAGATGATCGAGAATCTTCCGGAGAAGGTAACCTACGGTTGCTAATGAGATTTCCCATAATCTAAATGAAAGTATGTAACTCATTAAGTTGAGTTTAGTAAATTCATTTGAACTAAGTGAATCTGAAAGAAAATAGTGGTGTCGGAATGAGGGAACCGTAGGATCCTAACCGGTGTCACTCTAATCAACTTTAACATGCCCCATAATATTTAAATAACCATAACCTTAGAAAATAATTGATTTGACATCATGACCTGAAACACTAAAAAACATGACTTCTAAAACATGAAATTTTTCTCATGCCCTCAATTGACATTTCTAAAACTAAAACTTGCTACTTCATCAAGGAGCTTGGAGCATTCCTGTGGGCAGTATTCTACGACAGTGATTTATAACAGCAAGAGGATCTACAACAACATATCTTCTCTTTAGAATTATACAACAAATCCATAGGACTTTGAGGTTGTTTGCTTATGAAACATATATCCTCACTTATCTTTAGGCCTTTGTATGATTTTGCTATACAATATAATCCCTAATTCACCTTAGGATTCCAAGGTTGTCGTTCGTTATGACCTAAATCCTCACATCTAAATTAATAAAATTGACAGGATGAAACATTCAATAATTCTAATTCCCAAAACAGAAGCTAAATAGTAGGATATTTTGGGAAGTCATCGAGGTTCTCCTCAAGATCTATGACATCCTCTAGTTCTTCCTCCTTTGGATTCCAAAATAAATGCTCTAAATTTGAGTCATTCCCATTTCACACCTCTTTGTCCGATCTCATTAAAAAGTTCTATCTCTTTGAACTCCTTGAAGATAATATCCTCTGATTTTTATTGAGAGTTTTCTTAGGTGATTTTGGTTGTCTAAGATATAATTAACTGTGGGGTCTTACCCTTATAGGAAGCATTTTCAAACCTAACTTAAAAAAATCATGTTTAATTTTTCATATTAAATAGGGGAACTTGTCAGCTTATAATAAAAAAGGTTTTGCAGACCAAACGGATGTCATACAATTATTAGTTTATTTAATCGAGTCTTACCAGTAAGTGATGTGTATATCCTTTGGGATGGATACATTACTTGTGGTATTAGACTCGTTTATTTAAACTGCTGGGGATATGAGATCGGTTTGGTTATGTATTTTACAAAATCCAAAATACTATTTTTTCCAAATTATATATATTAAATTTAATTAAAACGGGTGTTGGGATATTCATCCTAGCAGCCGACAACTTCACAACTCTCAACTTTTTTGTGCCGACATGGTCAAATTGAATCAGAGCCAAAGCTTGTGCCTATTTTTTCTTATGAGGATGAAACCCATCACAAGGAAGAGACTTAAATTGAGTCTAAATTGCATCCTGATCCCACTGCCTCTGAGGAAGACTGTCAAAGAAAAGGCAAGGCTCCGATGCTTGGTTTAGTTACTTTAACTTCCCTTGTTTCCTTGGAAAATATAGAAGAGAGCTTTAATGGATGGAGCCTAATGCAAATGGGGTGGCCAAAAGTCTTTCTGAGAAAAGTATCCCAATTTGATTTGATCAATAAAATGAGGGATTAGTTTTCGAACTCCCCAAGTACAGATGTCTGTGCTTCAATGATCACTGATATACTCTGGCATAAGAGTTTTGAGAAGCATATCAACGAGTGCGACCCTCAATACTGATGCCATATGGTTGACCTGTACCAACTGTTAGGACTCACAACCACACATTACTTCTCTTCTTTCTACCTCAATGCTAAGGGAAAAACCGTCAAGGTTGAGAAGAGGGCCAAGATCACAATGGCTCCGACAAAGGTAGAGAGTGTGTCTGACTTTAAGTTGGAATGAGCGGTCAGGACTATGGCTTGGTTGGAAGAATTTAAGGAAGAATTGGAGAGTGCGTCTGACATTAAGTTGATCATAAGGAAAATGACATCTTGATAAAGAAATAAACAATGATGAAGACGGACGAGGAGTTCTTCGATGGTTATTCCAGATACCTCTGGCTTGCCATAAAGTTGGAGATCGACCAATTCATACCAATTGGGTTGGTTGACCCAAAGTACTCAAACTTGGATGAATTTATAAAGCTTTTCTCTGCCTTGATAGCAGTCACCAGATGAAGAGATGAATCTAAGGGGGAGGATGTAATGAATGAAGGTTCGTGCAACGTGTGATTCAGCTTCAGGGATTTCTATACCAAGGATTTTTAATTTTTTGCTTACAATAGAAAACATGTATATAAAATTTTTGTAAAGGAAAAAAAATATTTGTAATCAATTGGTTATATGAAATGAAATGTGACCATTGACTAGATTTTTACCTTTGTTTCATTTTTACCTTTATCTTATTTTTTCCCTTTAATAAATTTTTTGTACTGTTAATTTCTTATGATTTGCTTGTGAAGACTGATTGCTCGTTCCTTAGAAGAGTGTTTTTTATCAGTATTGATGTGTTCACCTCCCAACTCAAGTCTTATACCACTATTGTCTCATTTGATAGGCATCCTTCACGAAGTTTAGAATTCCTAAAAACTTCATCAACATATAGGTCCATAGTAAATACTATGAGGGGCAATGACTAACTTAACAAGGATAAAAATTATACATTCCATCATAAAATCAAGAAGCACTTGTGATTTGATATTAGGCCCTGATAAAAAATGGATATAAAACTCTCCTAATTCTACCGAACATTTCATTAGCATCGTTGATATCTTCGATTTTTACGAGATAACCCTTAAAGAAAGATTTGGGTTAGCACCAATAGTAAGGGCTTAGAAATATGGATGTAATTTTCATGCCAAGAATATTAGTACAAAGGCCATTTTATTAGTCATTGGATATCAAAATTAAATTTTAGAAAAGAATTTTCTATCATATTGCGCCAGATGTCTTTATCGCATACTAACATATCAATGATGAGCACTGACTTTATTTAAAACTAATACCTCACTTTACATTGGTTTTAATAACAGAGATGGTGGAGCTAAGTATATATTGAGTTTATTAAAAGCAATTTGATATTCATCATTCTATTGGAAACTAGTATTTTGAATGTTGTTGACCTTACTTTCGATCAACCCTTCATTCAAACTCAAAACCAACTCACATTCAACTCAAATCCGAAACTTGTTCACATTGAGCTAGAAATGATTGGTTCATGATTCATTTTCGTATTTAATGAAAGAACTTAATCTTCATGGGTTGGGACCACACTTTGACCCTAACTACCTCTCCTTGGAGATAATGTAGCCAATAACCATCCTTTGAGATACTTGAGTTATTCTCTACATGGGTGGGTTCAAGATTCCCTTTCTGGTTAGGCATATGAATGCACATGCATGACCAAGCATGTGCGTGTGTGCATCCACACACACACCAGCAGAATGCATCTTATTGAACCAGCATGGTCACACTTGGTTCAGGTGCAAGCATGCCTAGAAGTTCCTGGGTGTGGTAATGGCCGATTTGGGCATAATCACACCTAATTCAGTGCAACCAAACCTAGTTCAGGCGTAGCTATGCCCAAAAGTTTTTGTAGGTGATAAAGCCCAATGTTAGTGTCTCCATGCCTCTAAGCCATGCCAACCTAATACCTCACCTTACACCAGTTTTAACAACAACAAATCAACTGGTCGTTTTGCCACCGGTGATCCGTGGGAGCTCTAACTACCAAAGGATACCAGACTGTCAATCTTTACCTTAATATACGGTCATCGAGGCTCCTTTCACTTCCTCTATAACCTATAAATAGGTGCCTAGAGCACTTCGATAGAGAGATTTTCTACTTAGTGACTTTGATGCTTCAACACAAAGAGAGCTGACTCCTATCTCTATTGATCTCCTACAACCTTCCTCACCAGTAAGTCTTCCACCTTTTTCTTTTACATTTTTAATAATCTCTTACATTAATTTAATTTAAACTATGTTGACTTATGTTCAATTTAACCCAATTAGGTAACCTTTGGTTAGGCTTGGGTTTGGGTCTGACATAGGTGGACTCAACCCTAACCTGAACCTAATCTTAAATCTCGGTCTAACCTAACCTAAATATGTGTCTAACATGACCCAAATTCATTTCTAACCTAACCCCATATTCTGGTTTAACCTAACCCAAACCCTGGTCTAAACTAGCCCAAACCCTGGTCTAACTTGACCCAATTCTATGTTTAACCCAGGTCAACTAAGGTCCAACCAAGGTCCAATCAAAGTCAAACTCAGGTCAACCCAGTTCCAATTCGAGTCAGCCTAGGTCCAACACATGTCCAACTCAGGTCAACCCACATCCAATCTAGGTTCAACCCAGATCCAATTCAAGGTCAAACCAGGTCTAACATAGGTCCAACCAAAGTCAACCTTGGTCCAATGCAGGACCAACCAAAGTCCAACCAATGTTAAACCAAAAGTTCAACTCAAGTCCAACCAAGGTCCAACACAATCCAACAAAAGTCCAACTCAAGTCAACCCAAGTTCAACCCAAGTCAACCCCAGGTCCAACTTTGGTTCAACTCCGACAACCTAGTTATAAACCAAGTCAACCCATATCTAACCCAAGTCCAACCCAGGTCATCTCAGGTCTAACCCAAGTCAACCCAAGTCAACCTAAGCCAACTAGGAGAAGCCCAAGTCGAACCTAGGTCCAACTCAAATTAACTTAGGTCTAACTTGAGTTAAACTTAAATGGAATCTAATTAAACAAAACTGGATCCAGCTCAATTTTGAGGTAAATCTAGTTGAATCCTAGCTAACTTTAGCTAATCCCCATAGTCGAAGCTAAATTTTTGTTATGTTGTTTCACATGTTATTTCATATGTAGGTCATTTCATGTATAATTTAATGTTCCATATTCCATTTTTAGTTTTGAACAATAATAAAAGCAAAAAAAAAGGACAATAGTTTCCTTTGGTGAAGGCCCTTCATAGGATGTGACAAGAAGTTGCTTGAAAATTAATGATCCTCCTATAATAGTTCTACTTTTGTCAATAGTTTGGTGATTCTCCTGATGTTGATTTTGGGCTTGTTGGCTCCAATAGAGGCATTATTCATGTGGGGGAATCTTTCTTTGTATAAAATTTCCTAAATACCCTTGTTGGATTAACCTTTTGATCCCCTCTTTATGTTGATGACAGACTTTAATATTTTGACCATGACTTCGATGGAATTGACAATATTGTTCTCGGTTCCCCACATTTCACATTAATAAGGGTGGCCACTTAAAAGTTTTCTTATCTTGAATTGCCGTAAAAATATTAACACATGATGTGTTAAGCAACATATACTCCATCTTTGGCAAAGATTCACATTTATGTAGTAGAGGGAGAGGACCTTAGTTTCTCGGTTGCTCATACTTCTTCGTTGAGACGCTTGAACATATCTGTAAGATTATTTTTACACATTACTATGAGTGGCTCAAATTTTTTTTGTGTGTATTAATAGGTCATCTATAATTTGTGTCTCAACAAGATGAATAAGGTTAGCATAAGAATGAATTACACATTATAAAATAATGGACCGAAAAGGACTCCAGTAAAATTGATCTCTTTTAAAACCTATAAAAAGAAAGCAATAAATAACCATAAATCCTTAGTCCTTTGTTGTTCCCATATGTATTGAATTACAATATTTATTACAAACAATTATGAAGAAGTAATAACTTTTCATATACTTTAATAATCATCTAGGAGAAATAAGTGGAGACTTAGATAAACAAATATGGTGTGGAACTGCTGCAAAATTAGAGTTTTGCTTGGATACATGACATAATATTATTGAGGACTTACTAAGCGCCGCATATATGGCTTTGGAGGATGTTTTAAGGATATAATCTAACATTCATCTTTCTTATAGATGTTAAAGCGAGCTAATATCAATGACAACTATTGATCCAAAAAATTGTGTGATGCATACTAAAAGTTTAACATAAACATGGCGCCTTGAGTGACAATCCCGTTGATGTTGATAATGATGATAATGATGGCAATGACGACAACAATGATAAGAAGGGATATATCCTTCTGTTACCTTATTTAAAGTTTATCCTTTTATGTTTTTGCTGATGAAATAGACAGTATAATTATTGTGCCACTTCAATTCCTTTCTATAAAAATTAAATTAAATGTAAATTAATTATAAATATTCTTCACGGTTAATTATTTAGTTTATGTTTAAAGTTTATCTAATTTATATAAATATAGTTATATTGTCAAGACTTTAAATCCTTATATATAAGATATAGTAATACTAAAATCAAACTTATTTAAATTAGCAATAGAGCATGTGCACAGTGCACCAGCGTTTTCCTCAGGCATGCCACAGCTATATAACTCCATATCTAACGTCTAAATTCAATCGCAATTGTTTTATTTCAATCCTCTCTCCTTTTTATCAGAGAAGTCTTTCACATCAACTATTGAGTTAATTAATAGGCAACGTTCAACAGCGACGGCTCCCCAACTTGGCCGTGACATCCATATAAGCAAGCTCTCCTGTCAAAAGTAATGACCAGAAGAGAACAGAGCCAAAATGGCTGATTCATTCTCCTTTAAATTTTCAAACGCATGCCACTTTGGCCGGGCCCTTGCATGCATGGTGGTCAAAATTCAAAAATAAAATAAAAAAATTGGGAGATTTAGGAAAGTGAGGATTGATTCAAATAATTCTGTATCAATGAGACAAATGATTATGATCGATTAAATTAAACAAAAAGTTGAATAAACATAGAAGATTGATTGGAGAATGAAGCAAGGTTCGAAAATAAAAATTTTAAGGTTTGATTGGGGCGGCTGCAGCAGTTTGAAGAAACTGTTGTGTAGTTGCTATAGAAGAAGCTGCTTATCAAGAAGCTATGGTTGGTATTATAAATGTTTTTTTTTTTCAAAAAGTAAAACCGTGCTTTCCAGCAACCACCACACTTAGCCAAGTTCGGCTATAAAACGTAACTTTTAGCTGCAACTTTTTGAAAAGCAGAGAAAATACAGTTTTACCAAACAGAAAAGAACTGTAGTACAACACCGCACTACCGCAACTCCAAACACGCCCATTGCCGCATAAGAAATATTTTCTTAACTAATGATTTTTGTTTAGTGTAACTTTTTTTCTTTTAGCAAAGGACAAAGTTATTTTTAGAAGTTGAATAGCAAGATAGGACATTTTATATTAATTCCAAATAGCCATAAAAGCAACAAAAATTAAAAATTATAATTATTTAGATACAACAAGAAATAAATTAGAAAATGGAGAATAATTAGTTGCAATTGGTTTTTCAATTAGAAAGATTACATTTTATGTATCACTTCTTCGAAGTTCTTGAATTTCTCAGACTACTGTTCGGTGTGTGTTGTTTCAGTTGATAATTTATAATTAATTGTAATTATAATAAATTGAATGTTACATTATAGATTACTGTTGTTGTGGTTGGATAAAGAATATTTATAATTAATTAAAAATATTTATTCATATATTTACATTTGAATATTGCATTATCAAACCTAAAGGAAGTCACTTTAAGTTAAAAAAAGTGGTTTAGATGTTGATTGGTTGGAATCATATAGACAATTGTGACTTCATATAGATCATTAATTAAGATATATCAACTTCTTTCATACTTTACATTTAAATTTATGTAAATCACATCTAAACATTTATATTAACATAAACAACAACACTTCTTTTCCTCTTAGTTAACTACTTGTTTTGGCATATTTTATCACATAACTTTATCTTAGGGTTGTTTGCTAGTCGTATCTGAGCAAGATTTGCATAACGTAAATCCAGCCAAATAAAAAGATCGAACAAACTAAATCTGTACTTCGCTAAAACTAATTTTTCTTCACTTCCACTACTTTTTAACGTAAATCCGAATTCATTATCTCTGTTAAGAAATCAAATTGGATTTATGCCAAACAACATAAACAAATTTAATGTATGTAATCTTAAATTGAACCAAACATTATTCTACATTGATAACATTTGGATTTGATAAGTTCAAATTTATCAGATTTACTAAATCCTATTTGACATAAATCTTGAAGTCAACTAAATACCCTTTAAATCAAGATATTAGTTGCTCAAAGGTGTCACCTTTAGGTTTTGATTGTTCTTCTTATGTCTGCAGCCTTTTCTTCAAATAAGAAATGAGTTATCCAATCACTGAAATGCTAGAAAGATATGTTGGTTTATTCATTTCTCCTCTTGGATATAGTGAAAAGTTATTCCTATGTTGAGGGAAATTTGTTCAGTATGATAAGTTAACAGAGAGAAAATGGAGGGCTATTTTTGTGTCTATCTAATGATTTTAAGTTTCGTATATTACAATGTAAGAAATTATTTGTAATATATGTAAATTGGTATGTTATGTAAAAACCCTTAAAATTATAATAGTATTCATATTTTCAATAGCTTAATGATCACTAACAAGACATGTGTGTAGTTTAATCATTATTATGATAATAGCAGACTCTTCTCATTGAACAAATAGGACGAACGATAGTAGTATAGCAGTATCAAGTGATGCCTAAGTATAGAATTATATTTTAAACTTGGCCTAATATAAAATATTTAGTGAAGAGGTCAAATAGTTTGAGATTATTTATGTGTGATTATTTTAGTCCAAGAGTTTCTAGAAGCACTAAAATAGCCGCACACTTTTTAAACTAGGGCTGAAATAGTCCTCACTAGGGACTATTAGAGCTCAACTTTAAAAAAGTTTGGGACTATTTTGATATTTCTATTAAGTTCGGGACTAAAATAGCCCGACTATTTTGAGACTTTACTAAAAAGCTATTTGTGCTAAAGTAGCATAAGAAATCAACAGCTCTAAAATAAAAATCTAATTTAAATTTATTTAAATAGTTTTAATTCAGCCATGAAATGGTATGCTTCATTACCAAAAGTTCGATATAAAACAATTTAAAGATGTGTGTGATAGCCAGAGATTTAATTTCAAAAAATTACCAATAATGTGTAGTAAAAGTTACTTGTCACGTACATCATAAAAAAAGTTAATTAAATATAATTAAATACTATTGTTGTCCTAGAAAGTTTTTATTTGCTTATAAAGCTTGTCTTAGCTCAATATTAAGGGTGTCAAAAATCAGGTTCGAGTTGGCCGACTAATTTTTGGGTTAGGTTTAGGTTAAAAATATTAGTTTCAATTAGCACGACATGCCAACTCGACCAATTTCTCTACACCTCATCTCCACTTATTTACTTCTCCACTCTTCTTTCAACTTCTCTACTCTTTTGATCCAAACTTCGTCTACTCTTCTTTGCTTCTTTACTCTTCTTCTTCTTCACCTCTCTACTTTTTCCTCGTCCACAACTTCTTCAATCTTCTTCAATCTATTTCTTGTTCTTCACTACTATCTCTCTCTCCCATAAGTTTTTTATGCAAAAAAATATATATAGATATATATTGGTTCCATCGTGTAGAATTTACTATGTAATTCTCTTAATGCCCATGTTTTCTTATTTTTGTCAAATCATGAAATGCTCAAGTTTTCTTCATGTTTTCTTCTTTATGTCAAAGTATAAAAGTTTTAACTTTTTTATCCATGTTTTCTTCTTTGGGTTAAAGGATGAAAAGTTAAGCTTTTTCTCTATTTTTTCTACTTTATATTCAAAGTTTGAGTAAGCTCCACCCTTGGATTTTCTAGTCCTTAATTGCATGAAATAGCAAAAAAAATAAAATAAAATAATAAGCAAAAAAAGAAAGAGTGCATGGATGAAATGCACCACTCATGTGAAGGTTCTATGTATAATGTGAAATTTTAAATTTTTAGAGGGCATCTCTTGTAAGCTTGTGTGGTTAGTTTCTAATGAAAAATAAATTTTAGAACCTTTCAAACAAATTTAAAACTTTTTAAAATAAAATTTTAAAATATTTTGAGAAAAATGAATCTTTAACTTTTAAAATGAATTTTCAAACCTTTTAAAAAAATGAAACTTAAAAACATTAAATGATTTTAAAAATGAATTTAAAACCTTTTAAAAGCTTCAAAAAAAAATATTGAAACTTCTTAAAAATAATTTAAAAACTTTTAAAATATAATAATAATTTTAAGAACTTCAAAATTAAATTTAAAACATTAAAAAAGAAAGAAAAATAATTTAAAAAAAAAATAAAAAAACCTTCTAAAAACAAATTAAAACAATTTAAAATAATAAAAACCTTTAATAATCATTTAAAAATTTAAAGATAATTTAAAATTCTTTTTTTCTTAAAAATAATTTAAACTCTTTAAAAATAGATTTAAAACAAAATCTTAAAAGGCTTTTAATTTTTTTTAACTTTTCAAATCAAATAAAATAACTTAAAGTTTTAAAGCACTTAAACCAAATAAAATCCCTAAGCACTTTAAACCAAAAAAAAAAAAAACTTAAAATGACTTAAAAACTTTCAACTCCTAAATAATAACTTTTAAAACTCAAACATTTAAAACACATTTAAAACCTCAAAGCATTTGAGATTTAAAATCTTCAAATGATGCAAAACACTAAATCACATAAGCTTGTAATTCTCATATAAACTTTAATATAAAACTTTATTCTAACACTTAAAACCAAACAAGCATAAAACTGAATGGAAGACAACAATTTTAACTAGAAATTCAAATGCAAAACATCAAACCTATAACACCATGTTTATTAGATTGACAGACAAAAATAGGAATTGAACCAAATTATGATTTAAGTTTCAAACCTAAAATAAATATAAAATACACCAACTTAAATCTTACGAACTAGCTCGAGGTAGATCAATTGTGAACCCTAGATTAGAAAACTTAGAAACAAAACCCAGGATCATAGATGCCGTAGAGTATTCCAATCTAGAAGCATAAGTTGGGCTACTAAGTATACCTAATTAGTGCTAATGACAAGTACATATAAAACAAACAATCTTTTAACCTTTGAAATTATGTAGGTACAGTAGGATGATGTAACCCGAAGTTACTAGCAAAGGAACCCTGACCACCTTTAGCTAGAAAATTATACACTTAGCATTGCTATAATATTAAGTGACGATCCCTAGTTATATGGCTGATTGAAATTTTAAAGATACTAATGCACTCGAGACAATGGAAAGGCTTGAGCATCTTGATCGGAGGCATTTCACCCAAAAATTATGTTAGTTTACTTAATTAGCCTTCTTATAGAGTAGGTTTATCTTAGAATCATGGTTTTAACTCCATCTAGAAACCATTCATAGCCAACTCTACAATCTTAAGTATTCTGAAGTTAATCTTTAAAATCCATCGATCGAATTCATACCTCCAAACTTACCCTTCCTAATTAATTCTTTCAATCCAAAATTATCCAGTCCTTTTCAATCCCATTTGATTTTATCGTACTCTCGACTAAATTCAATCATTTCTCATAATCATCAATTCTAAGCCTTTGAGAAACCTACCCTTTAGTTTGGTTACTTTCTCATACTAGGTTTTTCCATGACACATTATCATTGGATTACAAGTCTCAACCTTTGAAAATCATTATTTTAAAATTATAAACTTGGATTCATTCATCACTCTTATAAATTCTAAATTTAAAATGTCCCACCTTGAAATCCTGAATAATATAAGTTAATACTTTAATCGAGAGTTTTCTCTTGAGTTTGTTGCTCTTGAGTTGTAAGTAACTATGAGGGCTTTCCCTTGTACGGATATCATACCATAATAAAATAAATCTTATTCAATATTCGTTAGCTATGATTTTTTTTTGTTCACATAGACCCATAAATCTTTAATATTTTCATCATTTGAATGATCCATTTCAAGGTAATTTTTATTCCCTTTGGGGTGGTATTTTATTCTCTATGTGTCAATCATTTACATAGAAATATATCAAAATTTATGGTGGGCACTGATACACCTAAAATATATAGTATTTTTAGACACATTTTTATACCTAATTTTGAGATATTGTACTTTAAGGGATGATATTTGTGTGTTTTTTTTTCAGGTACAAGTAAAAAGATAAAAAATGCTAAAAGGAGTGAAAAATGATCAAATTTGGAGCAAAAAAGAGAAAATTGTGCTAAAGTGTTTTGACACCTAAGCGCCAGATCCTACGCTTAAGCGCTAGTGAAACAGAGAAGGCCACGCCTAAGAGCCAGGGGTCCATGCTTAAGCGCCAGAGATAGTTATGTGACGGTTTACTTCATTTTACAGAATTTTAAAGAGACATTTGATGCATCTATTGACTAAAGAAGGTGGTTATGACCACTAGAAACGAAAATATGATTAGAAGACTTGTGAAAGGAGGCATCCTTTGAAGAATTCATCAAATTTAGACACATTTTGAAGAGTTACCAAGGCACATCTTGGAGATTTATAAAAGAAGAAATTTGAGACTTTTGGAAGAGTCCTAAAAAGTGCTAAAAAAGGGGAGTTTTGAGAGAAATATTTGGAGAGATTTTTAGGCACCGCAAATTTACTTTATCCTTTATATTTTTAGTTTTATTGTGAGAGTCAAAAGTGTTATAAACAAGAAGAGATTCAAAAGAACTTTAAAAGTTTAGTGGAGGATTTGAGATAAGTTGTTATTTTTTGTTTTTAAACTATTTTTGGTTTTAATCGAGACTTTTTGTTGGTTTGACAATGATTTCTACTTTTAAACTAAAGTGTGTTTTTGCTTCTCCATGAATTATGAGTAATTTTCTTTATCTTTCTCCTTAAAATGATAAGTAATTAAAGTGTTGGATGGAAGTTATGGAGAGTATTAATCTTTAATGTTGGAAGACATTGTGATGATTTAAATCCATGTACTTTATTTACTTCTAGATCTGACCTATCTAGTTATTAAAATTTGTTGTGAGAACATGTAAGAACCGAGTTAGTATTGTCTTAGTCAACAAGTGAAAAGAATCACATGAGGTTGTATGAAAGAAAATTTAATTCATATGATTTAGTACAAATAAATAAGGAAACAATCTTTGAAGGGTGTAGAGTTAGAGGACTTTAAAGTGACAAGTTAAAACCCCTAACTTGTTTTATTATTTTAGGTTTGGATATGAGATGTTAGCCCCCAGTTGGAGGGAATCGAGGGAACTCTATAGTGAGAGATAGTATATTCCCTGCCTAGCCGGTCTTCAGAACTATTTAAACTTTAAATTAATCAATATTCTTTATATCATCTCCAGTAAGGGTAAAAAATATTATTGCTCTTATTTGACACAACACAATTTTCATACTTCAACAACAGAACTCATATACTTATTACTAATTCATGATAGAAATAAATATATTTTAATATTCAGTGTTTTTCTTTACATAAACTCAAGGTATCTTTAGAGGTTATTACTGTTTTGTCTAAATATCAAAAAAACCAAAAGAATTTGAATTTTAATTACTAATATATATATATATATATATATATATATATATATATATATATATATATATA